>JAXCLQ010000001.1:15978226-16054815 GCA_035584115.1 Cedrela odorata | reverse complement strand
TCTCAGGTCAAAGGAATACTTTGCATACTATTAAAATCAAATAACGAATTATTGACTGCATACATTTCATGTGATTCATCATTGCTTTAGTCAAGTTTGAAAAACAGTTCTTTAACTGCTAATCTATATTAATACTCTAATGACGTGACTATCATTATCATTTACACTAATATCTTCTTATGATATTCACCAAAGGCATTAAGCATACCCACTATACGATATTGATGCCTGGTCGATACCACTCTTGTGAGGAACAATTTATATAATTATATTATCTAAGCAATTTATATGCATATTTTATCCACTAGTATGAAAAGACAGAGGAAGTAACATATGTAAATAAACAAGAAACAAATTCATTATGAATGAATATGTACAATATATATTACAATAAGTGATTCAATACAAAATACTCAAAATCGACAACATTAATTGTCTTAGGGCATACTACACTAACATCATGGAATTATAATCCCAAACTTATTGATATTTTAGAGAATCATGATCCTGAGTTCATCGATTTTCTAGGAATTATGGGATCATAAGCTTTATTTGCGAAATATAACCACCAGGCCATATATCTTCTCTTATTTTGGAAAATTCTAAAAAATTTAAACTTCACAACGACAAAAAATAACTATTGACAATAGGTCTTGAAAATCTTACGTTTCATTTAAGACTTTCTTTTTCAATAAAAATGGCATTGGGTTCTGATGACTTACTCAATCTAAGACTTTCTTCTTCAATAAAAATAGCATTGGGTTCTGATGACTTACTCCAGACCCTTATTATATTATAGCTGAGATATTTATTAGGAAAAAAGGTCTTGGGTTTCTATGTCTAAATCCAAGACCTTTTATTGAACTTAAGAAGTTTCGAGTCACATCACACTTAAAATCTTCATTATGTCATAGTCGAGATTTCGTTGATTGAGATAGGACTCGGATTACATCTGTCTTTTGTGAGATATTTGCTAATGGCTAAGACTTTGGTATTGTGTCGTACCTAGTGGGCTCAAGGCCCATTGGGCTTCATCCGTGGTCTGAGCATTTTCCCAAACATTATTTATTTTTATAATTTGTCTCTAGATGACATCAAAATAAAAATATGTGTTGAAAAACATACAATATATATCAACAAAAACATAATGACCTTGGTCAACTTTTAAAGTAAAGTTGTGCAATGGTGCTATTGGTTAATATTAATGCTAAATTGTTTGGTTTTTATGATTTTGTTCAAATTTAATAAAAAATCAAAAATACCTTTACAAAGTTAGTAAACTAACGGTCAATATAACTATTTAATTTTCAGAAAACTTGTATCTATTTTTGGTTTCACCAAACCTTAGGAAGGTATGTGTAAATATCTTTATAAAATACAACAACAAATCCATTCTCAAGAACAATGTTAAACTTTAAAATGAAAATATGTTGTATTTAAACACATTTAATGTTAGAGAATTGAAGGAAGAGTCAACAACAAATCAAAAAGTGAAAAATTGTAGCATTCGATTGGCAAATCTCTCTCATTTTTCTTGTATGTTCTAGCTCTTATATAAAAACAATCGCTAAAGGTGACAAATGGCCGGCTTGCCTACAAAAATGGAGCTCATGTGGACTCGCCGAGCTGGGTCGAGCCTAAATGGGTTCTAAATTAAAAATAATAATTTAATTGATATTAAAAAGTATAAATTAATTTAAAATAAAGTAATCAAAATTATTTGATATATAAATAGATTAAATGAGTAAAATTATTTACATAAATTATTTAATATTTACTTATAAAATAGAAATTTATAATATATATATATATATATAATTGGCCCGCAGCCCGGGCCCTAATCTTCTCACCCAACCCAAAGAGCCCGCAGTGGGCCGGGTCGGACCTGTATTTCACTTTTCATGGCCGGGCACCTCTAACAATGTCGGTGCTAGCAAGCAGCTCTCCGGATTGTGGCCCAACCCAAAAAAGCCCAAAGAATACTGTACAAGACGAGAGTATGGAATCCCGTAGGAACAATTTGAATCATATTATAATTTCCTTGCATATTTTGTCTCCTTGTGCATTGCGGCCCAAAATTAGTCTAGAATTTTTTAGCTAAAAGTATACTCCACCATCATTTAACCCACGGGATTTGCTTATTGGTCCCACCCTGTCCAATCAAATGCTTCAAAAATTATAAAAAAAAGTTGAGAGATTCAAACAATATGAATTCGTCAATAAAATTATCGAACCAGCAATCTCACTTCCAAGTTATAATCCAAATCAAACCGGATTTCTGGTGGAAGACACCGAAGACGGACCCTTTTCAGCCGTTCGATGAACCAATTCTTTACCCATCCTCTTCGTGATGAAGCTAGTTATAATCAGAATCAAATTGAAATCTCTAACTGTCAGACATTTTCTTCTTTTTTTATATACTCCACCGGTACTCCACCGGTAAGCAAATTTCATATTTGGCTTCATCTTCAACTATGGCAGCTTTGCTATCCCCTGAAATCAACGCTGAAGAAAACAAATCACTAGTAAATACTACTAGTACTGGCGGGTCAGAGTGTTTACTCGCAGATGTTGTTGGGGTTAGATTCAAACCAACTGATGAAATTCTCGCCGGTCATTACCTTGCTGGGAAGGTATCTGATCGTACTGATGGCCCAATTTTTCCACTTATAAAATCAGTAGACGTTTATCAGTATGAACCTTGGCAGCTCACAAGTAAGTAGCTAGCTGTTACAATTTTTTATGTTTTTAAAAAAATTTCCGTGAACATTTGAACATGATTAACATCCAAGCTTAATCCAGGACGTCCACGTGATTTTGGAGATGGGATTATGTACTTTTTCTCACCCGTAAAAATGAAATTTGATAAGGGA
The DNA here is from genome assembly GCA_035584115.1 of Cedrela odorata. Lineage (NCBI taxonomy): Eukaryota > Viridiplantae > Streptophyta > Magnoliopsida > Sapindales > Meliaceae > Cedrela > Cedrela odorata. The sequence continues at coordinate 16,051,942 of JAXCLQ010000001.1, read as the reverse complement.
TCAAATGTCAACAGATTAGCCGGCGATGGATTTTGGAGGAAAACCGGAAATTCCTCTGATATCAAGGGCGAAGACGGAACTACAATTGCTACCAAAACGCCACTGGGTTACTATAAGAACGGCCAAAAGCCTAATGAATTGCCGATGAAGACTCAATGGCTCATGAAGGAATTTGTACTTGAAAAGCAAAGTGATGAAAAGTCCAAAACGGTTGGTTATATTTTTCCATATGTTTTGGTAATGAATTATATATCAATTAAACTATGCATAATTGGTTTTTTTCCTCCTAAATGCAGTAATTAGCTCTCTGTGTCGTTTACCTTCATGATAGGAAGCGAAAACAATGTGAGAGTGATCAAAACGTATCGTGTGATGATGTCGTAGTTAAAGGATCTTCTGAAAGTTCTGCAGAAAACCTTGTTATGCCTTCCGCGCCTGATCAGAATCCTGATTTTCCTAGGAAGCGCCGTTGCTCTTCTTTTGGTGTTGATGAAATGTTTTCTGACCAAAATCCTATTTCCTTCAACAATCTGAATCTGGGTAAAGCATCTTGTTCTAATGCTCAATCCGACACAGGCTCGGATGACTCTGTGGACCAGTTCATGAATGATTTACTCGCGGATCCAATTTCAAATTATGATCAGAGTCCTCTTCCTGATTTGGGAAACTGTCTTCCGAATTCTGGTGACTCTCTGGACCAATTCATAAATGATTTACTCGAGGATCCAATTCCAAATTATGATCAGAGTATTTCTGATTTTGGAAACTTGCTCCCTAACTCAGATGACCCTCTGGACAAATTCCTGAATGATTTACTCTCGGATCCAATTCCTAATTATGATCAGAGTCCTCTTTCTGATTTTGGAAACTGTCTACCGAACTCAGATGACTCTCAGGAATGATTTACTGGCGGATTAACTGCCGCAGCCATTCCAACAATTAATATTGCGTTACTACGTATCTTCTCTTTTAATTTGGTCTTGCTTTCTAATGATTTCCTCGCTTAGTTGTTACTTGTTTTCACTCTTTTTTTTTTTTTTTTTTTTTTTCTTTCTTTCTTTTATCTTTTGAGTCGGGCTTGAATTACATGTTATTTAGGTTACATATTTCTCGTGGCTGTACTAGTAATCCCTTCTTTAAAGCAATAATAAATATATTATTTTAGAATTAAATTTAAATTATTGCTTCATGTTTTAAGAATACTCCATTTCTAAGTTCGTTATATATCAAGTAAATTTAACTATAAGAAAGGCAAATTAACATAGTTTAATTCTGAAATTTACATTATTTAAAATTTTATATGTCCCAAGGATCTTAGTTTAATTGTATGAAAATTTGAAAGACTTTGGGATAAATTATTCATACTTTTTTTTTTTTTTTATTTAGATTGAAATATTATTATAATTGTAATTGAATTATACTTTGTTATGTTATGTACAGGGTATTTGAAATTGTGATTTAGGGTGGGGTTTGATGTTGTCAGTCGACATTTGTCATATTTATAATTGTTATTGGAGTTATTTTTCTCGAGACATTTGGTTTAGTACTCGCAACTTTGGATGTTTAATGTTTGTTCACTACAACAAAATCACAAGTGTTCAACAATTGAACGAGTTCAGTTTTCTTACTAGTGTGTTGGTTTTGAGCTCATTGAAGTTACAAAAATAACCTTTCAATGATTTTTTACAAGTCAAGTCAAGTCCAGCATCTGCAGGGACTGTATCCGGTATTTTATGAAATGCAAATCTTTATATGGTGGGGTCTTATTGTGCTATTTGTATATTAGATTTGAGGTCTCAAGAATTTAATATATTGGGAGACTTTACTTGTTTTGTTTATTTCATTTATCTTTTATCAATCACACAATTAAAATTGGTTGTTGCATTCTCCACTATTAAAAATAACTACATCTTTGATGAACATTTATATAAACCAAGGAAAAACAATTCGAGAGAAAAGGGAGAAGAAGATAAAACTGAATTTCCCCACTAGAAGCAATGGAGTTGGCATCAGCAAATTCAACTAGTTCTCAGCTCTACAAATTTCCTACCTATAAATAACAACCAACCACCTTCAAATCTAGACACTACCTTATTGAACATTTGATGAACAAATATTATCCGCTGCTCATATTCCTAGAATTTGATTATTCCCAATCTCTAAGCGCCGACTTATTTTCCGGTTAGACTAGAGAGCGCCGACCGTGCTTGAATTTCCCCAGTTATACTTGTGGGGATCAATTAACTTGTAAGGAACTTGGAACAAGAAACTACTTTCCTCCCGCGGGATTCTGGTTAATTACATGACATAACATGCACCTTTGTCCTTCTCTTTTGCCTCCGAATTAGCCGAAGGCAATAGCAGCAGCAGCAGTTCATTCATAGATACTCTCTCTCTCTCTCTCTCTCTCTCTGCTCTTGCCGCCAATGACTTGAAGGTTTCTGGGCATGCCATCTATTTTAAAAATCTGGTATGCTACTTGACCTTGACGAATACTCCGTTACCAACTTTAGAAACAGGGATGTTTTATCCTCTAAAAGTCTTGTCGGAGTATCGAACTCTGCAACTTTACCTGCAAAATTATCAAACACCATCATTCAGGGACAATGCCTAGCAGCTGAGTACCAAAAATGTTAATGGATTGAAACGACATGTTCAAGATATAATTATACGCACCATCACTTAGTACTAAAACCAGATCGCTGTCAATAACAGTTGGGATACGATGTGCAATAGTGCATACAGTGCAGTCCTTGAACTCTGTTCGAATAATCTTCTGGATAAGATTGTCTGTGGCCGTATCAACTGAAGCTGTTGCTTCATCAAGCACTAATATTCTTGCCTGCTTAAGTAAAGCTCTGCCAAGGGAAACAAGTTGCCGTTGCCCCACACTCCAGTTATCTCCATTTTCTAGCACTGCATGTTTCAGTATGAAACGCAACTAATGAATGAATGATCTCTTGAAAAAAAAAAAAACGATTATATGTTATCGACTGGTGGGGAATAGGGAAGCTGTAAACCTGGTGTATAAAGCTTTTGGTCTTTCTCACGAACTATATTTCCAAGCTGAGACTTATCAAGTGCCTGTCCGAAATCAAAAGCCATTACTAAATTCCATGCAGAGCATTACACATTGGAAAATAAACAATTTCAAAATTCAACAACTTCTATTGATCTCATAACATCTGTTATTTGGTAATAAATTGGAAAGAGAAAACACACAAGATATTTGTATATCATTGTAAAATTATATTCTATGACTTGGAAATTATTTTAATATGTGCTAAAATTTAGTTATTTAAAGCATAATAAAATATTAAGAATTTAATAATAATTCAGTAATTTTTAAAAAAATATCTATCTCAGGACTTTTTGTAAACCGTAAAATTAAGGCCAAATATGGTGTGTGATCTATACCTCCCAAATTTCACAATCTGAATGCTCTTCAAGAGGATCAAGATTGCACCTAATGGTCCCTTCAAATAAAGTAGGATCCTGGGGTATGATACCAAGACGGCTACGGAGATCATGGAGGCCAATTGTTGAAATATCAATGTTGTCTATAATGATTCGCCCACCAGCTGGTTCGATCAATCTAAACAATGCCTGAATCAAAGTAGATTTACCACTTCCAGTGCGCCCAACAATGCCAATCTTCTTTCCCCCAGGAAATGCACAATTTACCCCATGAAGCACCATAGGAAGATTCTCGCCATAACGAACCTTAGAATATAGAAATGGAAATGGAAACAGTCAGTATTTTGGACTCAACAGTAATTAAGAATTTAGAAAAGTTAAATCTTCTCTTCCTCCTTCCAAAATTATTAACAAAGTTGTAACAATAAATTCACTATTTTATCAATTATGTATTGGCCTTATTTGGGGAAAAAACAGTCTCCTTTTTCTGTTTTTGAATCCAAAGAACAAAAGTTAACCAGAAACCAACTTTCCCTGAATAAATGTCAGCTTCTAAAACAGGGGGTTAAAAAGGAAGTAAAAAAATGTAATTGAGCCATATTAGTCAAATGAAAACTAAGATACTTCCGGCCAACGGATGATCATCATAAAAAGCAAAACAATGCAGTGACAATCCCAATCAAAGAAACATCATATAATAGATCTGATATGAACAAAGTTCCAAATCCAACAAATTTTTCTTTACCCTTAAAATTGAAAAAAACAGGCCTACAGTAAGGTAGAATTGCATACCTTTAAATCGAAGAGTTCAATTGTGCCATTCTCAGGCCATGAGCATGGAGGGCAGGAGTCCTCAATGAATTGTGGAGCTTCCCCTGGAATTTGGCTGTACTGATAAATCCTCTCAATGGAAATAATTTTGTTTTCTAGCTTGCAAAAGCTAAGTATCCACCGTGATAGACGTGCATTTAAATTAAGGCCATATGTCACTGCAAGGCCTGCCATGCCTACAAACAAGAAGTAATTGCACTTAGCAACTGGATTTTTTCACAATAAACAAATTCAGTTATCCTTTTCTTATCATAATAAAGTATGCATTATAAGAACGCTGAATGGAGTGCAACCTTAGTATGCTATGCCATGCCAGAAGAAACAACACGGCAGGATACCAGACCATAACAGCAATTAGTTTGATAACACCAACCACAAATTTAGCGCATTTTCATCCACATGCATGCATTTTCTTTCAAAAAGTTTTTTCAAAATGCAACTTCCCCTTGCAATAAGGCATATGATGACAATAAGTACAAATATTTAGTAATTATACAAAATATTACTTACTCGGATCAATAGTTCCGTGTGGAAAACTCACAAGAAAAACCATGCAAAAAGCAAACACGAAGGTTGAAAGCAATTCCATGCGTAAGCAAAGCCATTCAATAGCTGCAAGACTGCAGAAGAATGGGCGAGCAAAACAATCAAGAAGATACAGATTCCTCTTCATGAACCTTTTTTCTTGCCCAAAACCTCTTATTGTGGCAGCTCCAGCAATGGACTCGCCAAAAAAGTGGATAATTGGAGATTTTTGGATGCTAACAATGCGGACTAGTTCCCTTGATGAAGCCATGTAGTATTTCTGCATTCAGGATACAATGACATTTAAACTCTTAATTTTTTTCCTTTTTGAAAAGTAGAGAGGTATTGAAAATGGAAAAAACTAGGGGACAATACCACAAGCACACTAGAAGTATACAAAAAGAGAACCTATAATAAACGCCTTATATGTAAACGAACTTAGAAACAGACAATTTCTCTCTTGTTTGGTTCTCAGAAAGAACAAGAAAAAGGGGAATGATTAACAAGGGAAGCTAACATTTGAGCAATATCCTTTCATTTTTCTCATTTTTTTTATGGGAATCATCAATTAAGCCCACAAACTTGGGGAAAAGATAACCAGTCACCTGCATCCACAAGCATGCAACAGCCATTGGAACTACAAGGAGCAAAACTAGCCAGGTAACTTTCGTCATTACACCAACAATGCCAACAAGCTGTATTGTTGTCGAAGCAAACCCACCAAATCTAAAAGGAATATCAAGATCGACAACACTTTGATCAATAGATACCTGTAAGGCCATAAATGATTGACATTATATAGTGTGAGAGAAGAAAATGGAGTTGTGTCAAAAAGCATACTATAAATCAAACATATGTTTGATTTCGAAAACTTACACGATTCAAGATTCGTCCTGCTGGCGTAGAGTCAAAGAATGACATAGGAGCTCGGAACACACTTCTAAGCATCTTTAAAAACAATTTCTGTGCAGCTGCTAAACCAAATGTAGCTACCAGAACGGCCCTGACAAATATAAACCAAGAGCTCCCAAAAGCAAGGGCAATATAAATAACAAGAAGGACCATAGGACTAACTTTAGGTTGATCTCCTTCAGTTTGGGGATTTGCCCAAGCCATCCACCAATTACTAGCTATTTGAAGGAACTGAAACAATCCTTGAGCAAGGATTATGAGTGGAATCAATAAGCCTCTATAAGCCGCAGCCATATATGATAAGTACACCTTCATGCTGACTCTTCCTCTTACTCTTTCCTCTTCCTGAACAAGCTGGTTTTTCCTCGAGCGTTTGGCTTTCTTTTTTTCTTTAATTGCTTTCTGTTCTGAAGTTGATGCTGCATCTTGGACTTCCTTTGCTAAACTGTCAATATTATTTCCAGCCGTATCACATTTTTTACTAGTTATAACGCTTCCATTCAGCATAAGATTTTCATCTGAATCTTCTGATGAGTGATTTGGAATATCCATAGCTTCAATTGCTTCATGGTGAGCCGAGACCAAAGCATTAAAATCAGTCCCTGCCTGTAAAAGATCATCATACTTTCCTGCCTGTATGATCTGGCCTTCCTTAAGAACCTGCAGAAATAAGAGATGAAAGATATAGATTCATGTTCCCAAACTACAACACCAAATTTTAAGAATCCACAAACTTCTTTAAGACAAAGAATGATACAATCTTGTAAGAGCCCAACAAAAAAGAAGGACAGGGCTCAGATGCATAAAGGTCAAGGTAAAAGATGCTGAGACCTAAATATGTCCATTATTTAAATAAATAACTATAAAACATAATGAATATGTACAGAAAGATAAACCATAAAATGTGTCAAGAATTGTTAGATTTCTAATATGTTTTAAACAAAATATCAAACTTGAATCATGGTGCTCCTACATTTAGTGACAAACTAATGATAAGCATTGAAGAATTAGTGGCACAAGTGATAAAGAGATGCAATCAAAATTTCAACAACAAACACAACATCATCAGGATAAATCTATAGAAAAAGCCTTCAGAAAAGAAAAACACAAAATAACAAATCTTGCTATAGGCAAGTATATAGGAAGTAAAAATTCTTAAACAATTGCATACCAGTATCAAATCAGCAGCAGGCAGAAATTCTACTTGATGGGTCACAAATATCACAGTCTTATTTGCCAGTGCCGTCATTATGTATTCCTGTAGTTCCATATTGAAAGTTAAGCCAAACTTCATTTACTGAATTGCATCATTTTTTATACATTGAGCAAGTCTAACCTTGAACAATTCAGACCCTGTGTGTGCATCGACAGCACTGAAGGGATCATCAAGTAAATAGATATCTGCATCTTGATAAAGTGCCCTTGCAAGCTGCACACGTTGCTTCTGGCCACCACTCAGATTTATTCCTCTATCACCAATAATAGTCTGGTCTCCATGTGAGAAAAGTTCAAAATCTTTTTTCAGTGAACACGCATGGATAACTTTCTTGTACTTTGCTTTATCCATTGGACTGCCAAAAAGAATATTTTCTTCTATATTTCCAGACTGTATCCATGCTGATTGAGAAACATAAGCAGCGGTACCACATACCCTCACCTGAAAAGTATTGAAAGGAAAAAGAAAATATACATGTATATGTGAGGACTTATCAACTCTGACCAACAATAGGATAAAATATGGTAAACAAACATAAAAGAAATTTAATAATGACAACAACACTAAAGTTCCATAATTTGACTTACTTCACCAGAGATCTTTGGTATCTCCCCAAGTATGCAAGAAAGCAAGCTTGATTTCCCGGAACCAACCATGCCACAGACAGCCACTTGCATCCCCCTCACCACTTTCATTGATATTCCTGATAATGTAGGCCTTGAAGAAGACGGGTCCCAATCGAACTCAGCATTTTGAATTTCTATGGCCGTGTTTGTCATTCCTTGTGGCAGAACAATGGTTGCATCTTCCTGCAACTCCTCCTCCTGCAGGAATCCAGAAATCCGATCAAGAGAAACCTTTGTCTGAGCCATCATTGACACTAAGTCGGGAAAATTCCTGAGTGGTTCTTGGAGGATTCTGAAAGTGGCCAGAGCAGAAAGAACACCCCCTGCCGTGAGTTGAGTTCCCAACAAGATAGAAGTACCAAACGTGACAGCAGCAACAAATATGGGGGAGCTCCAGAAAATGAATGTAACAAAAGCTTGAGAATAAAGAGCTTTCCGGAGCCACCTGAACTCTACACCTCGCATCTCCTCCAAATTCTCTCGATACCTCTCCTCCCAAGCCTGCAACTTGAGAATTCTCATATTCCTAAGACACTCTGAAGTTTTTCTCATCCTGTCATCCTTGGCAGCCATTAATTTATCTTGGTAATCTTCTTGGATCTTCGCCAGAGGGACAGTAACAACAATGGAGATAATGGTAGCAATCAATGTTGCAACAGAAGCAATTCCAACATTTTTATACAAAATTGCAAGGGCAAGAATTATTTGCAGAGGAAGCATCCATATGTCATGGAGATACCAAGAGTAGTCCCCTATTCTCTGGACATCAACTGCCATGTAATTAACAACCTCTCCGCTGGTGTGGCTTTGCTTAGCCAAGCTCGAGAGCTTGAGTCCCTTTCTGTACACAATTGCTGTAAGAGCCGACCTCACATGCATACCCAAAATGTCAACCCCAAGATACCATTGTCGGGTTGTTAAGGTCTCAACCAGCTTGGCTGAAAAGAATATCCCAGCAAGAATATAACCCTCATGAGGGACAGTTTCTTTCCCCCCTAAATAATCAACAAAGTAGCTAATCATGTATGGACCGACATAGGAAACCATAGTGTTCAACCCAGCAAAGACAGCATTCCAAGCCGCTTCCATCCAGAATGACTTCAGAATTGCCCAAGCTAAAGAGCGCTGCTTGGAAGGATCTTCAGCCTTCAGTCTCTCCCAATTTGAATTCAAAACTTTATAATTGGTCTTGGCTCGATTTTTTGGTGCAAGAAGAGGAATATCCTTAAGATCAAGTGGTCTTTTTGCACCAATTGAAAGAAGTGGATTCAACCAAGATAGTGTAGCCAAGCTAAAGATGCCAGCATCACTATAAGGAGTGACTTTAAGACACCCTGCCTCTTCTTCGAGATGCAATGGTTCCAGAAGATCAGAGTTTCTACGAACTTGTATACCAGTAACACCTCTAATTGCAACAAAACATAGGAATGCGAGAGCTGGGGTTGCAGCGAAGTTCGCTACAACATGAGAACACAAGTGTTTTGAACTATCTAGCAACAGTCTTCTCCCATCAACATACAAAGTACACAAACAAATAAAAAATGCAACCCCCCACCACGCCCTCAATAAAATAGGGAATTTATCAGACAACTTAAATTTACAATGGAGAGCCGAAAAACTCAATACAAACCAAGCTAAACCTTGGGCAGCAGGGAAGCAAATAGCAGACCAATCCACTACCTTCCCATCAACAGCCTTTCTTACCAAACCAAACCCATCAAAACCCAACATCAAAACTTGCACAAACAACACAGAGAAACAACAAAACACCGACATTTTAAACCAGGTACCAATCTTAACATCACTAATTTCCCAATCAACACTAACACTACGCCTGATTGGGCTGGAATTGGTAACTGGATCATCTTTAAGAATCCCAATTCGACCCACACATACAAATATTTGCCTTGCAGATATTATAAAGAGAAAGACGAGGAAAAGTGTTAAGTTGATGCATATTGAAGATAGTTCCAAAGTGGGCAAGCCTTGAATTGCCTTGAAAAGGGATTGCTTTATTAAGATTCTATTGAGCAAAATAGCAATACCCATCATTGAACACGGCGAGTTTGTGAAGAAAAGGTTTATTTAGATTGAGAAGAGAACTGAGTCGGTGTTGAGTCAAGCTAAAAGAGAGATATAATCGTCTGTAGAAGGGCTTCTCACCATCTGTTCAATGAGAGGCAAAAACCACATATACAAAGAATAGTGTTATTTGGAGGTAGAATCTTTAGACACATTGGATATAAAAACAAAAAACAAAACAAAAATCCATACAGATTTTTATCAGTAACACAGAAAACGAAAATAAACAAAGAGAGAAATCGAGAGAGAAATAAAAATAAAATAAATCCAATCATTTTTCCTTATTTCACTTCCTCTTTCTCTGTCACACACACGCTCACCATTGCTGATGTTAATCGTGTTATGTGGCGAAGAAACAGATAAGAGACAAACGGAGAGAGAGGGAAAAAGAAGCGAGAGCTAAAAATAAAAAAACCTGAAGGAAACCCATTTCAGAAAATACAAAACTGACCTGGGTTTGTCCTTGAAAATCGTTTCGGTGGTGATTGCCGAGGCAAGCCCTGTGATCAATATAAACAAACAAGCTTCTGTTTCTTCAATTCAACCAAACAAAACAAAGATAAAATTAAACAGAGAGCATAATAAGCCACACCAATCTAGCTTATCATTCCTCGGAACAACCACAACACGTAGAAATGAGAGAGACAGAACAGTGAGAGAATACACTGTCTCTTCTTCCTCTTCTTCTATAATATTAACTTTGTTTCTGTTTTGTTTTTCCCTGTAGAAATTTGGTTTGGATGCCGTGTTAGAGTACGTGACTCAAAAAAGTTTGTGTGTTGGTGATGAGTAGAAGAAGCTCTAAACTCAAAAGAGTGAATTTTTTTTTATGGAGATACTGGTTGTTTGTTTGTTGGTTTTATAAATTTATTTTTGGCATATTTTATGACTCCACGTCTCTTTCTCATGGTTCACTGTTATTTTTATAGCCAGATTTGACAGTGTGTGAATTGTGAGCAGGGGAGAACAGAATATTATTTGGTAATCATAAGAATATTATTATTATTATTATTATTAGTGACATTGCATGGGGATGTGTGTAAATCATCATGACATACATCTCATTACTTGTCTTTACAAGTGTGACATCAACATAATATTGTACAGTGTTCAATGTTTCTTGTAAGTTATTTCTTACTAAATGTGTTTGGTACATTTTGTCTACTCTATTAATAATACCAATACCCTTTATCTTTATCAATACTCTATTGACACTATCTTCTCAATTATTAAGTTAAAATCATAAATTTTAATCACCTAATTAGTCAAATTTAAACGGATGAGGGAGAGGGTTGAGCACCACTCAACCACCGCATCTATTATTACGTATACAAACCCTTGAAATTTTGTATCGCTAACATTACTGATTATTATTATTTAATATATATTATTATCATTATTGTTATATACGAGAGAGTCTTGAATTTTAAATTTATGAAAGAATTATCGTGTGTTGAATAGTTATATTATATTATTTAATTATCGGATTATTATTGCTAATACGAGTGAAATTCAAAATTTATATTTTTTGTATTATTATAAAAAAATATTACTAATTCAGTCAATTACTACCTATTATCAGTATCATAATTCTATTTCATCAATTAATCTTCTTATATTATCATTTATTATATCACCAATTTGATATCAAGTGGCAGTATATTTATGAAATTAAAACATTAATTTTGTATTTTAAATGATGCAACAATTAATACAATATTTTTATGAAGTGTAATATTTTGAATAATTATTAAATTCATCATTTAGTAAAATATATTTTTGTAAGTATAGAATCAATGTTTGACATTTTATGTTATGATTATGATGTTGAATGTTGTTAAATTTTATGTTCTCTTCTATCTTTTGGAATTGATGGTTTTTGATAAATGGACATGAGATGGAGATGGAGGTGGAGGTGGAGGTGGAGGTGGAAATCAAATGAGCTTGATTGTGGTGCAACAATGTCGTTAACAACAAAATTTCATGATTTTAGAAGCCGTGTTATATATAATTAATAAGTGGGAGCAATATACCTTATCATAGGGTTAGTTGAAAACCCATGCCTACCCTTTCGTTTTGATTCGGGGAAGAGTAAGGACAAGAAGAAACAGTGTCATGTCAAAAAGCGAGAGGGAGGGTGGGAGGGGGTGGACCCAAGCCATAAAGTCATGGGCAATCCAAGTAATTTAGCAATTATTTTATGTTGAACTTGAATATATCACCTTTCCCACGTATCACTTTCTTTGTCCGATTATGTGAAAAGATAGAAATGATGACCAAAAACTTCAGTTTGTTTCTTGGGAGAAAGTTGACAGTAAAAAGAAAAAAAAAATGGGACTTATAGGTTGAAGAAGATGAATGGCTGATCATATTGTCTGTCTTTTTAACATGTACATGTTGTGGCTTTCTTGATCTTTTGGTAACATCTTTATTCTTTATAGGAAGGTGTTGGGTGGATGAATGGGAAGGGAAAAAAAAAAAAAAACAGAAAGTTGAGCACAAATGGCAATCCCAATGAAAGATTTTGGCATAAATTAGGTTTGATTCTTTGTTGAGATAATTGATGAATTAACAATCATGATAATGTTAAATTAAGGATACATTAACAATGAGAATACCCTTTTTTTTTTTTTTTTTTTTTAATTATTCCCAAATTAGAAAATTAAAAAGAATCACATATTGTCATGTGATTTGGACTCCATAATTCAAAATCTTATTCAATATGGTAATAATTCTCTTTTGTTTTTAAATGGGTTGCTTATTTTTTAGTTGTAGTCCATTTAATTGTTGTGTAGTAATTGAAATCTTTTGATTTATGCAACTCATATTGTATTGGGAGAATTTTTTTTTTTTTTGGTTTTTTTGGCCGTGGTATTAAAAGCAATTTGCCTTCATTAAAGAGCAAAAGTTGATATGTTTTGCTTCCTAATAAAGAAGATTTATTTTGAACGAAATTACCAAACAACCCCCACACGTATTGCTTATTTAACCCCTAAATTTCATGCTTTAATACAATAAGCTTTCCTTTTAACATTTCTTTCAATATACATATATAAATATAAAATAATTTTATTATGTGAATGTTTGCACTTTTTTAAACTGTGAATAGACTTTTTTTTTTTTTTTTCTTACAATGAATTGACATATAATTATATAAAGTTATATTGTTAATTCATAATTTTTATTTTATTTATTAGATGATATGAAATTACTTATATATATATATCGAATATTTTAATTTTATAATTTAAAATATAAAAATAAGTGGTCGAGTTAAAATTTAATATTAGCATGTTTTAAAATTATGTTTTTATTGTTGTTATATTTTGATCACAATGAATAACAATATCATTCAAATAATTAGCAAAAATGCTAATGATGTTGACGTATGCCGAATTTGTACGGAATCATTATTATTAATATCTTTGCATTAAATTATGACATAAACAAAACACAACACAACACTCGTCATGTTCAGAGACTTGAACTATGATGGAGCGACCGTTGCCCCACCAGTTGGACCGACATTTCACACGTCTGAGTTACTAGAATCTTCCTCCTCCACACGTAATTTTTAATCTCTTAAATAACAGTTTAATTACTATAAAAATAAATATTCAAATATAAAATATATATATATACATTTTATTTATTCTAATAAATATTTATATATAATAAAAGATAGAATAATTATACTTATTTAATTAATTAAAATATAAAAAATAATAAATTTTTATTTAGTTGAATCTTGCCATTTAAGAGATTTTATAAATATAGAAAAACTTGACCATTTTATAATGAAATATAGTCAAGTTAGACATGTTCCAACATGAATGTTAATAATATATATATATATATATATTCTTAAAATTTGTAGTGAATGAAATAATATTTTAATAGTTAATTTGATAACTTTATACACGATGACTGAGCCAACAAAAATAAAATTTAGACTAAATAACCATATAATTAAAATTATTTTCTGAATTGGCGGCTGCCGGATGATATCTTTAATATTCATCTTCTTCTAATAGAATTGTTGATTAAATTTCTATGGATTAATTAAATTATTAATAGTTGGATTGTAAATAATTAATTAAAGACAAAATCAAAATCCGAACAGATTTCTCAATGTTAACGACTGTTTGTTTGTTGAGTTATACGTTTGACTACTATATACGATCTATTAGTATTAGTTCAGGGTGATTATCAAAGTGGTCCCTCTAATTTTGGAGTTTAGTCAATGGCATGTGTGACTGTCCCTAATTGTTGAAGTTTAGTCAATCGCATGTGTGGCTTGTTGTCTAATTTTAGAGTTTAGCCAAATCGCATGTGGACCGTCCCCAAAGTGGCTAGTGATATTAAGTTTACGCAAGCAACACCGTTGCATATTGTGCTCTTAACATAAATTAGTTACTTTACATACACACACACACACACCCACATACATATATATATATATATATATATTAATTAATCATTAGCTACATTGCATTTATAGGCATATGAAAACTTGATCTAATTACGAGAATTAGATAATGTAATGCCACCCACGTTTTTAACGAGGCGAGGATTTGTATATAATAGAAAATAGAATTAGTTGGGTAACAGCTAGGTAGTACTACCGAAATTAACTGTAGAATACCCTACCTTCCCGTTTAAGGGTCCATGTGTTAAAACTTAAAAGTTTCCACCTTAGATCATATCGCTGTCGGTCGGTCTGTCTTTTAATTTCATTGGCTAAATCTAATGACAACAAAGTTTATTTTGAAATAATAACATTCAGGTCCTTCAGTTTTTTTATTATATATTTTCTAACAAAATTTTCCTTTAGTTTAGCAAAAATATCACCAGCATCTGCATGGTTGAGACAAATTGACTATCAATTTTCTTGATTTCAATCGATTACTTTTGAATAAACCATCTATAAAAATAGTGTAGAGAATAAAAATCTTCAGCTTAATGGTGAAAAAATATATGCTGAATATAGTATATAATCTTTCAGGATTACTTGGAACTTCAATAATTGTGTTTATAAATACATAATTAAAATAGAAATTAAAAAAAAAAAGAAAAGAATAAAATGTATACAACTTTTTGAGTGCTGTGGCTAAATTTATGATGATTTGATACCTAAAAGGTGACCAAATTATATTTTGAAAATGTTCCTATATATGCATGCTTTGGCATCTTCAACAAATTATTCTGGATTTCATTGGCTACAATAAATCAATTCTTGTATTGTATAATTCTTTTATACAATTATTAAACATAATTTGTGAATGGATAGTTGGAATTCAAGATTAATGAATGAAAATGAAATGAAGATTTAGTGGAAGGAGTAGCTAGCTTGCTACCAAGAACAAGAATATTTTCCGAGATTTTTTTTTTGTCAATTTCCATTGAGAATTGGAATCAAATTCTTTCTCTTTGCGTAAAACAAATATTCAAACTCAAAAGGGTTTCTTTAATCTTTCGAAATTGGGAATATATTAATTAAAATTAACGTGACCTAGAAAAAGAAAAGAAAAGAATGAAATTTGGTTCCTTCTAGTTGTTTGTAACACCATCACTCGTTAATTTTCAGAACGTGGCTGGCTTTTGGAACTTCGAATTTGTTTAATCAGATTTGAGTTGTCTTTTATGATTAGTATCTTTGAAACATTAATATATGCATGCAGTGCGGTGCAGTGCAGTGCAGCACATCCAAAGAATTTACGCCAAAAGCATTATCAAAGTTCATTTCCAGCATGCATTCTCTGCGCTGACATTTTCATCCAACGTACGTAGTATACATGCATTTGGTAAATTGATTGACAATGCAAGAAAAAGCATATATCATATTTCTGGTACATGCCTTATTTAGATTCGATCATCATTCAAAAATTTCCCTGTCGTTTTCTTATTTTTCAGTAAAGATGAAAGAGTAGAACTGATAGCCTCATTTGGATATGCTAGCTGTAACTATGAATATGCCAATAATAATTCTGAATGCTCATAGGGTTGAAACTAAAGGGTAAGTATAAGATCATTCATACACATATTCAAACGAGAATACTACCGAGCATTATCCAGTTGAATCATTTTCTGATATTTTAGGACCATTATAGTTTTATGGGAGAGACGGCATCGGCATTTACTTATGCTTCAGCATATTTTATATGTTCTGTTATTCTGATTGCATATTTTAAAAAAGCAGATCAGTCGAGGAAAGGAAAAAAAAAAAATGAAAGAAGAATGACAAATGACAGATGACAATTGACAATGCAGGCAAATAAAATGGAATAAGGTAGTTCTTCCATTGCTCAATTATGAGTAGCATTTGTATACTGCAAGAATTAGAATTAGAATAAACCCAGTAAAATGTTTGAGATAGTATGCAGATGTGACAGTTTCTGTGCGGCTTGTCATGCACTTACAACATGAAATATGGGATCTCGTATCCAATGCTGTTTTCGGCTAATGTGATGACTCAAGGGGATAAAGGAGAATCATATTCATATACTGATGTCATAAAATAACGAAAGGGAATTGAAACATGTTATTCTAAATAGTCCATAGCTTGCTAGTTAGCAAGGCAGAGGCAGAGGCCTCATCTTGAAAAACTATCCATGCTACATTTACATGCCTCTGTTCAGTCAATGGTGCTCCAACCGAAATCGTAGTATGTACTTGCCTGATAGAATCTGCATACAATGGTTACAAGTAAAACAGATGTAAAGAGATAGATAAAGGATAATTGATATAACTTGGGGAGGGATAATTAGCTTACAGTGTGAGATATGAAGATTTTCCCAGTTGAATTTACAGCATCTAGTAGTTCATGGTTCAGTTTATTGCCACTATCTTCATTATTGTGGGTTGGCAGAAGGCGAAAACAACCTGGCCATATTGATCTAACCATGTTCAATATTCCGTAATATAAATGGTTACAGTGCACATTTTGATAACTAACTAGCTAGTCTTTTAAAATATTTGAAGTCATTAGATCAGTTAAATGTATAACAAATGTATAATTGAGTGAGACTAGCGGTCATATAGGTACCATTGCCATAGAAACTTACATGAGGTGCAAAAACATGTATCTCTAGCACAAAAGAATATGACTCAGCCTAATTACCTCAAACCTCAAGTCTTGAGCAACAAGGCTTTCGAAATGCTTAGCCAGATGGATGTGATTTCTTATATAGCACTGTAGATTTTCCAAACCATAAAGTCGTAACACCATCCACAGCTTCAATGATCTGAGGTTGAGAGTCATTGTTGGATTAACAAGGCAACAGTTAACTAAGAACTTCATTCTTTTGGTTAATAATTGAAACATAACATTGGAGTATAGATAGCTGGTGATAGAAATTATTTCAAAAAGAGAGTTTCTACTTTATGTCAATGTATACAACGTATAAAGTGCACATTTGTTTACTGAAAAAAAGGTATTTGAAGGGAATTATAACCATCTTTCAAGCAAAAGTTAAAAGGCACACCTAAATCAGCATCCAAGAGGAGTCTGCCAATCTTTGTAATCCACAACCATGTTTGCCTGAGAGACCTGAAATATCGGTATCTATCAGAACATATCAGTGATATACACACACCCAAAAAGAAATAACAGTTACATCAAAGTCAAAAATGTTTCAAATTAACATCCAATCATTTAAGTTTATCAGTTTTTCCTACAGTTTGATTTTCTCTAAATTCATTCAGGTTATTAAACCACTAATTAAAAAATACGCCATCTTTTGTTAAGATATCACTGGATTGTTTCCAACTTCACCAGCAATATACAGACCATACAATCACATCCCGTAGAGAAGGGACATTTTAAATTTATCAATGGCTGGTATGGAATTTCCATTCTCAGTTTGATATAACGGCATAATAAACACAAGTCAAAAACAATTTCACCAACTTCATTGAAAGCTTAGCTGGATTAGGATGGTTTAGAATTTACCACACTTTACCGAGGTCAACATGGCAATAATGTTGAAAGGGCAGCTTGTTATGCGATAAATATGCCATGACAACAACTGGTTTTATTTCTTGTCATCTTAATCCTTTCGCCTAAACAGTGTACAAGAATATACCATGATCAATCAGGAAGGAAACTTAATCTGTTGTTCAAATACTCAGGATTTGTAGAGAGGGACTGACTCAAAGCGTTTTTGCCCTATTGTCAAGGAAACATTACAAGAATTTACAAGATTCAAAACTCAACATGGAATTCAATCCACTCACTATAGAAGAGACCCCTAACCACCTACCAAGGCATTCAAATATGTTTGTACAAATGCACGTATGTTGTTTATGTGGTAGCGAGAAACAATATTCGTAATATATCACTTCAAACTAAAAAGTGATTACCAGAACCGGATACAGATACATGGAATCATCCATATACAAAGAGATACAAAAGAGCATGAATCATGCATTTCATCTTGTGATAGCAAGATGAAGAACAAGTGCATGAAATCATACCTTTACCCAAAGTGCTGAACAATCAATGTTTGTTAGAAACCACTTATGCGAATTCATATTAAAAGAGTCAGCTTCTTCGATACCATTCATGTACTGGTTATATTCTGGTCATATACAAGCCCTTTCAGCATATGCAGCATCCACATGAAACCAGATTCCGTTACTCGGTCATACATATGCAGCATACCTCTGTTAAATATTTTCTTCGATAAAACCTTCTGAGTTTCATTGAGTAAGATCTCTTTAGATAGGTCAAAATTAAAAAATTCTCAAGAAACTAAGAGATCTCCATACATTGGAACTTTAAAATTAAAATCAAACAAAGGCTAAGGAGGACAAATGTGATAATCATTTGGATCTATATAGCAAACTAATAAATCAATATCACATTGACATGAAGCACTTTTGTATTTTCTTAACTCAATTCAATTAAATGCCACCTTAGCAATCTTTCCCAGTGCAAGCAAAGGATTGATAGCTGTTGATGAAGTGGAGCCAACTAGCAAGTATAGAAGAGAGGGTTCTTCAGGCAACCAAAATTCTAATCATAATCAAATTTTACAAGCATATAAAATTTTAGACATGTGATAACTTCTTAATCATGGAACCAACAAATTTACAGTAATTTGACAACATATATACTAATACTCCAACTGGTGCACTTGGTTTTAAAGCCAAAACCTCGATGATCAAGAATCACACAAACCATGTTGTTCATTTGTGCTAGCGCCATTTTTGTCAGTAAGCACTTTGTCCTCCAACATAGGTTAAGCTCATTGTCTTGAATGTGACTGTGAATTCACTCGTAACTGGTTCAATAAAACAGAGGGCGTAATAATTCAGATCAAGCATCTTAATAGTTCCTATTAATTGGTAATTCGGATGAAGCATCCAAAGAAAATGTATGGCTAAAGAAAATAACAAATAGAAAGAAACTAAATGACATGCGGTAGCACATAAAAAGAAGGGTATCAACCCACTGGCAAGGTCACATTAGATTGCTTCAGCTAGTAAACCCAGTGAAAGGGAATAATTTGCAGAAGAGTCTACTTTTTAGCACCCTCAAATTCTCTGGATGAATTCCCGCAATCTGCCATAAAAAAAATTAAAATAAACATCACAATGCATAAAATTACAGAATTATTAACTTCAACATAGTATCTAAGGATGTACATTGATTGAACCATGCATACTGCTGTAGTTCTCTTAGCTATAATAGAGATTCGGTAATTTATGGTTGAAAATAATGTAAAGAGCAATACTTATGTGGCGAAAGGCTTCAGAGTATCATCAGGACAAAAGAAAGGTTGTCAGCTTCTATAAAATGTGGTTTTATTTATTTTATTTCATTAATATTATCAGTAGTAGTAGTTAAGGGCGAAATCCAAAGCGGAGTCCACGATAGAATAATCTGTTACCCCCCACCCCATTATAAACCCTCAAAAGGAATAGACGACTAATAACAGTATAATATGAAACAATATATACATATAGAGTACTGATTGATAAAAAGTATACATAACATCTTATAAACCATCATTAGAAATTGATCTAACAAATTATAAATTTTATAATGTGCCAATCACACCAGTGTCAGAACAGCATTTCAGTATAATATGTTCTGGGATGGTATTATTCTGAAGACAATATTCTTTTGAAGACCTAAAGGTTGAGATTGTCGCGGGTCATGTTACTCGTGTAGTCTTCATTGGTGCCAAAAGTAAAAAGAGAAAGCAGGTTGTCATAGGGTCACATTAAAGGCAGTTCTGTTCATTGAGGATTCCTCGGGTAAGATTAGAATTTTACTATGGATTTATTAATTAAAATTCTAACCTAATTTGAAAAGAATAAAAAAGTAAAAATTTAATAGGATTCTTCTAAGGATTAATAATTAGAGTCTTATTAAAAAAAGAACCTATTTTGAGTCCTATCCCACATAACCAATAAAAAGAAGGAAAACAAGAAAAAAGGAACTTGGAAATCCTTAGGTTGTTACTCTACAAAAACAACATCCTTATTGTGAGATTATTCTCAAAAAAAATTATAAACTGTCAATTATTAAAAAAGATAACCCTTATCTGACTTAAGCATTTGAGGGTTATCATCGAATATCTGACATCTCTAATATGTTTTCTGTTCTTTAGGGATCATTATATCATTAGTGAAGTCATAAGTGTTTTTGTAGAATATCCAAGCTTGAAGAGGAGAATTCCAGCTACTAGTTTGTTCTCACGATAAAATAAATCAAGTGTTGACATATGGAAGGCAAAAAACATGTTTCAATAGTTGGCTTTGTCTATGGGAAACTTGGACAACAAATTGATTTTGTTAAAAATATGGTGACTCTCGAAACAATCAATGTGAACAGGAAAAACAAAAAGGAAGGATATGGTAGTGGGAGCAATAATTCTAAAGGGCAAACACCCACAAACCTAGATAATGAAGGAGATTTCAGAGCAATCAAATGAGATAAGAGAAGTTGTGGAAATAATGAAAGGCCTAGGATCTAACGCCAAGGAGATACTTGTCGAGGCAAAATCGAAAGTGTTCTCTAAATAAAAGCATATGTCAAAAGGTAAAGAAAAAATGGTGGATGAAGAGGGAACACGAGAAAATGAGAGAACTCCTAAAGAGGAAAGTTTAGAAAAACTATTGACGAAATTAAAGGCTGCACAATAGACAATTTTCTCTGTGCGAGACAAGGAGGGAGAAAAACTAAGAAGGTAACAAGGTTTACCTCCTCAATGGTCGTTATTCTTTATGAATGAACAAAATAGACGATAGCCTGAAAAGTCTCATGAAAATATGATAAAAAGTTAAAGGGGAGTGCACTCAAAAGATTTATCCCAGATGATGCAAGATGTATTCTCTTAGAAAAAAAGAGAGGAGGAACGAGGATAAGTATGAGATGAGACAAAGCTAGATGGACGAAGATGTTTTCTCAGAAGGGGAACATCTGCCCACTAAATAGAGAAAACATCAGGAGTCAATATAAAACTAGTATGTAAAAAAGGAGCTTCAAAAAACTTAGAGAAGAGGTTCAAGAGTTAAGACGAGGGCGGGATAACTTAATATTGAAAATGAGTTTTTTTTTACGAAATAAAGTCGCCTCTGTCAAAGGAAATATTAGACTTGAGACTTCCTAGGAGATTTAAGCTCCCGCAAATGACCAAATATGTCCCCATGACCAATCTGACACTCCATCTAAAAAGATACCAAGAGATGACGTTAGTGCAAGGGTTGACTGAGGATGAAATGTGTAAGCCATTCTCCTTAACTCTAGAAGGGTAGATGAGGGTTTGGTATGGATGATTATAAGCTAGACCCATCAAGTTTTTCTCTTAATTATGTAGAGAGTTTGTATAATAATTCAGAAGAGCTATATGCCGAAAAAAACATGAATAGTCTAATGATAATGAGACAAAGAGAAAATGAGAATTGAAAGAATTTTATTTCACGGTATCATGTCGAGGTTATGAAAGTGAGAGCCTTTATGTATTGCATTACACTTGAAGGACTGAAGTAGGGTAAGAAAATCAGCCGATTTTGGTGGATCCCTAGGGAAAAGAGCGTTCTCAATTTTGAGGAGGCTTTTAAATAGGCTCAAATATATATGGAGGCCGAGGTCAAGGCCAAGGAAAATGAAGATGGAGAAATGCAGAGTATGACGAGAAATGAAGAGAGGGGGAAAGTTGAATGACGAATGGAAGACGAGGAGATACAAAAGAGGAGAGAGTACAAAAGAAACGTAAATTGATCATAAATCTCTTCCCAAGAACAAAGGTTTAACATGCAACCTTAATTGGTTAGAAAAGGGCATCTAGAATGGACACTACATCATTCTCCTCCCGCTCCCCATAGAGAAGGAAAAAAGGTTAGAATGTCTCAAATCACAAACCAAAGAATGTTCACGCCATTAAATACCTTTATTTCTTAGATTTTTGAAGATTTATAGGAAATGAATATATTAATTGAGTCAAGGTCGTCATGATTACCATCAGCCAGAAGAAATCAAACAAGATATATGCTTTTTATCAAGATCAAGGGCATATTATTAACGATTGCTTGGATATTCAGGAACAAAGAGAAACTCTAATCAAGAATAATTATTTGTCAGAATACGTGGCTTTAGCAAAGCAAAACCGAGGAGGGATATTTGAGGTCCAGAGCGAAGAAAGGAGAAATTGCATTCAAAGTACAATGATCAACATTGGAGGATTAACATTAGCAAGAGATTTAAATTGGGCATGAAAAAACTACTTCAAGTACTCATTAAGACCTTATACTAGAAAAAACAATGTCTTCAATTTACAGGCTAACAAGAAACTAAGGGTACATTCGGTACCGAACTTGTTTATCGAGGAGGATGCGCTTAGGGTAAATTATCCATACAATGATGCCTTGGTGATGACAATGAACATGGCAGAAATGAAGCTGAACCGAATATTTATCGATCCAAGGAGTTCTAGACATATTATTTAAAGAGATATTAGACGAGTTGAAAATAAAAGATTTGAAATTACAAAAGAAACAAACCCCTTTGTACAGTTTTGGGGATAACTTTGTAATGCCTCTTGGATCAATTCAACCTCACGTCATCATGGGACGAAGACCACATGTAAAAGTAATGATGGTCAATTTTCTGCCGTACAAGATACTGATGGGAAGACTATTCACAAAGAATGTCAAAGCAACAATGTCTATCTACTATATGAAGCTGGAGTCCCCAGTAGGAGACAAGGTAAGAGTGATTGCGAACGACCAGAGAGAGGTAAAGAATTACTATGTAACTACGACAAGGAAGACATGTTTTATATCCTTAGACTACCCGTGTCACACTCATTTTCTACATTTAATCCCAAATATCATTCTAATATTTAATATACAATGCATTACTTTTTATTACACAAATCCTATATAGTTCAATTAACAAAAATTTTTATACATACAAGTCTATATATATTACACTCCTTATCACTTAGCTAACCTACAAATTACATATATAAAAAAAACTTTAAATACGCCTAGTAACATTCGCTCTCGTACTTTGTCACTTTTATGTGCTATTATTTAAAAAATAAAATTTTTCAATAAAGAGTGAGACATAATATTAGTTAGTAAATTATGCAAGTTTTTACATGTTGATGCAGTACAAAATATAAAATTTGAAATAATCAATGGATTTTCAAACTTTTTCAATCACATAGAATTTATTTATAATGTAAACACATTCAGAATGATTTAGTCAGTTAGTGTCACCTGCACCCATGGTGATCCGGATTCAGAACATAATTACATGTTTCGCATATAGTATTTATTTTCATATCCATACAATAGAAATGTTCACAACGCGTTAAACATAATTTTTACTAGTCTGCAAACCTCACATTTAACATGAGATCTGGTTAGGTCAAAATAACATAACTAATGATTAAGGCATAAAAAATGTATTTTATACAAATATTTCACACATTGACAACATTTCATATTTATTTCATAAATGCGATATCGATATATAACATTTAAATTCACAATTCTTTTCAATAACCATTTCATAAAATCACATTGGCTTACCAAACATTAAAATCACATTTTTCATCATAACATCGAATATCGTATAGTTTCAAAATATTAAAATGCATGCATGATCTACTTACTTCGGCTCTTGCTTTCCGAATACGTTCTTAGATTAATATTGCGTACCTAAAATTAAATTAACACAATCTATTTCAGTTACGCATTTATACTCGTCGCTACATTTCTACGACATCCACATTTCCTAAACTCAACACTTAATGAATTCCTACAATACATTTATTATCATATTCACTTCATTCCATTATTTCATATATACCTTTACATACATATACATAAATATGTGTATTACAATAATTTTTGAAAACACACTTTTGGCGTAAAATTTTCGAAACTAGTTAATATCGCTATTTTTCGCCAATTTTTTTTGACACACCGAACATCACCCATTTTTTAAAATTTTTCAGAATTTACGCACCTTAATATTTTAATAAAATCATCACAAAATAGAGTATTACACACTCCCAATCATTACATTAAAACTCAGCCTACTGAAACCGCCGAGATTCAATTTCACTTTAACCATTCACCATTCTAAATCCACAAATAACAATTTAAGCTATTATAAATACATATTATACATTATTTATATTTAATTTTTCATCTACAATTTTAACATTAATATTATAATTTTCAATAAAACTCACCCAATTTTGTTAAGTGCTAAGCATCATAATTTTTAATTACAAGTTCATATTAATAACATAAGTGTTACAAATATTATAAATATGACCTACATATGTTAATAACAATTAAAATAATCACCAATTCTACTCATTTAAAATATTATATAACATTAATACAATACTATTTCCAATTTTCAAACTTCAATTTAACATTAATATATCAATTTTATTCCTCTCTAATTTTCCTACTACAATTTAGCACTAATAATATTAACTTGTCCATATTTAATTTTTTACTACAATTAGGCATTAAAATATGAATTTGCACATATTTAATTCCTACTACAATTATACCCATGACTACACATGTTCTAATTTCCAATAATTTTCACCATTATTACAATATGATAAATAAATTTTCACCAATTTTCACTATTATTACCACATGATAATAAAATTCCCATCAATTTATACAATTACAACAACATGATAATAAAATCCCACCAATTTACACCACTACAATAACATGATAATAACAATATTCATTTCAAATTTTCTAATGTCACATGATAATATAAATCCTACTATTATTATAGGCACATATTAATAAAATTTCAAATGGAAAAAATCAAAACTCATTAATCCTTTTTCTCTTCCTTTTTTCTCTCATTTTTTCCTTTCCTTCATTTCTTTCTTCACTTCTCTAATTTGCTTTCTCTTCTCTCCTGTAAATGCCTTCTTCACATTTCAATTTTGAAAAGTTACAAACTAATATTTTACTCATCAAACATATGGAGGGCTAAGATTCATTTAACCAATCCAATGCACCACATTTAGCCACCTCATTTTTCACTAACTAACATTAAATATTAATTAATTAAAACACATGAATAGCTTGGATGAATTCAATCAATCTAACGGGCCTCGTTTTGCTACTCAATTTTCCACTAACTTAGCCTTTATATTCATTTTTATTCAACTTACAAAACATGCTTAAAATTGTGCCAAATGAATGGTTAGATTAAAACAAATGGATAATTAGGATTGTGTAGAAAATTAAAGCAAACTCTAATATTTTATTTGTTTTACTTTATTATATATATATATATATATATATATAAATTTAGGTCTGGGCTTAGGCTTGGGCCTATTTTATTATATATATTTAAGCTTGGACTTAAGCTTATATAATTGGGCTTAGACATAGCTAATTAGATTGGGCCTAAAATGTGTGTGTGTGTGTGTATATATATATATATATTATATTCTTGACCCACTTAATGTTATTTTAATTTGTAATATAAAATTTCAAAAATGACCTGGTTAATAAAAAAATTTCAATTATACTCTTCATGTTTACTATATTTTCCATGTTTACAAAAATACCTTTATAAATTCACCTTATAACATTCTTAATACTCTAACACTTAATATTCTAATAAGCATATTTAAAAAATATAACTATGAGCTCTATAAAAGAAATTGCAAGTGTTACAATTCTCCATTCCTTACAAAAAATTCATTCTCGAAATTTAATAAGCATTCTTTTCTTCATTGGAAAAGCTGATCATATTTTTCTCAAATTTCCGCTTCTCGTTCCCATGTGGCTTCCTCTATAGCGTGATTCCTCCAAAGTACTTTTACTAAGGGAATTATTCTAGAGCGTAATTGCTAATCCTTATGGTCTAGAATCTGAATAGGAACCTTCTCATAAGTCAGATCTTTTCTAAGCCGAAGTAGTTCATAACTCAACACATAAGTAAGATTAGCATTGTACTTGCGTAGCATTAATACATGAAATACATTGTGTACTCTAGATATAGATGGAGAGAGGGCAAGTCGATAAGCTACATTCGCCACACTTTCTAGAATTTCAAACGGATCAATAAATTTAGAGATTAATTTTTATTTCTTACTAAACCTCATAACCTCTTTCATTGGACCCACTTTGAGAAATACCTTTTCTCCCACAACAAACTTTAAGGGCTTCCTTCGGATATCAGCATAACTCTTTTGTTTACTTTAAGCAGTTTTCATTCATTCTTTTATTTTCTCAACCACATCATGTGTTTGTTAAATAATTTTCGGCCCCAGAACTTTCCTTTTTCCGACCTCATTCCAATAAAGCAGTGATCTACACTTTCTTCCATATAATACTTTATATGGAGTCATGCCAATAGTGAATTTAAAACTATTGTTATATGCAAACTTCACCAATGGTATATATTCATCACAACTATCCTTGAAATCCAATATACATGCTCACAATATATCTTCTAAAATTTGAATAGTTTTCTCTGACTATTCGTTAGTTTGTGGGTGAAAAGCAGTACTAAAGTTTAATTTGGTACCCATAGCCATATGTAAACTTTTCCAAAATTTAGAGGTAAATCGTGGATCTCTATTTGAAACAATGGAAACATGCACCACATGTAATTTGACGATTTCTTTAACATATAATTATGCATACCTATCCATCAAATAAGTGGTGCGCACAGGAAAGAAATGCGTTGATTTCATCAACCTATCCACAATTACCCATATTGCATTATAACCCTCAAGAGTTCTTGGTAATTCCATAACAAAGTCCATAGCAATGCGTTCCTATTTCCACTCTGGCACCATTAACAGCGTTAATAAACCTGACAGTCTCTGATGTTCCGTTTTAACTTGCTAGCAAGTCAAACACTGCTCCACAAATCATGCAATATCAAGTTTCATCTTAGGCCACCAAAATTTAGTATGAAGATTTTATATACTTTTTTGCTACCAGGATGAATAGTATACTGAGAATTATGAGCTTTATTCAGAATTTCCTACTGCAGGCTATCATCCATAGGCACACAAAGTCTTCCTTCAAAATACAATGCCCTATCCTCAACTATTTCAAACCTCTTTCTTCCACCTCCTAGAACTTTCTCCGAAACCTTCTTTAAATACTGATCCGCTTTTTGAGCATCTTTAATTTTTTGGATCAAGGTTGGTTGCACTATTAAATAGGCCATATATGAGTTATCAGCATTTTTTACTACTTCAATTTGATTCATATCAAGGTTTAATAAAATATACTTATGAGTGGTTATAAATG
This sequence comes from Cedrela odorata, assembly GCA_035584115.1. Classification (NCBI taxonomy): domain Eukaryota; kingdom Viridiplantae; phylum Streptophyta; class Magnoliopsida; order Sapindales; family Meliaceae; genus Cedrela; species Cedrela odorata. Next base: position 16,024,549 of record JAXCLQ010000001.1, on the reverse strand, counting down.
CGGCTAACAGTCCCAAAGATTTTTGACTCAAAGCATCAGCCACTACATTTGCTTTCCCTGGATGATAATTAATTGTACAATTGTAGTCCTTCATTAATTATAACCATCTCCTTTGCCTTAAGTTCAACTCTTTCTGAGTAAACAGATACTTCAAACTTTTATGGTTTGTAAAAATTTGGCAGGTTTCTCTATACAAATAATGTCTCTAAATCTTTAAGGCAAAAACCACTGCTGCCAGTTCTAAATCATGAGTATAATAGTTCTGTTCATGATCCTTAAGTTGCCTGGAAGCATAAGCCACAATCTTCCCGTGTTGCATCAATACACAACCCAGACCTTTCTTTAAGGCATCACTATATATAACAAATTCTTCATTGCTAAGTGGAATTGTCAAAATTGGTGCTGTCACTAAACGATTCTTAAGCTTTTGAAAACTTCTTTCACATTCCTTACTCCATACAAATTTTGTATCTTTCCGAATTAGCTTATTAAGGGTGAAACCAATCCAGCGAAACTTTCAACAAATCTCCGGTAATATCCCACTAAACCCAAGAAACTTCTTACTTCCGTGATCGTTGAAGGTTGCTTCAAATTAACTATTATTTCAACTTTAGCTGGATCAACAGATATCTCATCCTTGTTCACCACATGCCCCAAAAACATTACTTGTTTATGCCAGAATGCACACTTTTTAAACTTAGCATACAGGTTCTTCTCCCTAAGTGTTTGAAGTATTATTCTTAAATGTTCCTTATAATCCTCATCACTCTTTAAATACATTAATATATCATCAATAAATACAATCACAAATTGATCCAAGTATGGCTGAAACAATCTATTCATTAAATCTATAAAGACTGTTAGGGCATTTGTTAACCCAAATGGCATTACAAAAAATTCATAATATCTATACCGAGTACGAAAAACAGTCTTTGTTATGTCATCATTCTTAACTTTAATATGATAATAACTTGACCTCAAATCAATTTTGAAAAATACACTCGCTCCTTTCAATTGGTCAAATAAATCATCAATTCGAGGTAAATGATACTTATTCTTTATTGTGGCTTGATTTAATCTCTTATAATTAATACACAATCTTAGAGTGCCATTTTTCTTCTTAACAAACAACACCAAAGCATCTTAAGGTAAAATGCTAGGGTGTACAAAACTCTTATTTAATAATTCTTGCAGTTGGCTCTTTAATTTTTTTAATTCCACAGGCGCCATTCTATAAGGTACTATAGAAATGGGCAATGTATCCGGTGCCAACTCAATACCAAACTCAATCTCTCTTTTAGGAGGTAACCCGGCAAATCCTCTGGAAACACATCTCGAAATTCTGAGACTATAGGTATATCCTTCACACGCATTTCAGTCTCACCCCCCGTAACCACATAAGCTAAGAAACCTTCACACCCCTTTTCTATTAACTTTGTGGCTTTAATTACATTTATCAACCTTTGACTTATCACTAATTCTCTCCCTCAAAACTAAATTCTGATTGACCCAGAATGTTAAACATTACTTCTTTAGTAAAATAGTTTACTATCGCATGATAGGCGACTAGCCAATCTATTCATAAAATAACATCAAAATCACACATCTCTAGGGAAAATAAATCTACAATAAATTCCCTCTCCTCCATACTAATTTTACAGGCTTTATAAACCCGTTGTATCATCACACTTTCACTTATAGGTGTAGCCATATATATCACATACTTAAAAGATTCAGGAGGTTTATCAGAAAAATAATCAAATGCACACGACACAAAGGAATGGGTAGCATCAGGATGAAATAATACTTTAGCTTCTTTATTAAAAGAGTTAGTGTACCTATTGCCACTTCGTTTGACGCTTGTGCTTCTTGCTTAGTGAGAGCATACACATGTCCCGATACCTTCTACTTCTTGTTCTGGTTTTTTACTCTACTATTTTTAATATCCACCCATCTATTTGGACAGTCTTTGATTGTATGCTCTTACTTCCCATAACCAAAGCAAGCTCCTGATACACGATGACAAATTCCAGGACGGAATTTCCCACATGATTTACAAAGAGTATTCATCCTCTACATTACTTGCCAGTTACTACCTATATCTCTAAGGTTAATTCCTCTTGGAACATGTTTACCTCCCCTATCCCATTGAAATAGAGGTCTTTGTGTTCTGCTACTACTATCCTCTTGCCTCATATCTCATTTCTTTATAATGTACTGTTCCTGAGCTTTTTGCGACTTCGCCAAATCCCTTTCTGCAATAATTGCCTGGTTTACTAAATCTGCATAGACGTTCAGTTTTAGGAAGGACAATCGCGACTTGATTGTTAGACTTAACCCTTCGAGGAAACGCCTCCATTTACTTTGCTCATTTGCAACTAAAGTTGTAGTAAATTGAGACAAAGTTGTAAATTCTGCCTTGTATTCCATCATTGATTGATCTCCCTACACCAGTATTAGGAAATCTCCCTTTATATTATCTCTTACTCATTGTGGGAAATATTTCTTCAAGAAAACTTCCTCAAATAACTCCCATATAATAGGTCTCCCTTCCAATAGAGTTTTCAACAGTCTAGCTTTAGACTCTCATTAGTGATTTGCTTCTCCTTGTAATATAAACGAAACAAATACTATTTTTTTGCTTCTCACTACAATCGAGAACTATAAATATTTTTTCCATTTGCTTAATCTATGCTTCCGCAACCATTAGATTTACGCTTTCTCTAAATATCGATAGATCTAACTTCTTAAATTGCTCCAAAGTCACTAACTTATTATTATGCTCCTCGCTATTAGGTCGGTTCCCACTCCCTTCACTTTTTAGGGCACCACTGCTTTAAGTAATACCCTCAATCAATTTATTTTGTTGTTCCATCATCCTCATCATCATATTAATGGTAGAATTCTCATCTCTAGCATCCCTTGCATGCTCCCCCCCTTTATTAACATTCTGATGGGCACTTGAACTCGATGCATTAGCTTTTGATTTTTCTTTACGAGACATTTTCCTCTATTGTAATAACTATATTAGATACATATAAGTCATTAATAGTTAAAGAATACAATAATACATTAGAATCTTCCTTATTAATCCACACTCTACTAAGTAATAAATATAAAATAATCCAACAATTCCTTAATGCAAAGTTATAGTATAATAACATGCCATATCATTATATCAAAATATAACAAGATCCTTTTTACATTAACTATAAAAATTACAATATTTTTAAAAGGGTAGCTACAAAAATATACAACTAAAAATAACAACCCAACTAACTAAAGTCATAACTACAAAAAGGTTAAACTAAATATATAAATCTACAAATAAAACATTCTAGTAGGTTTAGGTCCAACACTCCACCAATCATTTGGATCCTTCACTATCTTCAGTGATTTAAAAGGCGTTCCTACTTTAGAAGGAAAAGGTTTAAAGATTACTGATCTTTTCTCACTAGTCTCACTCCATGAGCGCCTATACATCTTTCTTGCCCAACTTTTTGTAGTTCTAAAAATATTATTATACCTCCTTATCCAGTGTATACGTCGGACCACAAGTTTATTTTGATTCACTTCTTTGCCATAAACTCTTATGCCTTTAAGTGCATCACTCTTAACTTCCTCAGAAACTTCTGGCCCTGGATTAATGTCCAAAAACCACATGTTTCTTCCCGATACCCTTTATGATAACTAGCACTCACTTTTGCTCTATTCCTATCTGCCCAAAGTTTTCTTAAGTCTTTTACAAGAACATCCCCTAAAGCACATTGTTCTCTTCTATCAACACACGTCCATAGGTCGTACTTAGTCTTAGCTATCTACATTCAAAATGAAACAAGATTAGATCTCATGAAATATTCACAATTATACTCAATTAAACAATAATTGTCAAATATTTATTATTATATTACTATTACATATATATACGTATATATGTACGTGTACATATATATATATATGTATATATTTTCCTACATTTCCGAATCATTCTAAAGTTTACAGAATCCTAACTTAAGCTTTGATACCACTCAATTATAACACATATTTTCTACATTTAGTCTCAAATACCATTCTCATATTTAATATACAATGCATTATTTTTTATTACACAAATCCTACATAGTTCAATTAACAAAAGTTCTTATGCATACAAGTATATACATATTACACTCCTTATCACTTAGTTAACCTACAAATTACATATATAAAAAAAACTTCAAATACGCCTAGTAACTCTCACTCGTGTACTTTGTCACCTTTATGTGCTATTATTTAAAAAATAAAATTTTTTAATAAAGAGTGAGACATAATCTCAGTAAGCAAATCAAGTAAGGTTTTATATATCAATACAGTACAGAATATAAATTTTTGAAACAATGAATGCATTTTCAAACTTTTTCAATCACATATAATTTATTCATAACGTAAACACATTTAGAACGGCTTAGTCAATTAGTGTCACTTGCACCCACGGTAACTCGGATTCAAAATATAATTACATGTTCCGCATATAGCAGTCATTTTCATATCTAAATAACAAAAACGCGCAGAACGCGTTAAACAGAATTTTTAATTGCCTGCAAACCTCGCATTTAACACGAGACATGGCTAGGTTAGAATAACATAATTAATTACAATGCCATAAAAATGCATTTTATACAAATATTTCACACATCGATAACATTTTATATTTATTTGATAAATGCGATATCGACACATAACATTTAAATTCACAATTTTTTTCAATAATCATTTCATAAAATCACATTGGTTTATCAAACATTAAAATCACATTTTTCATCATAACATCGAATATCGCATAGTTTTAAAATATTAAAATGCATGCATGATCTACTTACTTCGGTTCTTGCTTTCTGAATATATTCTTAGATTAATGTTGCGTACTTAAAATTAAATTAACACAATCTATTTCAGTTACGTATTTATACTCATCGCTACATTCCTATGATATCCACATTTCTCAAACTCAACACTTAATGAATTCCTACAATACATTTGTTATCATATTCACTTCATTCAATTATTTCATATATACCTGTACATACATATACATAAATATGTGTATTACAATAATTTTCGAAAAAACACTTTTAATGTAAAATTTTTGAAATTAGTCAATATCACCGTGTTCGGCCAATTATTTTCCGATACACTGAATATCACCCATTTTTTAAAATCTTTTAGAATTTACACACCTTAATATTTTAATAAAATCATCACAAAATAGAGTATTGTACACTCCTAATCATTACATACAAACTCGGCCTACTGAAACCGCCGAGATTCAATTTCACTTTAACCACTCACCATTCCAAATCTACAAATAACAATTTAAGCTATTATAGACACATATTATACATTATTTATATTTAATTTCTCACCCACAATTTTAACATTAATATTATAATTTTCAATAAAACTCACCCAATTTTATTAATGTGCTAAGCATCCTAATTTTTAATTACAAATTCATATTAATAATATAAGTATTACAAATATTATAAATATGATCTATATATGTTAACAACAATTACAACAACTACCAATTCTACTCATTGAAAATACTATATAACATTAATATAATACCATTTTCAATTTTCAAACTTCAATTCAACATTAATATATTAATTTTATTTCTCTTTAATTTTTCTATTACAATTTAGCATTAATAATATTAATTTGTCCATATCTAATTTTCTACTACAAATAGGCATTAAAATATGAATTTGCTCATCTTTAATTCCTACTACAATTATACCCATGACATGCATATGTTCTAATTTCCACTAATTTTCACAATTATCACAATATGATAAATAAACTTTCACCAATTTTCACCATTATAACCACATGATAATAAAACTCTCACCAATTGACACAATTACAACAACATGATAATAAAATTCCACCAATTTACACCACTACAATAACATGATAATAACAATATTCATTTCACATTTTCTAATGTCACATGATAATATAAATCCTACTATTATTATAGATACATACTAATAAAATTTCAAATGGAAAAAATCAAAACTCATCAATTCTTTTTCTCTTCCTTTTTTCTCCCCTTTTTCCTTTATTTCCTTTCTTTCTTCACTTCTCTAATTTGCTTTCTCTTCTCTCCCGTAAATGCCTTCTTCACATTTCAATTTTGAAAAGTTAAAAACTAATATTTTACTCATCAAACACATGGAGAGCTAGGATTCATTTAACCAATCCAATGTACCACATTTAGTCACCTTATTTTCCACTAACTAATATCAAATATTAATTAATTTAATTAAGTAAAACACATGGATAGCTTGGATGTATTCAATCAATTCAATGACTCTCCTTTTGTCACTTAATTTTCCAAACTTAGCTTTTATATTCATCCTTATCCAACTCACAAAACATGTTTAAAATTGTGCCAAGTGAATGGTTTATATTAAAACAAATGGATGATTAGGATTCTGTAGAGAATTTAAGCAAATTCTAATATTTGATTCATTTATTTTACTTTATTACATGTGTGTGTGTGTGTATTTAAGTTTGGGCTTGGACTTATGTAATTAAGCTTAGGCATAACTAATTGGATTGGGCTTAATATATATATATATATATATATCTTATATTCTTGGCCCACTTAATGTTGTTTTAATTCATAATATAAAATTTCAAAAAAGACATTGTTAACAATAAAATTTCAATTCTACCCTTCATGTTTACTACATTTTTTAAGTTTACAAAAATACCTTTATAAATTCACCTTATAACATTCTTAATACTCTAACACTTAATACTCTAATAAGCATATATTATAACTATGAGTTATATAAAAGAAATTGCGAGTGTTACAATTCTCCACTCCTTATAAAAATTTTGTCCTCGTAATGTCACCTTAATCCTAGGGAGCACCTTAAGGCTACAATTCTCCTTTTGACTCAACTGGTATGTCACCTTAATTAAACTCAAAATTAGCACCAATAACAATAAGTTGAGTCTCAGATGAATCTGACATGATGAGAGACAAAGGGAATAAAGAAAAAAACTAAGGTAGAATGAAGAAGAATTTAGAAAAGTTTGGCAACCAACACCCAAGATTTAGAGAAAGATTTTTTTAGGTGTGAAAGGTCTGATACCATGAGTAGAAAAATAAAATTCTTTTTATATTTTTTTTTATCACAAACTGAATACACTTATATAATTCAAGGTCATTGTCTTATTTTAGTAAATAAATTAAATCTTATTATTCAGTCATCAACTAAATAAATCAGGCGGATCGCAATTTTCAATTTAGCTATGAATCATAGCTATCAATTAGCTATTTACAACCATATATAATCTTCTAGAAAGTCCAAGAATCTAAGATTTTACAACAGTTGGCATGCAAAACAAACCTGTTGATTTGAAGAAAAAATCATCTAACCTTGTGCATATTAATGTTCTCAAGGACCATGTGTGAAATGCAAAACCACTATTTTCTTAATTTTTCTTTGCATAGCATATGCTAATCTAAGTTAATTTAGTAACATGTATTGTCTCCTAAAATAGTTGAATATCACATAGGTTTATCATCATGTCTGATAAAAGCCATCAAAACCAAGTGCTGAAGCTTCAAACATTTCAAAGATTGTATACTATCTTAAGAAATTTTTAAGTGGGTATTGTGTTCTTATCATTATTGCCTGTTGACCAGGTGAAAATGTGTCACTTGCCAACGCTTCCTCGACATAAAGAACTTGTATCTAAACTCGGACCAATCCATGCTCGACTGTCATTTGAAAGTTCAGTTGCTAAAAGACATCTTGCATCTAGGTGCAGTGAAGTGCAGGTATTAATAGATTGTTGATCTTGAGTACATAATGTTTGCTTTCAGCATTTATTCTTTAGCCAAAAACTCATACACTAGTTGATTTTAGTCTAAAGCTGCATTACGATTTTTGAATGTCATGGGATGCTACATGGAGTCCCTTTGTTTAGATTTGAGTGCTTACACAATAACTAATGTACAAGCTAACAATGATAGAGTTAGGGAATTTTCTATCAATTATTTTTTGTTTTTTATAAAAGTTTTTTTTTTGTAGGTACATCAACTACCATGGATTGCCTATCTTATCATACGTCTTTAACATATGAATTTTTTGGTTACTTTACAGTTTTTTTTTACTTATAAATTATTTTGTTGACTTTTTTTTAACTAAGACTACAATGTGATGTACTCTTTTTTTGGTTTATTAACAAGTTGAATATTAGCGCTAAAAATTTTACTACTCTAAACTCTCAAGAACATGTTCATTTGCGAGGTCTTCTCATCATAGAACTCATGACACATGATTATTTGATCAAATAAATCACAGATATTTATTCATGTGAGATCATCAGTAAGGAATAAACTCTAAAAAACATGTTCATTGACGGGTAATACTCAAACAGATGCTGACACATTGGTAGCAAATACCATATAAACTATTAAAGAAACTTTGGAGAGTAAATAATATTTTAAAGAGTGAATTGATTTAATGTGAAGGTTAGTGTCACAGGGTCTGTGCTCGTCTTTATGAACTACTCGTGGGCACCCACAAATGTGGGCTCTTTGAGAGTTAGCCTACTAAGACTCACATACTATCTGGTTTCGATCTGTCTTGGTCTCATAAAAAAGATGGCTTTAGCCCTCAACCAGTTTTTTGATGGGGGATGCAGGAAAACACCCATCACGCCAAAACACTTGAGACTAGAGCCGCACACAATATTTACACTCCAACTGGTACGCTCAAAACTTGAGGTGTAACAAGCCACCCCCAACAAAAAAGCAATGCACGCCTTCGTGTATTCAGTAATCTCCTTGGCACACCACCTCATCAGTTGTCCTTGATGAGGTTCCACCTTGCCTACTATTTCACATCTGGAATAGCGCTTGTCGAGGATGAGGTGCTAACTAACTTGCTATACATTGACCACTCCGTTGCTCATCTTTCTACCGCAAAAGGCCTTCTAACCTCGTAGATACCCTTCTAGTGCGAGCATTGTGGTGATAGCTTTTGGTGTGGATCATCTCGCATTACCTCTCTCAATTGTGTGGGTGCTTCATAACTTGTAGCTCTAGTGTTCACTCTACCAGGAGTCAACGAGACTTTTGAAAAAATATTGTCCTCGCTTTGATACCATTCGTTACAGGGTCTATGCTTATCTCTACAAACTACCCATCTAGCACCCACGAATGAGGGTTCCTCAATGGTCAACCTATCAAGACTCGCATACTATCTTGTTTCGACCTGCCTTGGTTTTATCAGGAGGACGAGTTTAGTCCTCGACTAGTTTTGTGATGGAGGGGCAGGAAAACACCCATCACGCCAAAACACTTGATACTAGAGCCACACATAATATTTACACTCCAACTAGTATGCTCAAAACTTGGGGTGTAACAGTGATCATTCTTTAGAACAACACAGTTAAGATAATTATAAAATAACAATACCCAAATGATGGTAATATGCATATAAAGGGAGTGAGCTTGGATAGGCTTATAGTAGAGGGATGCATTGATTTCCTAGTGAACCTGGAAAAATAGAACTGACGATTCATTGATTTCCTCCGTTATAACTTTGTATACTTTGTCCGAATGGGTAGAGAACTCTCAAGCTTGACTGTTTGAGATAGTTTCCAGTCTTTCATTACTCGATTATTTTCATACTTTCAAGATACAAACTGGTCTTGAGCGTTCAGTACATACTTGCAATGGAATTAAAATTATCATTTACACGACTGCCAAAAACTTCTCTAGGATTTGCACAACAGTGGAAGGTCGTAGGTTAAGAATATCAACTTCCAGCCATATTCCACGTAAATTTAATTTTGGAACCAGACTTATCTAGTCTCAGAGGAATCCCTGTCGCAGCACCAGATGAGTTTTCTGGGACCTGTTTTTCTTGCATGGTTCTTGCTAGTCCCTTCTTGTTTGTGTCTACTAGAAAGTTGGAATATAGGAAAACTTTACAGCCTGCATTAATTGAGGATATTGTGAAATGAGTGAGGTCTACTTTCCCATCCTGTATTGGGTTGTATAATTATAGGCTATTTTATTTCGTTAGTAAAATAATAGATGAATTTCTTGCTTGTTTTGTTTGTGGACTATTTGAGTTTATTTAATTTTGCGATATTTTTGCAATCTTAATATTTGAAGTCTTGGAACAACTTAACTATGAGTGAGTCTTTCTATTATTTGTGCATTGCTTTTCTGGTTCATGCAGCTACTTGTAGCCATACAACTGTTCAGTGTTTCATCGACGAGAAGTAATTATTCATCTTTCGTCATCATATTCATCATCTGTAGATGACACCGACAAAGAGTAATTGTGAATAAAGCTACATTATTGCGGTCAGATAAATGAGAACTTCAGTTGCAAATCCAAAATGCATTAATCAATTAAGTTGTTGGAGAAAAAAGAAAGATTGTAATGATTACCGCCTCGCCACCCAAAATAAGAAGAAAATAGAAACATATTCATAGAAAGACAAACGACATTAATCTACATAGAAAAATTGATTCATTTTAAAGACTGAGATATCTGAACAGAATGGCAACCCGTATAAGTTTGGAAAGGCCTAATAAGAGGGGAACTGAAGCTTCAGAAGAGTTCTGATTATTTCATATTTCTATTTATCTTCGAGGTTAATACATAGTCAAAAGCTAGAAAATCTTCTCATCAGAAGTCGATGCAGTGCTCATATTTTCGGCTCCAGTGCCATGACACTCAACATTTTTCTCATCAGAGTGTTCAAATTCATCGCACCTAATTCCTCTTGGCATTGGCAACCTCCCATTTAGGGGCCATCGAGCACAGGTTTACCCAACATCCCCAGAAAGCAAATATATGCACTTATTCGAAGATGTAATACACATAATTACATATGTACGTAAAATGAGAATAGTCTACACAATACTCTACAGGTAATAAAATTGTTCTTCTAACGTCTACAATATTTAGTCTATAAAAGAAGCCAAGCAAAACTACGTCCAATGCTTAATCAAATTACGAGCAAATTGAATGGGTTTTTCAGTAAATTCTTCCCATTTGTGGAGCCTGAACTTTATCAATAAGCATGCTTATTGTGAGCTGAAACTGCCATTCACTACTAAAAAATTTTCCAAAAGCCCCTTTTGTTCAAAATATAGAGATATCTTCAAATTAATATATTCCAGCAAGATTTAGAACGAGTAAATATTTTCAAGCTTCCAGATAAATGAAGTTTCGCTCGGAAATATCACTTATAATCTTCCCTTTAGTGGACCAAGGAAATTAAACATGTTTATCAAATATGAATTCTAAAATTCACACATCCAATACACTAAAGAAAACACTATGAAGGCGTGATAATACCTTTAGCATACCCATGCTCGGGTCAAGGTCTTCTTCAGGTGCTCAAATTACATGGGGTGATTTTGAGGTAATATTTAAACTCGACTGCATATTAAGTGATAATTATATAACCAAGGCATCTAGTAAAATGAAATAAGTATGACACAATCTTTACATAGAAATACATATGATTCATTCAAGTATCACGATCGCATCACCAAGTAGCAAAAGAAATTAGGCAACTAGAGAGCGAGAGAGAGAGTAGCAAAAGATGCCCACTACAATAATCTGATCATTTATTTCTCTTCATCCTCAGAATCAGACTCTGCAAACACTGGTGCGGGTTGCGTTTGCGCATATGCTGGAGCAATAAATTTAGGATCCTTTGCTGCTACATCAGCATACTTCAGTATAGCTTCCCTGGGATCTTCCTCCATCCATGTCTCCTTGATCATTCCCCCTTGCTGCAAGGAAATTCAGTATATTGGCTACTTCCAGTTGCTCAACTTACATCACGTAAAAACTAAAAAGAAATAGAAAGAAAAAAAAAAAAAAAGAGGGCTCTGAAGATTACCTTGAGAAGGTACTGGGTCAATAAGCTTCCCTTACTTGTACCAACTCTTCCACCGTAGCCAGGTCCTGTAATGGGAATTTCAGGCTTATGGGACTTGATTGGGTCTTTCAATATTTTCTCTCGCTGTCGCTTACGACTTGGCTGATCTCTGAACAAGGGTAGTGCATGTGGATTGTGAATCACAGGTTGCACCTCAAAATCATCAACAGATTTTTTCCTAGGTGCCTGTGCAATGCAGACAAGAGCCCCTCTCTCGCTAAGGGTTGGATCATACAGTACATGAGTTCCTCCTTGGCTTTTATCTCCACTTGTTGCGAACACCTTTAAAAAGAAAAAAGGCAGGTGAGATCACATGTCTCTGTGTGTTTTTGGTTCGAAATAAATCAATATGAGGGATTCTTCACACAGAATAGCTCGAACTTGAGGGAAAATAGGGACAAGAGAGAAACAAGAAATTAAATTAAAAAAACCAAGAAGCAAAAGTATCTATTACCTGATTCAGCTTTGGGTGCCAAGCACATTGCACCACACTACAAGTTGGTGATATTCCAACTCTTGAAACAAGTTCAAGTCTTGCCCGATCATAGAAGCACAGCAAACCTCCAGTTGTGCTTTCCCTTTCAACAGATGTTCCAGTCAAGAAAAGTTGCTCATCAGGACTAAACGCAATATTTGTTTGGGCATAGTGATTCGGAAGATCCTCAAACTTCTTAAGAGACTCTTTCATTTGGCGCAAATCCCAAATCTGGCACACATTTTATAAATTATATCAGAAAAGTGTGACAATATCCAGCATGTGCAATATACACTGAAGGAAGTAAATAGTATTATTATGTGAATACATCCATCATTACCTTCAATGAACCATCAAAGCTTCTGGACAGCAGAATTCGCCCATCACTAGAAAACTTAAGTGCAGTTATATCATCAGAATGACCTTTTTCAACATAAATATCTGGCCTGCTTCCCCATCCAGGCTTAAGGTTCCATATCTGCAAGAGTAAACCAACGAAGGCATGTGAAAAGTTAATTGATGTAAAACAAATGAGAAGAAACTGATGCAAAGTAAAGGAAGATGAAACAGCATAAAATGAGCAAATTGTAAAGCTGACAGATTTTCTAGCCACTGCCTATAAACACAAAAGAAAAACCAGACATCACAAACGAGTACCTGTATAGAACCATCTCCTATACCACCTGCAATGGATTTTCCTTCTCGATCCCAAGCACATGTCGTAACTGGAATTCTTCCAGGCCTTGCAAGTTTTGGTTTGATAACCTGTCCAATCCAGAGAAAAATTGTGTCATTAGTTTACAGCCATTTTTTTCTTTCAGCTATATTTACTTTGACAAGAAGCATAACTAACCACTCCAAACAAATACTCTACCAGCTATATAAGAAATCCCAAAAGTCCCCTTCCCCAATCATAAAAGAAAAATGGAACGAGTATATCAAGACACACAAACACATGTATGCGAGAATTCTTTATTATGGCCAAATTCTTCTCCAAACCATTCTAAATAAAGAAAGCCAAAAAAATGGAATGAGTACACCCAGTCAGTTATTTTAGTTAACATCATTGAAAACACATGGTTAGTGCTCTACCAAGTCTATTTTTAAATTCATAAACTCAACTCCCTTCTGTCAGATTTTAATAATAAAAAAGCATAAAAAGGAAAAAAAGAGATGACATATAGATCAAGCAGACCTAGCAAATTCTCTCAGTTCCTCATCATTAGAATTGGGAAAGCTGCATAAATCACCAAGCATATCTTAACTATTGTGTAATTGGCATGAAATATAAAATACACAAACCTGCTTCTGACTTTTGAAATCATTTACATCCCATATACGAAGTGATCCATCCTCAGATGATGTTAGAATCGTCTCTTTATTTTTGGGGTGCCATTCTCCACAAGTCAATCCACATATGTGTCCCTTGGTGTTCTTCAGATCACGAATATACATATCACCCTTCACAAACTCACCTAGGGTAAGTCCATCTCGGTCATAAATCTGAAACACAAAGTTAGACATGAGAGAGAGGTGCCTCATACACCATAAACAATAAAAAAAAAAAAAGAGAAAAAGTAAGTATGCACAAGTACCTTCGCTTGAGCAGAGCCAGTAACACAGAGAAAGCGGTCAGATGAGGGACTCCAGCTCAGGTAACGAACTTGATGACCCTCAAATGGCTCGAGTTGCCTAAAGGATTGCAGATGGGAATTCATTCCTTGAAAGTCATACATGCGTACTGTATAGTCATAACTACCAGAAAGAACCCTAGATCCAGAGTGATCAACTGCAAGAGCCGAAACAACCTGGAAAGCAATGCCCAGAATTCCATTGTCAACATAAACCAAAACCTTTAGTAACCTAAACCCTGATCCACTCACTAAAGAGAGAGCTACAACTATAGATCATAGAAATCCATTTCTTAAAATTAACAGTTTATTAATTCTCCTAGAATTAAGATAAATTAACATATACATGTATTAGTTTAAAAGCGAATTCTGACACAAACATGAGAATAACACAAATAAACATAGGTTATTATTTTTTTCTAACAAAAAAAGGTACCTTCATTATGGCCTTCGAGTACAATATCATTACTCGGAACATATTTCTAGAACAATGTAAATGTAAAAGGTGCCAACTTTTTTCTTAATTTTCCTAAAATCAGCATGAATTGTTTCATAATTGTACTAATTTAACAATAAACTCCTACATAAATATGCTGATAAAACATACATAAAACATAGATGTGTAATAAAAGTAAATTAAGCTACAAAAAATTACCTTAGTGTGGCCCTTGAGTACAATCTCATTACTCAACGGAATCCGATACTGATTCTCCTCTGCCTCCTCCTCCTCATCATCATCATCATCATCCTCCGTGTCGGACTCCACTGGAGGCCGCGGCGGCCCAATCATCACACTGGCATCATCCACGTCCTCCTGAGGCGGAGGCCGTGGTGGCCCAATCATCATGTCGTCATCATCATCGTCCTCCTGCGGCGGAGGAGGCCGAGGCGGCCCAATCATCTTGTCATCCCGTTCCGACGTAGGTGGAGGAGGAGGTCCAACTGGTGGAGCGTCTGATGACTTAGGGGTTCGGAGGGAGTCGAGCCATCCCTTGGAGGAGGAAGACAGAGACAGGAGGTCGCTTTTCTTATCGGTGGCGGTGGCAGTGGAAGTTTCGGATCGGCGCGTGGAGTCGTGGATTTTCTCGAGAGGGGTTTGGGATTTGGATTGTTTGCCGAATGTGAGAGGGAATTGGGATCTGATTCCGTCGTATATCTCTGCTTCGTCCTCCATTTTGTTCGGCTGTGTGTTCAGGTAGCAGTGGACATTTTACTTTTAATTTGGGGAACATTTATACGCTCGCTTGACCGCCATCAGCGTTATTGAAGGAGTGCAGTTTAAGTGGATAGCGGGCCACGGCGTTATCGTGGTCTGGTATTTGTGTCATAAATTCAAATTTGATTTATTTAATAATTTTATCACAAATTAAAAATTTTAAGTTGATACAATTATTAAATAATTAAATAAATTATAATTATATCACTTATTTAATATTTTTTTAATTATATTTTAATATATTTTTATAATATTTATGATAATAATTTTTTTAAATCCTAATAATTTTTATTCTAAGTATAATTAACTATTTTTAAAAAATAAATAAATATAACTACAATTTTTTTAAATAAAAAAATTTTAAAAATAAATTTATAAAATTATAATTAATTAGTACGATATGATTAATTGAATAATTCGTTATATTATAAATATGTTTATGTGTCGAGCATTCTAAATTTACAAAATACACTCTTTCTCATTGTATTTTGTAATCTGATTTGAGATTTTTTTTGGGAAATGAGTGGATTATATTACCTCAGCATTGGTGGTGTAACGTTGTCACCTAAGAACCTTTCTGTTCTTGTATGTTCTAAGGTCGTACTCAATACTTATTTAAGTTGTGGATAATATTACCTGAAATGATTGGAGAATCTGATCACTTGGAAACCATTTCACTCTTATACATCTTAAAATTATGCTCATGACTTATTCGAGTTATGGATAATATTACTTCGAAATGATGTGAGAAGTTATCCATTTGAGAACCAGTATCCTCTTGTACATCTTGAGGTCGTGCTCAAAGCTTATTCGAGCTATGAATAATATTATTCCGATTTGGACATATGACTTAGTCATCCAGGAATCATTTTGTTTTTGCATGTCCTGAGGTTAGCCTCTGAACTTATTTAAATTATGGATAATATTACCCTAAGATAACTATTAAACTTAACTTCAATCGTTTGGTATTTCATAATTTTTTTGACCGTACTTCCATTTGGAGACTCTAATTTATAAACTCTAGGTCTCATAATATGGGTGACTTTGTACGGTCCTTCTCAATTAGCCCCGAGAACACCTTCTCTTGGCACTTTGGTATTCAGGATGACTTGTCTTAAGACCTGTCACCAACTTAAAAGATACGATGTCGGACATGCTTGCAATAATACCTAGCTACCTTTGTTGGTAGGCCATTGCCCGCATCATCAGTTAATCCTTCTTTTTTCAAGCAGAACTAATTTCAAATGCATATTTTGGTCATTTTTTCTCTTGATCATAGTTATCAATCCAGAAGGTTGGTATATCGATCTTGATGGGGATTACTGCCTGTTAGGATCTTTCTGCAATGAATGAACTCAATTTACTTCCTAACGAATCAGCTGACAATGAATAACTTTTTGGCAAACCAAGAATCAAGAATGGAAGTCAAACACATACAAAGAAACAAATTTATGTGGTTCGGCAAGATGCCTATATTCACAATATAAACTCTCTCACACAGGCTTTATTTTCAAGATTGAAGATTACAGATACAAAGAACAAATTCAGAGCTTTTAACAAGCCCAAAAACTCTCAATTCTATTAACTATCACTTTAGAAATTGATGATTGAAACAAACACAACGACCAGTTTTTATACCCCAGTTTCTAATTCAAAGAAGAAGAAAACTGTTATAACTTCCTTAACTACCAAAACAGAAATAAACGAATTTTAGCCATGTCGTTTAAAATCCATTAAGCGCACCCTTACAAATTATAAGTACACCCCATCACAATCTCCACCTTGTTCAAAGAATTTCTTTCCTAATGCTTGTTTAAGTTTTTCTAGTATTTGCTTTTTATTCTACCTGTATCACTACTTCAATTTTATTTCTGTCTTTAAGATAATAAATTAGAACTTCAAAGAATTTTTCTCTTGAAAAACATAACATCCTTACTGAGAGCTGTACAAACTAATCTTCTGGATTTAACTTCCAATAGCTATTAAGCTTAAGCACAAATTGAACTTAGCAGTAGGCAATACTTTAGTTAACATATCAGATGGATTAACATCTGTATGTATTTTCTTCAACTCTACCAAACCTTCTACCACCACATCTCTAATAAAGTAGAGTTTAACATCAACATGCTTAGTCCTCTCATGAAAGACTTGATTTTTGGTTAAGAATATTGCACTTTAATTATCACAATGCACAATCACAACTTCTTATTTCAGCTATAATTCATTGAAAATTCCTTTTAACCACGCAACAATTGGTTATGGCAATAAACTCAGCTTTTGTTGAAGACAATGCAATAATTGGTTGCAAACTTGATTTCCAGCTAACTAGGCAATTGCAAAGAGTAAACAAGAATCCTATAGTTGATCTCCTTCTGTCCATATCACTTGCAAAATCTGAATTAACATACCCTGTAACTTGCTATAAACCTTATTCTTCAAACATAGGGGTAAAATAGTCATTTAATGACATTCATTATTACACGTGCATGATTTAAGATTTATTTGACACATTAACGAGGCTTAGGAGAACTTAAGTTAACTTAATGAATGATTGCTATGGACTTTATTGTATTTTTTCAAAATATAAAAAAGGACCAAATTGCAAAGTTTCAGGAACTAAATTGTAAGATTTTTAAATAGTAAAAATTAACTTACTGTAGCAAGTATTGTAGCAATCCGGTTGATTGGAAGTGAGTGTGCTAAGGGTATAGTGGCAATCTGGTTGATCGAATTTGAAAATCGACTGATCGGCAGAATGTGTGTTTGGCGACACTATAGCGGCACTATTCACGGCAGTTTAGTAATTGGTTGATCGGTTTCGAAAAAAGTCGACCAGTTTGTTAGAAAAAAAATAGGTTTTTGAGAATTTTTCAAAGATTTTAAGGATATTTTGATCTTTTTACCGTTTATACACACACACACACACACACACACACACACAAGCCCTAACAGTTCTCATACTTCTTATATCTCTAAAAACACAAAAAAAAAAATCCTCTCATTTTCTCACTACAAAACCGTTTCACTCTTTTCTCTCATTTATTTTTGATTTCTCAAATTTCTTCTGATTATTTTCTAAATTTTCGCCACTAAATGACTCTCCGACTTCTCCCCTTTGCATTGGTATCACATTTGGGTTAGAAAGATGAGAATAAGCAAAGGAGAAAAAAAAAGGTTTCGAATCAAAATTGAGATTTTTGCATGTAAATGACAAATTAAGGTTTCTAAGAGCTTAAATAAGTTATCGATAAGCCTATTAACCCGTTATAGGCTAAATTTTAACATTTTCCTACATTTAATATTTCGGATTTACTGTTCATCAGAATTTACAATTAATTTTTGTCTAAAAAAAGTAGAATTGTGTTGAATGGTGATAATTAAAAGAGTATGACGTTGAATATGTGTTAATTTTCATTTGGAATAATAATATCTATGTTTGATGGAAATGTAGAATTGTGTAGAATTGCAATAAATGGAAGTTTATGATAACATATATATGTTGAATGTTGTTGAGAATAGGTATATTCGTCTTAAACGAAAATGAGAATTTGGAATGATTACGGTTATGAGATTTCGTTGTTGGAAATTGGATAAATGGTCGTTAGAAAGCCTCGTAATATAATGTGTCAAATTAATGAATTGTGGACATATTATTCACGAAAGTTACATGTAGTATATGATTGTTAATTAATTGGAATATTAAGATTTATCAGATTACGCATGCGTAATATTAGGCCTCGAAAATCAGTGAGTGAAACTTTGTAGACACGAGAATTAACCGTGGGAGTGGTAACCCTTCCTTAGCTGTGAGTGAATATTTTTATATGTTTTATATTATTCAATTGTTTTTATAGAACTTATTATTTTATGAATTAATAAATAGTTTTTGTTATGGTTTTGGTACAATATACATGGATGACTCGTGGATTGAATAAAAATGTAATTTGCCATGAGGCAAAGTTTGATATTGAAAATGTGAGCTTTACAGTGTTGTTGAAAATGAAATTATAATAAATGTTTGTGTACATGGATTACATGTGGATTGAATTGGTGATATGGTCAAGTGGGCCAAGATTGTATATGACTATAGCTACAGGGTAGTAGCTTAGGGATGGACCTATGAAGAGGCCACCTAAGTGAGTGCGCTATAGGTGGGTCAGTTATATGAGTGAACATAATGAAGTTGTCCATCTGCGGGATTGTCGAGGACAGTCATGAATACCACCACATGACTACTCGAGGTTAACGTCAGTGGTGGGTCAATTTTGAAAATTAATCTGCATTATTTATCTTAAAAAAAATTATTCTTATCAAATGAACATTGTTTTCCATGCATAAAGCCCATTGATGATCTTGGGGTTACAACGACCATGGTAACCAGCGAGAAAGGGAGCCAGCCCATTGATTTGAATAACATGCCATGGTTTTGTTAAAATAAATTATTTTATGTGCATTTATAAACATATTTTTTTCCATTCACGGAGTATATCCTCATATACTCACCCCCTTCACCTTCCAGTTTCAAGAAATTAGGTGTACCTAAGAATAATAATTGGTGGTGGTGATTGATTAAGGGTTTAAAGCCCCCAAGTATCTTGTCATCCTCGACTCATAGATTGTCTAGATTAGTTCACTGGGTTTGAGTTTGAAAAACTTTGTATGTATATAATTATGAGTTTGAAATGATGTAATTTGATGTGTACCTTGCATGTATTTTAAATTAAATATACTTTTCTTTGTGAAATGATTGGAATATGTCTCGAAGAGACAAATTATGTGAATGATTATACATGGAACAAGTACCTAAATAGCCTTACAAGCCTGAGGGACATGTTTAAGGATTAAGAATATATCTCAAAGGTTTATGGCGATTGTCACATATAGACCCCACGAGCAGGGGCATGACACTTGCTCCTTTTCATTTGTTAATTTCCCATATATCGGTCCATAACTCAAAGTACCTTTTAGGTATCTTAAAATCCATTTTACTACATTCCAGTGCATCTTACCAAGGTTTAACATGAACCTGTTGATCACACTCACAGCAAATGCAATGTATGCAACGGTGTGCGTCAGGCTTGAGAATAAAATAAACTCTAGTCATGGCATACATAAGACATCCCATAGCTTGAGCATAAGAAACTCTAGTCATGTAATTCTTCTCATCTTCAAATTTTGGATATTGAGAAATAGACAAATTATAATGAGATGCCAATGGAGTTTGTACTGTCTTCACTTTTGTCATACCAAATCTTTCAAGCAACTTCTTCACAAATCTTTTTAAGATAAAATCAATATGCCTTCTTACTTATTTCTCCTAATTTCTACTCTCAAAATTTTATTAGCATAACTCAAATCCTTCATTTGGAATTCACTATCAAGCAACCTTTTTAGCTTTTCAATTTCATACCTTTCTTTACACACTATAAGCATGTCATCCACATTTAGCAAGAGGTATATGGCTTCACCTTGATCTAACACATGAAAGTAGACACAACTATTATATTGAATCCTTTAAAAGTCATGCCCTATTAGAAATTGATCAAATCTTTTATACCTTTATTTGGTACCACCTATACTGGGCTTACCTATGTACAGTCCGAAATGGGATAAATGATACTTGCATCCAAAAGTTTAAGTACCTCTATTCAGACAACTTCCTTTATATTTGGATTTAAACGTCTTTGGTGCTCGATGGATGGCCAGTATATGTCTTCTACGAGAATCTTATGTTGGCATATAGATGAACTAATTCATTTAATGTCCACGATCGACCATTCAATAACCATCTTGTGCTTTCGTAACACTCTCCAAAGATTTTCCTCTTGTTCCATACTTAGAAAAGATGAAACAATAACAGGTAGTATAGATGATTCACCTAAGAATGCATACCTGAAATGAGTTAGAAGTGGCTTAAGCTCCAACTATAGTGGTTTTTTTCTTGATAGTATTGGTTGTCTCTTACTCGTTCCAAGCTACTCAAATGGTCGTTTGATGAAGATGGGAGGTGAATCTTCCAATTGGTTAACACATTCAATGATATTCGGACTTTCTGAGTTTAGCGTTCCAATTAGGCAAGCTTTAAGCAGATCTTGTAGAGTGATGGTTTGAAGTATTTCTTTGACGCATCCATCCACTACATTTACCCTCATACAGTTGTCAACATCATGTGGATGTTTAAATGATCTTAGCACATTGAAAGTTACTTCTTCATCTTGAACTCTCAGTATGAGTTGACTTTTGTTGCTAAAAATGACCTTCCAAAAATGATGAGTATTTCTTAATCTTCCTCCATGTCTAGTATAATGAAATCCGTTGGAAATATAAACTTATCCACTTTCACCAATATATTTTCTATAATTTCCTTTGGATACTTGATTGATCAATCAGCTAGCTGTAAGGATACTGTAGCAGGTTTTACTTCTCCGAAACTAAGTTTCTTGAAAACAAAGAATAACATTAGTTAATGCTTGTACCAAGATCGCATAATGTTTTATCAAAGAATGAATCATCAATGGTGCAAGGAATCGTGAAACTCCTTGGATCTTTAAGTTTGGGCGGTAACTTTTTCGTTAAGATTGCACTACATTCTTCAGTTAAAGCTACAGTTTCATGTTCTTCCAGCTTTCTTTTATTTGATAGGATCTCCTTCATAAACTTCAAATAGCTGGGCATCTGTTCTAGAGCATCTGCAAAAGGGATATTAATTTGCAATTTCTTAAACACTTTTAAAAATTTAGAAAATTGCTTATCTAGTTTCTGCTTCTAGAATCTCTGAGGAAAAGGTAAAGGTGGTTTATATGGTACGGGATTGTCCGGAAACAACTTTGGTTTTGGCTTCTCTGCTTCTTTTTGTTCGGTTATCACTTCCTCTTTTATTTTTCTAGATTCTCCTTCTTAGTTAATTTTTTTAACAGGATCTTTCAGCTTTTTACCGCTTTGTAATGTGATAGCATTAAGGTACTCCATAGGATATGTCTTTATGTTACTTGGTAAAGTTCCTTGAGGTCTTCCATTCAATAAATTTGAGATCTGACCTATTTGTACCTCTAGATTCCAGATAGAAGCAGTTTGATTCTAGAGTGTGGTATCTATTCTTGTCATAAATTGATTAGTGTTTGCGGCGAGCTAAGCAAGTGCTTCTTCAAGTGACGATTTGTTGGCATGTTGCTGTTGAAGTGGTGATGGATATAGTTGTCTGGGTCGATCGTTGTTTTTCCCTGCAAGGTTTAGATGATTCTTCCATCCTAGATTGTATGTGTTAGGGTATAGGTTATTTTGTTGTCTATTGCCCACAAAAAATGCTTGGCTTGTCTGTTTGTTATCGTACTGCCCGTTAGAATGATCCCCTCCACAAAAATCACAGAATCTTGGCTGAGTGTGAATGGCATTAGTTGTTAAGTTTCAGAGTTACTTGACTAATGTCTCTAACTGAGTAGAGAGTTTAGTCAATATATCATTTTCTTGTATTCCAAAAACTTTTTTTGAAGCTGCTCTTTCTGATGGCCATTGATACGCATTTGCAACCATTTCTCTAGTAAGTCCTAAAAGGCTTGATGAGGTTTGCCCAAAAGTGCTCCGCCAGCTGCGACATCTATTAATGTTCTCATGGAACTCCCCACACCGTTATAATATGTGTGTAGTTACTGCCAATCAGCAACTCCATGATGTGGACACTTTCTTCGAAGATCTTTGAATCTTTCCCATGCTTCGTATAATGACTTTCCATTAAGGTGTCTGAAATGTTGCTATCTCGATTCATAGTCTTGCAGTTTTAGCTGGTGGAAAGAATTTAGCAAGAAATTAGCAAGAAATTTTTGTGCCAAGACATCCCATGTGGTAATACTCCCTGATTGCAAAGAGTTGAGCTAGCTTTTAGCTTTGTTACGAAGAGAGAATGGGAACAATCTCAATTGAATGACGTCATCAGTAGCGCCATTATGCTTAAAAGTATCGCAAATCTCCAAAAAACTGTCAATGTAGGTATTTGCATCATCATTTGGAGACCCACCGAATTGATTGTTCTGCACCATCTGGATAATTGGTGGCTTAATCTCAAAATTGTTAGCTGCAATGGTCGATTGCCATATTGCTAAGGCATTACCCACTGTGGGTAAGGCATAATTGCATAATACTCGAGTATTCTCAACATTTACTAGTACCATGTTTTGTGCGTTGTTTGGTTCATCAACTATGTCTACGAAAGCAGTACTCACAGCTTGCCTTGTTTCTTTCCGGTTCTTATGGTAAGTTTTCTTAATTTCTGGATCAAATGGTATCAAATTTTCATTCCCAAACTTTCTCATACACTAGAAAAATAAAACTCCTACAAGATAGGAAAGAGAAACCAAATAAAAATAAATAAATAAAATACCAAATTAAAATTTGAATTATGTAGTATTAGTATTAATTTAAATAAACAATCCCCAGTAACGGCGCCAAAAACTTGTTATGCAAAATAGTAAATGAACGAGCTGAACAAGTAATAGAGTGATGAGATGAGTATCGTCCCACGAGAATTGTTGTAAACTAATTCCCAAGACTTGAAATAACCCTAATTTTATTTGGCTAATGAAGATTGATTGATAGAAAATTAAAACTAAATTTAAATACAAATAAATAGGTGAATAAAATTAAATTAATAAGCTAAAACTCTAGGGTTCTAATTTCACCTTAACTAATTAGTTCCTCCTTTTTGTTCTTTTTAACAATAATTAATTATTTGGTAGCTAGTTGAGTAATCATAAATTATTTGCATAGTCCATCCCGAGGTCTAAAAAAAATACCCTATAAAGCTTAATTGCTATGTTCCCATGTAAAGTTAAAACAATAAATGATTCATTAAAATTTATGAATCTTTTTTAAACACTACACAAACTATACAAGTATATTCTTATCTTACATGTAATTTATGACTTTCAATACAATGAACTAAGATATATAAATTAGCTTCCGCTATCATTATGATTGACAATTCAACTAAATAGTGGCCAATTATTTAGAAGTATTAAGAACAATATTGAATATATCAATCAAGATAGAAAATCCATAATTAAATTAAACAAAAGATTGGAACATCAAAGTTATGTTACATCATAACCCTAGAAGAATAAATCTGTCCCATAACAAAATGAAACACAATAATGATTAAATAACAAAATATAACAAAAGATGAGAAAAACTTAGTGGTTTGAAGTTTTGCCCTAAAGTTTTCTCATATGCTTTACTCTTTATTTCCAAGCTTTCTCTCCTTAATATCTTGTGTTCTTCTTCTCTTTTGTGATGTCTTAAAATGGTGATTCTAATACTTATTTATAGGCAAAGTCCACCTCTATTTGCATCATCGTGTGCATCATCGTTTTCACTCTTCTGCATTATCGCTTACATCATAATTTATCTACCTCATCGCTTACATCATTTTTTATATTAAATCATTACTTACATCATATGTCAAATTATATTATTACTTACATCATAATAATATAAGTATTTACATCAACATGATATAATATTTATTTATAAAATACTCGATCTTTAAAATGCGATAACTTCTTTGAACGATATTTGATTCGAGTTATTCTTTTCAAAATACTTGAAGCGATGAGCTAATTCGAATGAAATTTAATTTACAACGATGATCTCGTTACGAATAGTAGCATTTGGTGGGGTCCACATATTGTTTTCCATAAGTTTTATCCTAAAAATGAAAAATATAAAGAGATGTAATAATTTATTTAATAATAAAAAAATCACAAGATATAAGTTAAAATTCATATTTAAATAGGTAAAATAACTCTATAAAAATAGAGTTATCATATGCTAAAGTTTTTGAAGTCTATAGTGACGAGAAACCCCCTTGAACACGAAGCCAAGGAAACCCCACGAAAGAGAAACTAAGCTCAAGAATCTCGAATCGTGATTTTGTAAGAACAAAATTCTTCCAATATCTACGCAAACCCCTAAGGAACCTGCTCTTTAAAACTCTTGTAGAACCCCGATAATCTTTTACTAGCAAGAGCTCTAAAAAGGTTGCCACTCCTTTGATAAGTTATTTGTTCAATTACTAAACAAGAAGAATCACTCTTCTCACAATACACGAATTTACTTAAAATCATATTTAATCATTTTTTTCATTAATGACGCATAATGTGTTTAAAATAGTTTTTCACAAGAAACCTTAATACTACTTTTATACTAATAGGAATGCATATCTTATTTGAACTAAAACTCACTAATATGATGCAAAGACTAAAATAACCCTTAAGTCAAAAAAAAAAGAAAAACCTAATTTCGTGCATGGACTTTTAAAACATAATATTAAAGTTCAGCCCATGACACCAAAATATGAAATAACTTAAAACATAAAATATAGATCGGGCTCTTCCTCACAGCTGGGCTTGATGTTCTAATATTTAGGTCAAATGAATCAATCTAAGACCCTCCTTTATGAAGTTCATATCCTGCATGTCTGCTCCTCCCATCTGCTTAGTACATTCGGCTATCATGTGCTGGGCTAGGCCTACCATTGCCTTCTTAATCTTCTTTGTTTTTTATCTTGTAATAGGCCCAATTGGAACATGTAATGGATCACTCCTATTGACAGTATCTCCTCCTTCCTTGGATTCTCTTTATGCTGTCTGGATCACATCATTCCCTCCCTTCTCGAAAAGATTTGTCCTAAAATTAGCACTTACATCAAAAGGGGATAAGTCAGAAATGTTAAATGTAGCAGACACATTATACTCACCTGGAAGATCTAGCTTGTATGCATTATCATTAATCTTCTCCAAAACTTGAAAAGGACCATCTTCTCTAGGTTGTAGCTTGGATCTCCCCTGTAATGGGAATATCTTCTTTCGCATGTGTAGCCAAACTTAATTACCAGGCACAAACACTACACGTTTTCTTCCTTTATTAGCATGAGTAGCGTACTGTTCATTCTTTCTTTGTATGTGCTCTCGTGCCTTCTCATGAATTTGCTTAACCAACTTAGCCTTTCGTTTACCATTTAAGCCAACATACTTATCAACAGGCAAAGGAATTAAATCCCATGGGGTTAGTGGCTGAAACCTGTAAACAATTTCAAATGGTGAATAAGATGTAGAAGAATGAATGCAACAATTATATGCAAACTCAATAAAAGGCAAACACTTTTCCCAAATCTTCAAATTCTTTGTGACAATAGTACGTAATAACTGAGTCAAAGTTCTATTAACCACCTCTGTCTGTCCATCATTCTGGGGATGACATATAATAAAATATAAAAGTTTGGTTCCTAATTTACTCTATAAGACTTTCTAAAAGTAACTAAGGAACTTGACATCTCTGTTTGACACTATACTCCTAGGAATCCCATGGAGTCATACTATCTCTCTAAAGAACAGGTCAGCAATGATAGTGGCATCATCAGTTTTATGGCAGGCAATAAAATGTGACATCTTGCTAAATTTGTCAACCAGTACAAAAATAGAATCTTGACCTCGCTTAGTCCTAGGTGGTCATAACACAAAATCTATATATATATCTACCCAAGGCTTATTAGGTACTGGCAAGGGCATATATAATCCATGAGGCATTACCCTAGATTTGGCCTTCCTACAAGTCAGACATCTGTCACAAATATGCTCTACATCACACTTTATTTTAGGCCAGTAAAAATGCTCACTTAAAGTCCCTAAGGTCTTACTAATACTAAAATGTCTTATTAAGCCTCTTCTATGCGCTTTCATAACTAGTAATTCGCGCATACTACAATCAGGAATGCATAACTTATTTTCTAGAAACAAAAATCCTTCATGCTTATAGAACTTCTTAAATGGAGACTTTTCACATGCAGCATAAATTTCAGCAAAATTAGTATCACACGCGTAAAGTTCCTTAATAAATTCAAACCCAAGCATTCTCGCACTTAGTGAAGTAAGTAAAACACACATGCATGACAAGGCATCTGCAACTACATTTTCTTTACCTTGCTTATAGCGGATCACATAATGTAAATGTTTCTATGAACTCTATCCACCTCGCATGACGCTTGTCAGCTTTCCTTGCCCCTTAAAGTGTTTCAAGGATTCATGATTTGTATGTATGACAAACTCTTTAGGCCATAAGTAATGCTGCCAAGTCTCCAATGCTATCACGAGTGCATATAATTCCTTGTCATATGTAGGGTACTTCAATGCTGCACCATTCAATTTCTCACTAAAATAAGCAATAGGCCTTTTTTCTTGCATCAGCACTGCCCCAATGTTTATGCCTGAAGCGTCGCACTTAATCTCAAATGTCACATCAAAATTTGGCAACACTAATACTGGTGCACTGCACAATTTCTCCTTTAAAATTTGAAAGGCGCTCTCTTGCTCTTCACCCCACTGAAAACTCACTGTCTTTTTCACAACCTCGGTCAGTGGTGCTGCAATGCTACTAAAATCTCGAACAAATCGTCGATAGAAGCTAGCCAACTCGTGGAAGCTCCTAATGTCGCCTGCAGACTTAGGTGTAGGCTAATCTTAAATAGCCTTAACCTTCTCCCTGTCCACTTCAACGCCATCCGCTGATACAATAAAACCAAGAAAAATAATTCTATCCGTGCAGAATGTGCATTTCTTAAAGTTAGCATATAGTTTTTCTTTCCTCAAAACTTCAAGAATATGCTTCAAATGTTCTATATGCTCATCTAATGACTTACTGTACACTAGAATGCCATCGAAATAAACCAGAATAAACTTCCCTATAAATGCATGCAAGACATGGTTCATCAATCTTATAAAGGTACTAGGGCCGTTTGTTAAACCAAAGGGCATTACTAACCACTCGTGTAAGCCATATTTGGTTTTAAATGCTATCTTCCACTTATTACCCTCTCTTATACGAATTTGATGTACCCACTCTTAAGATCTATCTTAGAAAATAACTTGGAACCATGCAATTCGTCTAACATATCATCTAATCTAGAGATAAGGTGGCGATACTTTACCGTTATATTGTTGACGACTCTGCAATCTACGCACATATGCCATGGCCCATCTTTTTTAGGCACTAACAAGACTGGTACAGCACAATGACTCATACTTTCACGTACATAACTCTTTGCCATCAATTCCTCTACTTGTCTCTGAAGTTCCTTCGTCTCCTCAGGATTGCTTCTATAGGCCGGCTTGTTAGGAAAGACTGCGCCAGATACAAAATCGATTTGATGTTCAATCCCTCTAATAAGTGGAAGTTCATTAAGGATATCCTCTGTGAGTATATCATCGAATTCCTATAAAAGAGTAGAAATAGAAATAGGAAGTGAAATATCATTAGTGTTAGTCAGTAAAGAAAAAACAGTGTCTTTGAAGACTAGTAGCAACATAAGCTTATTAGTCTTAAAAGCTCTCCTCAATTCGCCCTCACCCAAATAGAAACTTTTTTCAATCTCCCATTTTTATCTCTCACACTCTCAGCTCCCTTGGGTTCACTCTCGGCCTTAATGGGGCAACAATCCTTGACCAAATGTATATGTTAAACGTCCAGCAAACTTTTCAGTTTTTCGTATAATGTAAGCCACTCCAAAGTAAATAAAAATTTGGGCAAGTCAGAGGATCAGAAAAAAATCAGAGTCGAACCTTAACACCTCTGGGAAAACAAAAGGAAGTTAAATCCTTCGTGCGCATGGCTAACGTCTTCCCAGGTGGATATTTAAAAAAATGCCTGTAGATGCCAAAAAAAAATGAAAGAAAGATAATGTAAAAAAAGAAGATAATCAGCCCATATGTTTACAGAACCATGGAAACTATATATAAAGATACTTAAAGCATTTTAACAAAACACAAACCAAAAATTGTTGATAAATAACAAGAAATATAATTTTGGTGGTTGAGTAATTTTGACAACAAATTTATTATCTACTGATGCATTGGTTATAAATTCCTCCTGTCAGATATAGCAGGAACATAGACCTCAGTCAAATATCACATGTAAAATATCAGAGAAATATAAACATGAAGACCTTTATAACATAGCATACAATTGTCTTGAATTTCAAGAAAGAGAGTATAATTATGCATTGCACAGTTAGGCCATAAGAAATAGAGGTAAATTCCTATAAACACGTATATCTTGAGAAAATTCAAGGCCAAAACAGCAATTGCACAGTATTAATCGGATCACATTGTTCAAAATAAAAAAGATTTTTAAGAGATCTCTTATGTGAGTGATCATGCAACAAACCTGAGGTTCCAAAGTCAGAATTGAAGGCCCTGGATGTTCCCCTTTTTTATCTTTTTGCAAATGCATCCTTCATACACTCAATATTAGCATCTGGATGAAGTCCCGCAATAATAAAATGTTCAAAGAGTGAGGTGGGCTCCTTTTATTTTATATGATCCTACAATGAAATACTTGCATCTATTATTTAAAGAATCATATATTTGAATGTTGTTCATATGATTATCAATATTGCATAATATTGAACATTAAATCACGAAAGCATATGTGCAAGCAACATTGATGACTTTGAAAACTACAAAGTAATAAGAAAAAGGAAAAAAAAAATTGTATATTGCTAACATGCGATTAAGTTAACTAGAATTAAAGGGCATATCAATCACAGTCCAAATTTATTTATTTAGTTATGATTACTTAATCCCATAAACCAGATAGATGGAACTTGTTAGCTCAAATACACAATCTAACTCATATCCTAATAGCATCCATTTTCAATCAAAACCTACTTCCCTTGAAGAATAGGAAAACATAGTTGCAAACTATGCTTAGAAAACAGAGAGAGAGAACAGAAAATTAGACACCATCATTATCCTGTATATGTATATTGTGCACCTTACTGTCAACAACTTCTCAAACTAAAATACAGTAATGAAGTAGCCAACCAAAAATTATAGGAAAGGAAATTTAGAGAGAGAAAAATGATCAAACACAAGAACATATTAAGATGGAATACTGTAGTTGTGGAAGCCACCACACCGCCAAACCCTTTGCATCTGACTTTTGAATCTCTGGAAACTATTACTCCGTCCATGTAGGCCCACCACAACATCGCTCTGACAGCGCCTATGCCATGGACCCACTGAATGGGAGGTTGAATAACTTCTGGAGTACAAACCTTGCAGTGATTCTCCAACCACTCTTACTGCCTCATCAAATAATTGCGGTAAAACCAAATAAGGTGACGACGACCTATCTTCTTGCAAACAAACTTCTTTTTTGGTATCCATTTTTAAACGCTTAACTCATCTTGTAAATGCTCATTTCACCAATTAAATCACATGCTCCACTAAATTGTACAGCAAAATCCCTTAAACAAGCATTGCCTGCAAGCCATTTCACTTATTTTGACAGATCCATCACAAAATCTACATAATTAATCGTATTAACTACACCACATCAAAAACACCAATCAGGATAAAATAACCCTGGATTCCCTTAAATATTATTGATCCTTGATTCTGTAATGATCCAATCACAAATACATTCTATATGATCAAAAACAAATTCTCACACAAATTTCAAAACTTGAACGTGTTTAGGACTTGTTGGTTCATATATTGCATACCCTGATAGCTAAGAAACATTTAAAACAATTCGGATACTGCCAACTTTTGAAAGCAAGCCTCATAATGCATATAATAAAAGACCAAATCAAGAATTTAAATAGGCAACCGCCTCAAAACGGAAACAAAATAAACATTGTAACTGAAATGGAATATATTGCACTTGATATGGAACTGAGTTAATGCATAAGCATATTAAAGAGCAAAGATTGAAGCAGGGGCATGATGATCAAAGAAAAGTAGGAAAAAAGAAAATAAGAGATTGTGCATGCATACCTCTTTGTTGGTTTGGTTTGGTTTGTTTCATTGGAAACAGAAAGAGAGAGAACAAAATGAGGTGCTAAAACTAAAAGGGGAGTTAAAACCAGATACAAGGGAAGGGGGAGGTCGAGCATGAGAGACAGAGACTTTGTGTTTTACATGCTTTTGTAATTCTAATTTAACATAAAATAGGAAAAAGACAACCTGGGAATTTTTTTTGGGAAAGTTTTGAAAATAGTTATATTTATAATTTATTTTATAAAACTAGCCATTTTAATAATTTATTTATCAAACAAATTAAATAGATTATTTTTAAATTAAAATATTCCATAGTCAAATAACCAAAAAAAAAAAAAAAAAAAAACCTCACTTTTATTTTTACATTTTTCTTTTTATTTGTGATCGAAAATACTCATTGTTTAACGATTGATTCTTTTTTCAACGACTGCATAAATTGTAGATTGGCAGCATTAGTAATATAATCAAAGTGAATTTATTTTGTACTTATTGTATATTTAATTTAGGTGATATCTTAGTTGTATTTTATTAGAAAATGTGGTGAAATGTGGCTGAAAAAATGAAATATTTTTATTAGAAGAAGTGTTGTTGCATGTGCGGTATTGATGTGTTGCATTTTGTTTAGCATGTGTTAGATTTTGGTGGCCGGAATTTTGAAAGACTGTTATTGAAAATTATTCATTTTGTCGAAAAGGTTGTTGGGTGTTGAACATTTTTTGCCTAAGAAAAAAAGAAATTGTGGTGCTTGAAAAAGGGGAATTCCCTAATTTTGAGCACCAGGTGATGCTCTCGAAATTGAGAAATTCTACGTGTGTGATCAAAATTTATTTCAAGGTATGTCTTTGTCATGATTTTAGAATTTTATGTACCTATTTGTCATATTTTAAAATTTTTAATAAAATTTTATAATTTTAAAAATATTTGTGGTTAATTTAAAAACTAGTTTCCACTTTTAAAAAATGTTCTTGATTATAATCTTTTATTTACTTAACAAAAATAATAACATTTTTTTTAAGTTTAAACCGTGTCGATTTTTAAACATTTTGTATTTTAGTACATATTTACCACACTTTACTAATCTTTCTATTTAGTCCTCTGAATATTCATATTTATCCCTATTATTCGTAAATCGTTAATGTCATTATGAGATATTGTGTTATAGATATGATTGTTATTGTTATCATTATTATTTGTTACGACAGGTATTGAGAATTTCTATCTAACGGAGAAGAGAAACATACCGGTAAAGTAAAAGTCCATTCAATGTGTGTAGCCAAAAATATTAAATATGAATATTTTTTTAGCTTACTTTACAACACCTTACATATAAATCCAACACAATACAAAATTAAAATGAGAGTCATGTTCAAAGAGTATATATACTCAAGCTTTGAACCTTCAATGCTTGCAGATATTATAAATGATTTTGAGCTCGATGCATTTTTAGGTATAAACAATGATCATCTTGTTGGCGTGAGGGGTTATATCCCAATGTTGATCATCATGGACCGTATAGTTGCTGAAGTTCCTATTCATAAATGTAGCACAAAAGTCGATGTGATAATCTACACTCATTTGTTTCTTCTAATGGAAGCAACCAAGTTAGCAATACACTACCTATAATGTAACCGACAAGTTAACACAAAACGAATGCTCAACATTACTCATCACATGTTTATCATCTAATACAACATTTCTCTCCACTTCAACACAACAAAAATGATTATGGTGGATATTCTCCATATCACAACCTCGATCCTACAAATGATTATTAGAACAATAAATTGGTTATTCAAGAACCAATCATTAAAGACAGTAATATATAATAACCAATCTACCACAAGGCAACTAATGGAGTAAATTGTGTTCGTTTTGGTCAAAGTCAGAGAAGAAGAGAAAATGTTTGTGAATATAACATTCTATTAACATCAACCCATATAAACATGTTGCTTTCAATTTCACTATCTGTCACACCCCAATCCGTAGACTCGAGTACATAACAACTGCTACACATTCGTGAGGCATACTTACTTTCCCTTAGTATTCCCCATGAATGTGTAAGGCTCGTACATTTTCTAATATCATATACATATACAAGAAATTTTACAAAATTATTTATATATACCCATATTTATATACCTATACCATGTTCATGATTTTAATATTGTTAACAACCCAAAAATTATACAAAGCTTATGGATCCCATCTATAATATATTTACATAATAGTGAAGGTCACTGTATACCTAACCAAAACCTTCAGTATACTACAAAATCTTAACCAAACTTATGCTTGGGGAGTGGACTAACGACCTCCTCGTAGTTAGCTTAATTTGAAAATATTTTTAAAATAAAAAGTAAGTATAAAACTTAGTGAATAGATGAACATTAATAATCTGAAAACATTTAAAGGAGGATTAAGAGTATTACCTTAAGATATAACATATCACAACACAATTTTAAATAAATCATTCAAATCAGACAAATACAAATATCCAGTTTAAATTTAACATAAACTTGCATATACATTTTTCAATTCATTCTTTCATAAATAAGTACTTAAAATAGAAACAAATTTTGTATCTCAAGTCTGTGGATATTTCAATTAAAATAAATTGGGTTTGCCAAGAAATTATCCCCTGAGATATACCTGATAAACATCTCGATACCAGCTAACGAGTTTTTCTGTATTCGTATATAAAACAAATTTATTTAGCCATCTCGTTAGCGTTAGCCTGGATAAAAGGTGTTGTGTAAGATACCAATTTATCTGTAAATGTAACGGCTTTGGTCCTTTAATCTTACAACCCGACCACTAAAGTTTGGTGGGATCTCCTTATCCACCAATCATAAATCGGACCACTATGAGAATTTTACTCAAATCCGGAAAACATTATCTCACTCCTTTACACTTTCTCCAAGTAAGGGAAGGTCATCTGTACAGAAACGCTACCAAAAGCAAGATACACCGATTTACAATATAAAATCCATTTTACAATATTTATTATATATGTCATAAATCCACAAATCGTCATTTCATTTCAAATCGCTCATCTATAGAATAGTTTATAGATTTTTTAATATATTTTCCAAAATTACTCTTACTCCATACATATTTATTTTATACTTGTAATCCCATAAAATTCTTAAATTTTCATAAAACAAATTAATAAATCAAACAATTTGCAAATCATTCATAATTCAAACCATTTTATAAACAATCAAATATTTTTAAATCATTTCATTTAAAACATAAAAAATGTTTATCTATTCATTTGTTAAGCACTAAGATGTCCTCTTTAAAGCGTAAGCGTCGAGCGTTCAGGTTGTCGATCTATAATTAAATTATTTTTGTGTTATGATTTAATATAACATGTCTATCTAATAAATAAATATATAATATGCTTAAATTTATCATGTAATAAAACCTGAATATGTTTGGATTATTTATTATACCAAATATGAATTTTTCCCTAAGTCACTAACTAATTTATTCTAGATAACATTTCATTCCACAGTTTACACTCTATGTTAGCCATAACAGTACGCTGCTCAAAACTGATATCATATCTCGACCTAGGTTTTGGGTGACCAATTCCATTATGAGTCTAGTTTCCATCGCATTTTGCAGATTTGGATTTCGACTTTGATTACCCTAGTTACACCAAGTTTTTGACATATGACTTCAAAAAAATAGTGTATGGTCTCTACGTAACATCCATGTTTCGCATTTTCCTGTGATCTCGTCTCTTCATGAAACAAGATGATTTTTGGATGTATTATGCCCCTATGTGTCTAGTTTCTACAAAATTTTATGACGCCTCAACCCGAGGTTCGAAACTCATCCAGTTTTTATTTTTTCGAGCCCCACTCAGAATTTCCAATAACAGTTATGCCCTGTTTTGGCCCTATGGTTTTAACACCTTTCGGCTACTAAACCTACGACTTATCACCCATAATTTCTTCATTTTTCCGTCCTTAAATCACCCATATAGGAGTGCACAATAACCACTCACATTTCGCTTGGTTTAGCGACTATTTTTATCACACCGCTCATATCCAAATCTGCCGATAGTTTTTTTAACTACAATTTTACAACCCTTTTTATGTTTTACTCACAACCCAATATTCCATCCCCATTTAGCCACAACATTTACCTATAAACATATTTATATTGTCTTATTTTCCAGCACCTAAGCATCACTCTAACTCAACTATTTCAACTCTAATTTAGTTCCTTTATATAATTTCTACTCAAAATTCATATTTTCAACATTATTATACAAAAATCTACACCAAATTTTACTTTTTTTGACATCAATCATGTTCACATACTAATGCATAAAACATTCATAACATTTAAATATTTCAAACAATTCAAAACTCATGTTTTAACATTTATTAAACACTAAACAAACATATACTACCATTAAATTATAAACCACACACAACATGTATTTCTTACACCACCGTTATCACTTCACCTCATCTCATCATCATCATCAAATTTTCTTCACCCAATCACATGTATAACATATATTCATACATAATAACATCTAACCATACATGTATACTCCATTTATGGCATTTCCTTCTTGTTCACAAAATCCACAAATTCATTTTCATCTTGCAAATCAACCACCAATTTAAGTTTTACATCAATTTAACATAACATAAATATAAAACAACCAATAGAAATTCAAAACCATAAACATATCACATATACTTACCTCTAGAACCAATTTCTCTTCATCTCCTTCTTTCTCTTTTCCTTTCCTTCTTCTTCTCCAAATTCAGTTATCTTTTTTCTCCTCCTTGCCTTATGGTTTTTCTTTGTTTTTCCCCCTTGCTACGGTTTTTCTTGCCTTTTTCCCTTCTCCTTTACGTTTTGGTCTTCTATTTCTTTTTTATTTTATTTTGTTTCTTTTCTTTTTTGTTTTGTTTTCTTTCTAGAAACGTAAAGAATTATTTAAATAGATAAAGAAAGCTAAAAGAAAGCATGCTTTACATTTTAAGAAAGCATGCTTTACATTTTTTACCTTTCTTTTCATTCTTCTCCTTTGTTTTTTTATTCTTTTTACATTGGTTTTAATTCTTTTCCTTGGTCCATGTTTTGCTCTCTTTTATGGTCTCAAGTTTTCAAACTTAAAACATCAATTATTATATTTTATTTAACCTTTACGAATGGCGGGCTTAGATCTTTTAATCTAATACAAGGGTCCACTAATTGCCACTTCATTTTCCACTTCTTTTCGTCCATGTTTATCCTTAAAAAAAAATCATCTAAATTGGCTAGATTAATGTCACACATGAAGGGTAGAGATTATGACAAATAGAGGGTGGTGGTCTTGTAATAATTTGTAAAGAAAATAAATTCATTTTTAAATGCACCTTTAGGCTTAAATTTATTTAATTTAAATTTGGATTCACATAACCCTATTAGCTTTACTTAGAAATATATTGGACTTGACTTAGTAATACACCTCATTGGGCCATAATATAATATTTTAGAGTGGCCCCAAATCTTTCACTATTTATACTTTTTACTCTAAATTATGAAAATTTTGCCTATTGGCCCCTAGTATTTTAAAACCTTTTCAATTTAGTCCTTATAGTATTTATAATTATTATGAAATAATAGAGAAATAAAATCATATACTTAGGTCCATATATATCTAAGGCACTTTATGTCTAAATTCTGGCTTTACTATAATTGCCTAACAAGTCAAAAATTTTGTCCATAATTTCGAAATTGAATACAATTAAGTTATATCCAAATTTTACAGGTTCTACACTATTGTTTAACATGGCAATTAATGCAGTTTCAAGTTCTTCATCTGGTGATATATGTGTTGGACATATATATAGTATCAAGTAACAATTAAGCCATAATTTGAGTATGATGGAGTTGAAGAAACATTTGGGGTTGAGAATTCTGAGAATTATTTATCGTGAGAATGGGTTTTCCTCAAACTTAGGGAAGTAGTTGGAGTAGTATTGGATTTGGAGTTTGTATCAGACCGTCATAATAGTATCTAGAATGGGACACGTACAATGTTATATGAAGTGTTGCATGGATTTTGTACGTACCACGTTCACAAGAATGTAAAAGCAAAATATAAAATGAAATCAAGAAAGATTGATGCATTCATGTTGGAGTATTTTCTTGCAGCGAAAGTGTAAGAAGTATGTGACTTCAATGAATATATGGAAAAATTACGAGCTATACATTTAAAGGCTACAAATTATTTGGATACGAAAGTTGGATTTAATAGGTGAGCCATATCTCATTTTTATGTCTGAAGCTATGACATGTTAACCACAAACATAGCAATGCATTAACGCATTACTAAAAGACGTGGTCCCTTCCTATCGTGGCTTTGTTCGATTACATCTGTCAACACGCATGTTGTTAATTTATTTGGGTTCTCTGAAAATAGGTTTCCCCATACTTAACTAATATCAATGGGAAAAACGTCAATAGCTGCTTGAAGTATGCTTCAACCATCTCCCAAATCTCATACTTCAACCTCTTTTTGACTTTTGCTTGCGCACAAAACATGAATAATTACATTAGAGAAAATTATATAATTTTTACAAAATATCAAGTTACTTGGCACATACATTTTTATTTTTCTAAACTTTTTACGTGAAGTCCAACACTCTGACGTTAACCTTCGAGAAAGTTTAACGAAGCGGATGGTAATACATCTCTGACACGCTTTGCATACACCATGCTCACATAATTAATTGCCTCGTACATCCACAATTGTTTAATAAACATATTAAGTGTCAAGTACGATACTTGAAGAACTATAATATAACAAACACAATATTCACAAAAAAAAAAAAAAATTGGTAATTTCTTAGTGTATTCTTGCAACTCAATAACAAAACTATACATGTTGTATTTTGTTATGTACGTTTTACCTTTTGCTTTGGCAATGACAATTTTTCTATATATTTGGCTACCTTTCCTTCCATTGAACGGCCCAAGTTTTGGTATAAATACTGATAGACTGCGAATCCCTATGGATACATATTAAATTAGTCTAAATCATCCAATATGTACAACAATTAAGTGTTTGCATTGTTATAGGCCTCCCTGCCGAACAATAGCCACTCAAGCAATTGAAAGAGTGACAACTTAACTGCGTGACCATCGTCTATCGTAGTGAAATTGAAGGCCTTGTACATGTTATCTAACTTGCCGAACTTAATCACTTTATCTAAAAAATAAGTGTCTCTAAGTCGATGACTCCCATGTACTTCATTTAGATAATGACTGATGTTCAATCTCGTCAACAAAGCAAACTCCCATCGAAAGAATTGAATGGTGGTATCTTTTATGAGAAAATATAAGACAATATTATTGTTATTGATCATAAGAACCTCTTACAAAAACATCCAATGTAAAAGGTTTCTTGAGAAATGGAGATAACCAATCTCAAGGAAATAATCGAGCTAAGTTTATTGAAATAACATTTTCTACAGTGGAGTTAATTTTTATTTTAATTGCACACATCACCCACAAATAATAACAGAGTCGGATAGCCCTGAAAGTGATTGTTTTTTGGAACCTTTGATGTTTTTGTTGGCTTCACTATTTTTTCATGTTCAAATGTTTAACATCAAGTCATAAAAGGAGACCAAATTGCTAAACTTCACAATAGGAATTATATTGCAAGATTTACATCTTAAAATTTTAATTTAACGTTTTTAATATAAAATTCAACATTTTCTAACAACAATTCATAACACATAACTGAATTTTAAAACGTAATATACTATAAGGAGTAAAATGAAATTTTATCAAAATTTCTTCAGACTAAAATGTAAAAATTTTAAAATTTATCAACTTTTTAAACTAATTCCAAATATTTTTAAAATTATAAAAATTCAATAAAATTTTTAAAACATGACAAATAGATACCTAAAATTCTAAAATCATGACAAATGCAACATCATCACAATAAGGGACAAAAATGCATTTTTTTTTTAAGAGGAAACCAATTTTTAATTAACCTCAAATATTTTTAAATTTATAAAATTTCACTCAAACTTTCAAAATATGACAAAGATGTTATCATTTTTATTACTATAAGATAGAGTTAGTAGTTTATTTTCTGTACAAGTATATGAGTGGATGAAAATATTAGTCATATATACAAGTAGATGTTTGTTATACACATTAATCAAGTTTTTAAAACAAAAATATGAAATTTCGGTAATTAAAATAATAGTAACAAAAATAGAAAAATATGGCTTATAAAGTAAAGATTTGGTTAGGGTTCATGATGGAAGCATTCTTGGATAATAAATGATGGCATGCAGGTGATCATTCGAGGAGTGTTGACACAGTAAGATGGTAATTGGTTATAGAGGAAGATAATTTCTGGACTTTGTACTGTTGTGGTGTTTACACAAGACCAAGATTAAAACGATGTCTTTATTATTATTGAAAATATTGAATTGAAACGATGGCTATAGTAATGATAATAATACTGAAAACCTAACCAAAAGTTAACTTTCATCGGCCAAAAGAGTGAAGTTCTTACATGTTAGGATATATCAACATTACAAAAAATTACTACAAAATCATACAAAACATGCCCTAACCTAATAAACATCATCATCATCATCACCAGAAATGCATACGATAAGAGGATACGCTAAAATCTTCTAAATTTAGAGTGTTGGAATTGCAGAGTTCAGCAACATCAAGAAAAGCTTCTTTGGAGCTCCCAAGCTAGCCACATTAAACATTTGTATGAATGAATAAATAAGCATACTAAAACAACAAAAATCAAAACGTAAAGGTATTGCATTTGAGATAAATAAAATATTTCTAGAGGGAAAAATAAGAAGCAGGAAAGAGTAGGGGTGGAAAAAGTTTGATTTAATTTGAATTTAAAATCAAATCTAATATTTTCGATTTCAAAAAATAAATTCTGATTGAACCAAAGATAGTATAAATTTGAACGAAATTTGAATTGATTGGTTGGATTCAATTTTTTTAGCTTTGATTCAAGTGATAAAATAAATTTATTTGTCTAAATATTTAAATAATCATAAATAAAAATATTTAAAAATAATCATTTTTAAATGATTAACAAACATGCACACACATTTTATTGGTTTTGTTCAATTTTTAGATTTAATAATTTAAATTAAAATTCGAATTAAAAATTTTCATTCATAATTTATGAAATTGAGATTGATTTGAAACCATCTAAAATCGAACACACACAATCTTTACCGGCTCTATTAAATTTTTAGGTTTAATAATTTAAATCAAAAATCAAATTAAAATTTTTAATTTATAATTTATGAAATTGAGAACAGATTTGAAACCATCTAAAATTAGGAGTGAGCAAAATAGGGTATGATTTCGATTCCTAGTGGCATGGATCTCTGACCTTTTAAAAGCATATAGAAGAACATTCTAATGTGAATCATGGACCCTCTTCATAGTTTGGATGAGAGTTTTCGTAATGCTACTTAACTCCTATGCTCCAATTCTCCGAATTTAGAGGATTTTGATGTATTCTCTTATGTTATGCTTATTTCTATTCAAGATGATTATATTTGTTCTGATAATTTGTATATATTTTATGAGATGCAAAATGATGCAACACGGTAGTAGTGGTTGAATGAAAATACAAAATTAATGCAATTAATGATTTATCTTTACTTTGTTTATGTCTCTCTTTTTTGTTTATACTTTTTTGTTCAAGGTTGGGCAAAAAAATTGGACAATTGAAGCAAGCAAACATAATTGAACCGAATCGATCATTTTGGCTCATTTTTAGATGGTCTTTATTTGGTTTTTGATTTCGTAAATTACAAACCAATTTTTTCTGTTTGATTTTTGGTTTAAATTATTAAATTGAAAAACCAAATCGAATTGATGAAATAATAGTATTTTATTTTGTACACATGAGTTAATTATTTGAAAGTGATTATAATCTATTATATTATATTATATTATATTACATTAAAACTACTATTATTTATGATTATTTAAATATTTGGACGAAAAAAATATTTTTTTATTTGAACCAAAGATTAAAAATCAAAATTGAACCAATTGGTTTGATTTTAATTTTCAGTTTTTAAAAATAAATTTGAATCAAACTAAATATTAATAAAATCTTATAAAAACCAAATCAATTATTTTGGTTCAATTTTTTATTTGTGGTTCAAATGAAAAAAGTAATATTTTTTGTCTAAATATTTAATTAATCGTAAATAACAATATTTTTAATGCTATATAATTACTTTTAAATGATTAACACATGTATATAAAAAAAAATATTAATATTTTATTGGTTCAATTTCATTTTTAAGTTTAATAATTTAAATATAAAATCGATCTAAAAAATTTAATTTAAAATTTATAAAATCGATAACTGAACCAAAACCATCTAACATCGAATAGAACCAATAGGTTCAATTCTATTTTGTCAACCTGGTTCTATCATATGATTTTTAACTTGTATACAAACTAATGTGACATGATTGTATTAATTGAATAAAAATACAAAATTAGTAAATTATTTGCATTGATTTTGTATTTTCATTCAACCAATATTTTATGTCTCATCAATTTGTATTTGTATTTCTAGCACCACTTTATTTAATAACTCAAATTCAATTTTAAATATAAAGTAATATTTAATTTTACTATTTGTATCTCCAGCACTACTTTATTTAATAACTTAATTTCAATTTTAAATATAAAGTAAATTTACTATTGAAAAATTGTTACTACCTAAGACAATTTTAGACTATTTATTTGATACTTTTAGTTTTTCTTTTTAATAAAAGATAAATTAAATAAAGTTTGATTTATATTTAAAATAATAATAAAACAAAAGGTGTTTTCTACCAAACACGTGTTAGGTGTCACAACGTCTATGTTTGCCCCAACAAAACTATCCATGCGATACCAACAAATGAGGCTCTTTGAGAGTAAGTCTTCCAAAACTTGCATACTATCTAATTTCAACCTATCTTGATTTCACTAAGAAAACGACTTTAGCCCTCAACTAGTTTTGTAATGGAGTATAACCAAATCTTCATCATGTCAAAGCACATGAGACTAGAGTCACACACTATATTTATACTCCAACTAGCATGCTTGAAACTGTTGGCTATAGGCCCTAGATTCAATAGGGATAAAAATGTAATTGTATATTATTGTATTGATTAATAAAATTGGCAGTTTATTTATAAGTTTTGTCTATGTTGATTACTTATATATAAAGTCCTTAGAATGACAATTAGAAGAATTAACTTAAGTTTAATTTATCAATACGAGAACATTAATAAATCCAGATTAAATTGACATATGTTATGTCTGCTTCTTTGGAGAATGAAGGTAGCTGATCTCATAAGCTATTAGTAAAGGTGTTCACTTAGTTTAACATATGGATGCTTGTTAGAGAACAAGTTCATCGAACTGACCCGCATGAGAAACCCATATGGAGTGTTATTTACATGTCTATGGAATTTTTCTTAGTTACGATAATATGACTGATCCTTGGACTTGAGATTCTCATGGTATCTTGTTTGTGGATCATATATGCTTTGACATTATACCTCTGTCGTCCATAGCGAAATTGTGCATAGGGTAATGATTGGGCAATATGAAAAGCACGCGAAGGTTGTGAGAGATCAATAAAGGATTTGCCGCTCTAGACAACATAGAGTCGACATCCCAAGAGGCGTCATTTTGACATAAGTGATAATATAAGTCTATGGCCATGGCGAGTTTTGAAAGAAGTTTCAAAAATTCTAAAATTATCTTATCAGTTTTAGTTAAAAGTTTCAATAATTATGATATAATAGAGTAGATATTTTCCATACTCTATAATCTTTGGTGGGATATATATAAGGCGAAATGATTGTATCATACGGTAATCGTATACGGACTAGGTTTTACTAATTTTAATATTCTTTCTGAATTGGAGTTATGACGCATTACTAGATGCCGCTCTTGATCTATGAAAATTAGTTTCTTAATTAAAGAGTTAATTGAAGATAAATTAATTAGATTAATTTATCTAGACTTAAAAAATCTATAACTATTTTCATTGCCAATATAACAAAGAATCTATTGGGTCACACACTAAAAAGCATTGAGAAATTAAGGTTAAATTATGTAAATAAATAATTAAGGACTTAATTGTTAAGTTTATAATCTTTAAGGGTTTATTTAATAGTTTGAAAACTATTTGGAATTAAATTATAACTATACAAAATAATTATACAAAGTATTTGTATTTAATTATAGGTTTTCTAATTTGATTAAGATGATATTATTTAATTGATTAGATTAATTAAATAATATTTAATTTTAAAATTGATTAAGATAATAGTATTTAATTAATTAGATTAATTAAATAATATTTAAATTTTAAAATAGATTACTAATAAGATTAGTAATCTATTTAATAACTTTTTAAATAGAATTTAAAAGGTCAAAAATATAAAACCTATATAAACTCTTATTTTGGCCATATAACGTACGTTAATACAAATAGAGAATTTTCTTTAAGAGTTGAAAGAAAATTCTTTTAGCCAAAAACTCTTAACTTTGTCTCTTTTCAAGAACCAGCATTCATGACAAGACACACTAACATTCTTGAAAAGACACACCACATAATTAAGATTTAGGAAAATCTTAAAACTCTAATTCTTTACCTTGTGTGGATTACCATTAGAGGCTACACACTTGGGTGGTTAATCTAGAAAATTTTATTTGTGCAGTCTCCGTATTTGAGCCATAACTTTTAATTCAAATCTCGGATTAATACAATTCAAGAAGATCTAGAAAGAAGACTCGAAAATGTACAATTTTGCGTTTCATAAAGAAATCCAGATTCAAATGTTTTGAAGGTCAAAACAGCAATGAAAGTTGCAGATCTGTAGAAAAATCCGAGAAAGTCTTAATTTATCTACATTAGTGGTGAAGATTTAAGGTAAAATCTTAATCCTCTATTTTATATTTAATTGATATTATAAAGTATGTTAAATAACATTATCTTAGCATGGGAGTTAATGAATATCAATTAATATGATTAATTAAAGTTATTTTTAAATTTTCGCCGCATATAATATGCTTAATTCCTAACAGAAACTGCATTAATTGTCATCGATGAAATTCCACCATGCATACTATTTAACCACAGCAATAACGCTTAGCAATGATGAGATACTAATTGACTTATACTTCAGCCACTCCATTGCTCGTCTTTCTCCCACGAAAGACCTTCTAATTGCGAAGACACTCCCCTAATACGAGCATCATGG
This sequence comes from Cedrela odorata, assembly GCA_035584115.1. Classification (NCBI taxonomy): domain Eukaryota; kingdom Viridiplantae; phylum Streptophyta; class Magnoliopsida; order Sapindales; family Meliaceae; genus Cedrela; species Cedrela odorata. The sequence goes on along the minus strand of JAXCLQ010000001.1, from coordinate 15,980,105 downwards.
TGATAACGTTTGGTGTAGACCATCTCGCATTACCTCACCCAACTGAGCATGTGCTCTTTGACTTGCCACTTTAGTAATTACCCCCCTAGAGTCAACGAGACTTGTGAGAAAAATCTCATCCCACTTTGATACTATTTGTCACAGGTCTATGTTTATTCCTTCAAAATTATTCGTGCGGCACCCAACTAATAAAGCTCTTCAAAAATCAATTTCTCAAAATTCATATACTTTCTAATTTCAACTTACTTTAGTCTCATCAAGAGATTAACTTTAGCCCTCAACTAGTTTTGTGATGGAATATAACCAAATTTCTATTACGCCAAAACACATGAGATTAGAATCGTACACTATATTTATACTCTAACTAATATGTTTGAAAGTTGGGGTGTGACATTAGCCAAGCAGGCCATTCGTTTTCAACAGGGCGGGCAGCTTCCTAATCCGGAACAAACTAATCCTCGACTTGGGTTTCGGTTTCCGTGTTCCCAAACACACCCTCCAAATGTGAAAGTGAAACAACATCAGATTTATAGAGGAGAGGACCGGACCGAATTTAGTTTCCAATCCCGAAAGCCCAACCTTAACCACCACATAAGTCAGCAAAATCTTGATCCCTGACCCCGTCTGCCATCCGTCTTCCTATCCTTTCACGCGCCATTGAACCAAAAAAACAGAAACCAAAATAAATAAATAAATAAAAATCAGCCGACATTAAAAGATGCTAACGCTATCGCCGTCCCGATGTCCAAATGCCACTTCATTAAACGTCGTGTCGTTTGGGCATTGGTATCCTTCTGCACTGCCTCCTCGCTCTCCCCTCGTTTCAGCAAGGTCAACTCATTCGCTCACTCTCATTTCTTTTAATGTTTATTTTTAATCTCATTAAAAGATTAGATGTTACAGATTCAAAATGTCGTCTGATTGTCTTCCTCCTCTCCCTGTAAACCGCATCATCGTAAGTTTCTTTTTTCTTTTTTTTTTTTAAAATTTTTTTTTTTTCGTATTTGTTATTGTTTGTTTATGGTGAAGATAATGTTTTCACAGCTAGGATGTGGTGGTGTGGGATTGGATTTCTTGGCGGCAGTGGCTTCTTATCCTAAGCCTGACGACAAAATCAGAAGTACAAGCTTGAAAGTATTTTCTTTCTTTCTTTCTAATTGATTTTCTCAATTTGAATAATTACCTTTTGCTCTGTTAGTATTTAACAGCCTTCCTATTTGCCCTTCTGTCATAACATATTTATTGACTTTCTTTTTATGAATTTCTACCCTCGTGTTATTGTTACTTTTGTCTTTTTCGGTCTGCATATTCTGGTCTTCGTTATTAAGAATTTTTTTTAAAGGTCAAGTTTTGTCAATGCATTTAATTTTTCATATCGCTGGTAAATTTTTTCTGTCCAATTTAAATTGGCCAAGTCGCCAAGTAATTTAAAGTGGGTGGTTCTCATCTGGCCAAATTCTTTTCACAATATTGCAGCATTCACCCCTTTGTTATATCTTATTAGGATGTAAGTAAATGAACAAAACTGTGAATTTTATTTATTTATTTTAGCTTTGAAAATATTATGATCATGTTTTAGTGCTTTGGTTTCTTTAGGTCCAAGGAGGTGGAAATGCAGGAAACGCATTAACTTGTGCAGCTCGTTTGGGCTTAAACCCAAGAATAATTTCAAAGGTGTTTATTTATGTAATTTTCATCTTTGAAAACACAATCCATTTTGTGCAACAGTTCAAATCTTCACCGAGGTGTCTTAACTTTTCAAACTTTTCTGTGTATTTATTGTTATATCAGCAGATTGCTGGCGACCCTCAGGGTAAAGGTATATTGGAGGAGTTTGAAGCTGATGGCGTGGATACTTCTTTTCTTGTGGTAAGCTGTA
>JAXCLQ010000001.1:15948279-15978126 GCA_035584115.1 Cedrela odorata | reverse complement strand
AAATTTATTGTAAATAAATTTAATTTTATAAATTATAATTTATTCTGTAAATTAAAAAAAAGAAATTAAAATTAAAAATTTTTTCATGTTTTTTTAAATAAATATAAATAAAAAATGATATTTTTATTAACTAATTTCTTTATTTTTTTAATAAATAAAAATAATAAACATTAAAATTAAAAAATTACGGTAAATATTTAATTAAATAAATAATTAAAAAATAAAAAAATTATTTTAAGGGATGTAGTGTAGTTACAGTACCACCCGAGTACATGCCATTTAATTAAATAATTTAGAATTTTAAAATTAAAAAAAATTTAACTAAAAGGTACTGTAGCTACAGCATCACCTAAGCACATGTTACAATACCACTAGAGCACGTGGACATATGTACTGTAAATACAGTAGCATGTGAGTTGACTGTAGCTACAGTAATTTTATTTTAATAATTTTTTTTATGTTTTTATTTTTTAATTGTTTATTTTATAAAATTTCATAACGAATAATTTTTTTATTTTTGAAATATACATAATAAATTATAAGTGATTAAATTAATTTTTTTATATTTTAAAATTTATAATTTTTAAAATTTTTTAATTTAAAAAGTAAAAATAATATATATTTTTTTTATTTTTTATTGAAAAAAAAGTTTTTAAAATATATATAACAAAAAAAAATAACGTGCTTGGGCCTTGGGCCATTGGCCCGAACATATTTTTTTTTTTGTTTTTTATATATTTATTTTTTAAAAATCATTAAAAAAATTTAAAAATAAAAATTAATTAAATAAATATATTAGTTATTTTGTTGTTTTGTTGTTTTTTAATTTTTAATTTTTAATTTTTGTTATAATAAAATTATTTCAAATAAAGAAATTGAAAACAAAATTTTAAAATTTAAAATTTAAATTAATTTTTAATTTATTTTTTTGTTTATTTTTTTGTATTTTTTAGTTTTTCATTTTTTTGTTACTTCTTTACTAACTACATATATTAGTTATTTTTTTTATTTTTTTATATTATAATGAAATTATTAAAATTCTATATTTTGAAAATTTTAAAATATATTTTTATTTTTTAAAAATTTACATAATAATATCTTTTATTTTTTAAAATTTATATTTTATGTAAATAAAATTATAATAAAATTTATTGTAAATAATATAATTTTACAAATTATTATTTATTCTATAAATTAAAAAAATTTAAGATTTAAAATTTAAAATTTAAAATTTAAAACTTACACTATAGTTTGAGGGTTTGAGATTTTAAGATTTAGAGTTGAAAGTTGCTACTGTAACATATATACTATAGTGGGACACTGTAGCATGTTTGTGGTCATGAGAATAAAATCGTTCAAATGGCTTGAAATAGATCGATTGATAAAATTGAATTAGAGTTGATCATATCGGTAAACAAGGACTCAAAACAGGTTACTTTCGAAATTTTTCCATTTTTCAAATCATAAAGTCTTAACACCATCCACAACTTCAATGATCTGAGAGTGAGAGTCATTATTAGATTAAGAAGGCAAAGTGTTAACTAAAAACTTCATTCTTTTGGTTAAAATTTGAAACATAACATGGGAGTGTACGGAGCTGGTGATAGAAATTATTTCTAAAAGAGAGTTTTTACTTTATGTCAATGTATACAACGTATAGAAGTGAAACATTTTTTAACTAAAAGAACGGTCTTTGAAGGGAATCATAACCATCTTTCAGGCAAGTGTTCAACCGTTTCTGCCAGAGAAACTTGAAATATCGGTCTCACTAATAGAACATATCAATGGAATACACATACACAGAGAGAATTAATAGCTACATCAAAGCGATGAAAAGTTTAAAATTAACATCCAATCATTTAAGTTGGTCAATTTCTTCTACAATTTGATTTACTCGAAATTCATTCAGGTTATTAAACCACTAATTAAAAAAAACTCATCTTTTGTTAAGACACCATCAGTTTGTTTCCAACTTCACCTATAATATACAGATCATACAATCACGTCCAGCAGATAAGGGGCGTTTTAAATTTATCAATGGCTGGTTTGGTATTTCCAATCTCAGCTCGAGGTAAAGGCATAACAAATACAATGAGTCAATCGATTTCACCAACTTCGTTGAAAGCTTAGTTGGATTTTGATGGTTTAGAATTTACCACACTTTACCATGGTCAACATCGTAATATTGTTGGAAAGGTAGCTTATTAGGCAGTAAATATGCCACGACAACAACAAATGAGGTTTTGTTTCTCGTCATCTTAATCCTTTCACCTAAACTGTGTGCAAGAATATATCATGATCTGCAAGGAAGGAATCTTACTCTTTTTTTTTTTTTCAGATACTCATGATTTATTGACATAGGATAAGCATTAATGGGTCTGATTTCGAGAATGTGTTACATCATTAACAAAACTAAAAAAAAATAATAGAATTCACGTATAAAATAGCTCTCTTTTGAATAAATAAATAATTCTTTCTCTTTATAGCAAATAAAACTATATATATAGTTCATAAATTCCTGAACAAAATAAAATTTAAATAAAGTAAAATTAAATAAAATAATAATAAAAATACGAAATTAAGTAGAAGTTCTAAATTAAGTAGAAAACTAAACAAAATATAAATAAAAATACTAAACTAAAAAAGAGTTCTAAACTAAATAAAGCTTAAATAAATAATCATGGATCAAGTAGGAATCATTAGTGTTCAGTTCCCTATCATTCTCCTCCACTTAAAAAGAATTCGTCCATGAGTGATTATACAACGTAGCTTCCGAATGATAGATAGAAAAATTAACTGTATTGAATGTCTTGAATATGCCCATATCAGCAAGTAAATCAACTACATACGCATTGTCATTAATCCATTTTAGAATTTTAAATGGATTATAACGTTTTTGTAACAACTTGCCACGAACACTTGTTGGTAGTCTTTCTTTGAACAAATACACCATCACCTCATCTCTTTTGCTAAATATTTGCTGCTTTTTATGTTTATCAACTGCGACCTTGTATTTGATATTATTTTCTTATAAGAATTGTTGTACTTATTTGAATATAACATTTTAATTGTCCACCAAAGCAAAAGCAGATGCACTAAAAGGGATTTTTACAATATCTATAACATACCTTGGAATTTTAGTGTATAAAATTAAAAAATGACTTTTTCCAGTATATCTATCAACTGAGCTGTTATAGGCAAACTCAACTTATGTGAATGCAAAGTTCCATTTACCCTTCTTATCTCCAAAAATACATCTAATCAGATTGCCCAAAGAATGGCTCACCACTTACGTTTGATTATCGGTGTGGAGATGTGCTGTGCTAGAAAACTTCAACTGAGTTTTAAATTGCTTTCACAAAGTTAGCAAAAAAGGCTAAGAATTGGTTGTCCCTATCAGAAGTGATGGATATTGGAATCCCATGCAAACGAACAATCTCTCAGAAGAATAATTTAGCGACATGGTGAGTATTTGTGGTTTTTCAACATGGAATGAAATGTGGCATTTTCAAAAATCGATCAACCACTATAAACATTGAATCACTTCCTCACTACGTTCTAGGTAAACCCAACACAAAATCCATAGATATATAATCTCATAGAGCATTAGGGATGGATAATGGCATATATGATCCTGTGTTTTGTGACTTCCTCTTGCTTATTTGACAAACCTGACACCTTTGTACAAAATTTTCAGCATACCTTTATAGTTGTGGCCAATAGTTACGTTCCTTCAAACTGATTATAGTCTTATCCTTATCCACATGACTACTTAGGTCATTGGAATGCATCTTCCTTACCAATTTGTCACACAAGTAACTCCTAGGAATGTATAATCTGCTCCATTTAAATAAGTACCATCTTGGAGTAATTATTCTTCCAAGGGTTGGTTCAATAAGTGTCTAGCTCAAATATCTCCGAAATTGTCATCATTTTCATACAACTTTTTAAGTTACTCAAAACCTGAAACTTTGGCAAAAATAGTAACAAATAAAGTGGCATGACGACTTAGAGCATTTGCTACCTTATTAGTAATTCCAAATTTATGAATAATAACATAATTAAACCTTTCAAGGTAAGCTGCCCACCTAGTTAACCTGCGATCAATATGTTTCTGCATATAGAAGTGCTTGAGAGATTGATAATCAAAATAAACAATGAATTCCTTAGGCAAAAGATATGTTTCCCACATCTTAAAAGCATGGTATATAGTATAGAGTTCTTGTTAATAAGTTGACCACTTTTGTCTTACTTTGCTAAGTTTTTCACTGAAAAATAAAATATGCCTTATTTCTTAAGAAAGAACACCCCAATGCCAATCCCGCTTGCATCATAGTTAAGCTCAAATGTCCTTTTAAAGTTAAGTAAAGATAAAACAGGTACGTAGATACTTTCTCCTTGATTAATTTAAAGCTAAAATCATCAATCTCTCCTTATTAAAATCTGTCTTTCTTTAAGCAATTAGTAATAGGTGCCATAATAGTGCTAAAATTTCTTATAAATCTGCAATAAAAAATTGCTAGACCATTGAAACTCCCCACCTCAATTATAGTCTTAGGTGTAGGCTATTCTTTGATAACTTTCACCTTATCTTCATCCACAAGAATACCCTCACTACTTAAAATAAATCCTAAGAATATTAATTTGTTTGTTAATAATACACACTTCTTTAAGTTGATAAACAATTAATTCTTCCTTAACATAACTTTGACTTGCCAAATATGATCAAGGTGTTCTTCTATATTCTTACTATATATTATAATATTATCAAAATAGACAATAACAAAGTGAGACATAAATGGGTTGAGTACCTGAGTCATGAGGAGCATAAATGTACTTAGTGTATTAGATAACCCAATGGGTATGACTAACCACTCATATAGCCCATTCATTGTCTTGAAAGTTATTTTCCATTCATCTTTTAAACGAATTCTGATTTGATGATAACTACTGAACTAATCTATCTTGATGAATATTTTGGCATCGTTCAACTGATCAAGTAAATCATCGAGTTTAGGGATTGAAAATCGATATCTCACTGTTATTTTGTTGATAGCGTGACTATCCGCATACATCTTCTAACTCTCATATTTCTTAAGAGTGAGTAAAGTAGGTATGAAATAAGGGTTAATACTTTCTTGTATGTACCTCTTTTGTAACAGTTCTTCCACCTTCTCCCTCAAGATCTCATTTTTCTTGGGACTCATGCAATAATGGGGTAGATTTGGCAAGCTAGCCCTAGGAATGAAATTAATACAATGTTGTATATCTTGTATTAGAGACAGTTGTGTTGGTTCTGCAACTAAATCACTAAATTCTGCCAATAAGCTTTGAACTTCCTCAAGTACAGGCTGTATAAGTTGTTCTTATCTATTTATGACTAGGAAAGTATATGTTTTCATATTCTTCATGTCCTTCACAAATTGGTTCTCTCAGAGAGTTGTGGATAATAATGTCTTATCCTTCATTTTTGGGACAACAGTACAACGTTACATAAAACATTAGATTTGTAAGATTTTCCTAAAGAGAAAGGGAAAAGATATTGTTAAGTGATCTTTACATTATACTCCTTCTTAATCCACCCAATGTTGTAAGGGTGAAGATGTGGTTGCATTTTTAGTTTGAGGTGATCTACAAGACTTTAAGAAACCAAATTCTCGTTACTACAACTATCTATCACAAGGCGACATACGTTAGCATCAACAGAATACTTACTTTCAACTAATCACTTAAGTTGAGTCTCATCAGGCCGAATTGACATATATAACAACTTCTTCACAATACATACCACCTACTCACCATATTCCTTAGTCACTTCCGCTACACCATCCTCCTCGGCTAATTCTTCATCATCGGGTTCTTCCTCGTACTCACGTTGGGTGACATTAGTGAACTTGCATCTAGAACAGTCATTAGACTTGTGTCCCATTTCATTGCACTTGAAGCAACGAATTCCCTAGGTTGTTTTTTGCTTGTCTTTTCCCTTCGATTTTAACCTCTTATGTTCAACTTCTTTTTCTCACGAATCTACCATTTTATCATCGGTGTTACTCGACAATGCCTTATAGTTAGATACAAATCACTAGCTTGTAGGACCTCTTGATGTTATTCTTGATTGTATGACGCACTAGGCCCTTAATGCCAAATTCTAAGCTTGGTCAACTGACCACATGGTTTGCATAGCTAAGCAATCTTGCATACCATAATTTAGAACATTGATGTAACGTGCAACTTGCTAGTTTTCAATCTTATTCAGATTGCACCTAGATTATAAACGCAAAAACTCAACAGTATAAGCAACTACAGTGCACTTATCTTTACAACAATTCTGTAATTGTTGAAATAAGCTATGTTCATAGTCCTCGGTAGGAATCTGCCCTTTAAGAAAGCTTTTATTCAAGTCTAACTCCTTACAACGAGTTGATGTTCCATTTAAAGCTGCTCTTGATAGCGCTGCTACATGCACCAGCATCACTCTTTAATTTGTAAGCCACAAAATTTACCTTTCGTTTTGGTTTAACGTGCATTATATCAAATAAACGTTCCACCTCATAAATCTAGTCCAAGAATTGCTCTATATCGACAAATTTGTTGAAAGTAAGAATGCTAATTTTAATTTTGTAAGTATTTTGTTGTCGTTTCTCAAACCTTCTTCTTAGTTAATGTTCATATTCGTACTTCTCTCCAAATCCTTTTCTGAAGGCGCTATGTCCTCCCTCTACTGGTTCCTAATGTGCCTTACAAATATAAAGGTTGGTCGTGGCACAGCTACAGCATTGATTTGCATTTCTCCAATAAGTTTAGTCAGAATTGCCATGTTTCTGGCCATCTCTTCCACACTTTGCTCTACCCTTGTAATTCAATCTTCTTGTTGTTTTCTTGCCCAGCCATCTCAAGACCAAGGTTCGATACCACCTGACGTGGGACAAGTTTTGATAGGTCGTGATTTTGTTCACGAAGACACAAGAATGTTATATATTTAACAAGATGAAATAAAAATAAAATAACTCACATCTGAAACAACTCTCTATTGAAAAAATAAATAATCCTTCCTCTTTTTAGCAAATAAGACTTTATATATAGTTCCTAGAACCTTAAATCAAGTATAATTTAAATAAAGTAAAACTAAACAAAATAGGAATAAAAATACTAAATTAAATAGGAGTTCTAAACTAAGTAAAAAAACTAAACAAAATAGGAATAACAATACTAAATTAAGTAAGAGTCTTAAACTAAGTAAAAATTTAAATAAACTAAACCAAAACAAAAAAAGAATAAAAATACTAAACTAAAAAAGAGTCATAAACTAAGTAAAACTTAAATAATTAATTCTAGATCAAGTATGTGTCATTAGTGTTCATAATCTTGGACCAAGTAAGTGTCATTGGTGTTCCCATCATTTGTAGAGAGAGACCGAATTAAAGTGTTTTTGTCCTGTTGTCATCAAAACTGTATAAGAATTTACAAGATTCAAAACTACCAATGGAGTTCAATCCAACCATTATAGAAGAGACCCCCAACTAACTAAAAAGGAAATCAAATATGTTTGTACAATATGCATATCTGTTGGCTGTTGTTTATGTGATAGTGAGAAACAATATTCTTGATATATCACTTCAAACTAAAAAGTGATAACCACAATCAAATATAGAAAAATATAGTCATCTGTATACAAAGAGAGCATTATGCATACAAAAGATTGTGAGACATGCACTTCATCTTGTGATGGCAACGTAAGGAACAAGTACATGAAACCATACCTTTACCCAAAGTGTAGAACAATCAAAGTTTGTTAGAAACCACTTATGGGAATTCATGTTAAAAGAGTCAGTTTCTTCGACACCATTGATGTACTGGCGATATTCTGGACATATACAAGCACTTCCAGTATATACAACACCCACATGAAACCACATTCCATTACTTCGTCATGCATATGCAACATACCTCCGTTAAATATTTTCTTCAATATAAGATCTCTTTAGACAGGTTAAATTTTCATTGAGTAAGATCTCTTTAGACAGGTTAAATTTAAAAAAAAAAATCTCAAGAAACTAAGAGAATTCTATATATAGGAACTTTAAAATTACAAAACAAATAAGGATAAGGAGGACAAGTGTGTGATAATCATTTGGATCTCTGTAGCAAACTAATAAATCACTATCACAGAGAAATAAAGCACCTGCATAATTTCCTAACTCAGTTCAATTAAATGCCACCTTAACAATCTTTCCAAGTGCAAGCAAACGATCGATAGCTGTTGATGTAGTGCCAACCTGCAAGTATAGAAGAGAGGGTTCTTAAGGGAATCGAAATTTTAATCATAATCAAATTTTACAAGCATATAAATCTTTAGACATGTAATAACTTCTTGATCAAGGAACCAACAAATTTTACAGTAATTTGATAACATATATACTAATACTCTAACTGGTGCACTTGCTTTCAAAGCAATAACCTCGATGATCAAGAATCACCCAAATCATGTTGTTCATTTGTGCTAGCACCATTTTTTTCAGTAAACACTGTGTCCTCCAACATAAATTAAGCTCATTGTCTTTGAATGTGACAGTGAATTCACTCATAACTAGTTCAATAAAACAGAGGGCACTAATAATTCAGATCAAGCATCTTAATGGTTCCTATCAATTGGTAATTCAGATGAAGCACTCAAAGAAAATGTATAATTAAAGAAAATAACAGATGGAAAGAAAATAAATGACATACTGTAGTACATAAAAAAATGGGTATCAACCCAGTGGCAAGGTCAAGCGAGATTGCTTCAGTTAGTAAACCCAGAGAAAGGGAATAATTTGTAGAAGAGTCTGTTTTTAGCACCCTGAAATTCTCTGGATGAATTCCCGCAATCAGCCATAAAAAAAAAATAAATATGATCATGCATAAAATTATAGTATTATTAACTTCAACATAGGAGCTAAGGATGTACATTGACCGAACCTTGCATACTTCTGTATTTTTCTCCTAGCTATGATAGAGATTCGGTAATTTATGATTTAGAATAATGCAAAGAGCAAAACTGATGTGATGACAGGCTTCAGAGTACCATCAGGACAAAAGAAAGGTCGTCAGCTTTTATAAAATGTGGTTATGTTTATTTAATTTTATTATTGTTACTGGTAGTAGTAGTTAAGGATGAAGCAACCCACAGCCGAGTCCCCACCTCAAATAAATATATAAATATATAGTTAATGATTGATGAATTAAAGTACTTATAATATGAACTTGATTATAAACCATCATTAGAACTTGATCTAATAAGTTACAGATTTTATCATGTGCTAATCACACCAGTGTCAGAACATCATTTCTGTATAATATGCTCTGGGTAATAAAAGGAAAAAAAAAATCATAGAAGAAAAATGTTGATGCACATGTAAAAGATACCTGACAAGCTTTTTGTAAGGCTGAATGTGTTTGATCAGATGCATAAACCAAAAGCTTTTTAAGTGCATTTTTTCCAACTCTCTTCAAAACCTTATCATGAGCAGCTAAAAGTACAACTAAAACAGCTTCACTTGCTGTTTCCTGTAAAACTCCACCACCTTGTCCTGCAACACCACTCGTTTCAAAGACTCACTTCACTCGAAAGAAATCCAAATTCAAAAATATCAATTCCTGTATGGCTATGTTAGAGGTTTAAAATTTCAACATCCATCAACTTCTCAAAGTGCCATGAATTGGAATGTCGTGTAGGAACCTGATTCAATCTTAAGATAAGGTACAAAGCCATCTCCACAAAAAAAAAAAAAAGGGATGTTTAGCTATGTCATGAGTAGCATTTCCCAAACTAAGATAGAAAATAAAAAAGTGTCAGTGTTACGGGATTCCTTCAAGTCTTTTAAGATTTGGTAGTTATCAAACTTTTTTTTCACTCATATATTGACTCTAATAAAAAATAATAATCTGAAAATTAACTTAAGAAATCCTCAGGTATCATTTTTTGCTGTCATCTTCTAGTATTTATTTAAAACATTCTGAGCCACTTGAATACTCAAGTGCATAGGACTTATTTAACTTCCAAAATTAATGAAACGTCACATGCATTGATGGTTTGCAGATCCTCAATTGATACATGAAAAAAAAAAGAACAAATATGATCATCCAAATGTTTACCTTTTGAAAGGAAGTCTTCAGGCAGCTTAAGCAATTTACCAAGCCAATCCAGAACAATCATCTCATGTTCTGTTGCCGCAGGAGAAGTTATCCAACTCGAATCCGCAATGTTAAGACCAGCACTGAGTAAGACCATACTGAGCATTTCTCCCAAGAATCCAGCAACACTACTATTAGTAGGATAATATGCCAAGTAATTTGGGCTTTGCCAATGGGTCACCCCTGGTAGTATCTTTGCCTGAATAACTGCAATCACACAATATTTTCTCCTCCGTCTTAAGACAGAATGTTAAATAATTTTAACAAAATAAATGATTTATAAGTTGTACAAAAAATTGAGCTAAAAAAGAAAATAAATTTCTACTGTTTCATAGTCACCGAGTAATTAAAATGTTTTAGAACCCAACTGAGTAACTTCACCATCAACAACATTTTGCTGTGACTCAAAATGATTTGGTGCAGAATCTGGTATAAGTTTATGTAGATAGCTAGGCTGCATATTACAATACCCACAGAAATGTAACTAACAAAAAGATATGTTCAAATATCAGATAATGGAATCAATGAAAAAGCATTCAAATGGATGTGTTACAACACTGCGTTCTCAGCCAATTGTCCATAGTAAAAAAAAAAAAAAATGAACCTCAGAAAGCACATTCATGATCATGAGATTTCTGATTTCTTACATAACAAAGCACAGAATACAAATGATACAAAGACATTTATATTTGTAAATCCTAATGAAGCATTTTAGCAACTTGTACATATTACATATGAATAAATACAAAGAGTGTTAGAATTTACAACCTCAACTTGGCTGAGAACTGGGAAACTCTCAATGGTTTGGTAGTAATCAGCAATAAAATCAACCATCCTGTGAGCATTCTCTCTCAGTTGCTCTGCATCCATTGGCTTCAACCGACCATTCTCCCTATACAAAATAAACAAGAATTAATCAAACAAACTACCACGTTTAAATGACGAGCCAAATTAACTACAGTTCCCATACAAGGTTGCAATAAGTTTGTGACTCACATTTTGGAGACTATGCTGCAATGCAAGTCTATTAAGGGTGTTGACTATTGAGATTATCTTCTTTTTTTCTCAAAGCTTCATAAATACTTTTCTAACTAATTTAATATTGTCACTTGTGATAAAGACAGTCATTCATCTTATTTATTTATTAGACAAATTCATATATATATATATATATATTTTATATAAATCAAATAGTTTAGAGATCATATTATTTAAATTTTTATTCAAATTAACATCTTTGTTTTTATTTATTTTATTTTTTTCTTACGTGTTCAAATGAATCATGAATTACTGCATTTAATCCCACCATATTGGGCATTGACAACTTGCACCCAAAACCCTAATTTATAAACGGGCCATTCGGGTCGCCAAGCCCGTTATCCACTTTCCCTGCTCTCATGCCGGAATTCCGTGGCGGTCAAGTAAGGGTATTCCTAAATTCTACGAGAAAATATACGACCCAGACCTGAAAGGCAGTGTGGACTGTAATGCACTTACAAATATGCCTGTCAATGGACTCAAAATATTCCGAACTCACCCTTCAAGAGCAACAAGGCTGAATTTTATTTCTTTTCCCTTAGTTTAATATATTTTACTGGAGGAAAAAAAAAAAAAGAAAAAATAAGAGCACCATAGACTGATGTCATAAAATAATTAAAGGAAATTTTGTACATAGTCGCTAGCTAGCAAGGCAGAAGCCTCATCTTGCAAAACTTTCCAGGCTGCATTCACGTGCCTCTCTTCAGTCAACGGTGCACCAACCGCAAATCTCAGTATGTATTTGCCTGATAAAACCTGCATACAATGGTTACAAGCAAAGTAAAATAGAAGTATAGAGAGAGACAAAGGATGGTAGTAGATAGATATAGTGTATCAGTATCTTAGGGAGAAATAAGGAGCTTACTGTGTGAGATATGAAGATTTTCCCTGATGAGTTTACAGCATCTAGTAGGTCATGGTTCAGTTTATTGCCATGATCTTCATCGTTGCCGGGTGCTAGAAGGCGGAAACAAACTAATGAAAATATCCGCGGGCTCACAGCCTGTCCATATTAACCATGTTCAATGTTCCGTAGTAATGATTTCAGAAATTCAAAAAGAAACTAAGAAATGTTGATTTCCAAAGTATAAACATGAAGAAAATATAATGGAACCATGGTACCAAGGACCAGGAACTCCCCCAAAGCAAAAACTTTCTGTGTTTGTTACTTATTTGGCATGCATAATGATTAAGTGAAGATTATCAAAATAAATACCAGATCAGTGGCTCATAAAAATAGAGCAATCCAAGATCAAACCTAATATCATTTCAAGGTAAGTACAACCAAATTTTTAATATTTTATTACTGAACCTATGACACTATAGGATGGGGAATATATGATACTATTTAGCATATTGGAGAACATGCATGATCCAACAGAAAAGTACATATAATCTGAGCACTTATAGTTTTGCTCCATGCCCATCAGTGCATATCTCGATAATTAACCAGTCTTTTGAAATATTTTAGTGCACTATATCAACTAAATGTATAACTTAATATATTATAAGAGTGAGACTAGCAGTTGCAGAAACATCTATCTCTAACACTAAAGAACTAGACTGAGCTCCATTACCTCAAATCTCAAGTCTTGAGCAACAAGTTTTTCAAAATGCTCAGCCAGCTGGATATGATTTCTTATATAGCACTGTAGATTTTCAATACCATAAAGTCGTAATACCATCCACAGCTTCAATGACCTGAGAGCTTTCATTGGATTAGGAAGACAATAATTTACTAGAAAACTTTTATTCTTTCATTTAAAAATTGATACATAGCATTGGAGTACTGGGAGTTGGTGATAGAAATTATTTCTACAAATATACATTTCAAAAGGGAAGCTTCTACTTTATGTCAGTGTATGTATGAGCAAATATATGCACACGTGTAAACCATGCAAATATATGCAAACGTGTAAACCAACTATGAAAGGAAATTGTTCAAAGGCACACCTAAATCGACGTCCAAGAGGAATTTGCCAATCTTTGTAATCCACAACCATGTTTGCTTGAGAGGCCTGAAATATTGGTCAGCTTATCAAGAACATAGAACATAGAGTGAAATACACACAAACACCAAAAACACACACAGAGCTTCATCAAAGTGAATATAATTTCAAACTATCATCCGATTATTTAAGGTTGTCAACTGCTTCAATTTGATTTGCTCCACATTTATTCAAGTTAATAAACCACTAATTTCATCTTCAATACATCACCAGTTTGTTCCAGCTTCATCTGATATGACTTATTATTAAACTTATAATGTCTTGACACTACTATAGTTAACATCATACCATTGAAAGAGCAGTTAGTTATGCGGATAACATGCCACATGAGCAACAAATGTAGTTTTTTTTAGTCTTAAATCTTTCACCAAAACATTATACAAGAATAAATCATGGTGATACTTACTTTGTTTTTCAGAAACTCAGGATTTGTAGAGAGGGACTGAATCAAAGTGTTTCTGTCCTGTTGTCAAGAAGATAATTTTTTTAATATTTTACATATAAAAAAAGATTAGATTCGGCGTTTTGTAATACAGGAATTACAACACAACACATGTAACAAGAGATTTACTCCATTCTTTACTATTAAAGAAATTCATAACTACACATGGAGTTCATCCCACATTCCCACCCACTATAGAAGAGGGCCCCCAAAAACCTGAAAAGCCATTAGGTAATTTTACATTTTTGTATAATGATGCCTGCTGATTATGTGGGAGCAAGAGCAAAATATTCATGATTGATTATCAAAATAAAATATAGATACTAGTCCTCCACATATACAGAGAGCATGATGAACACAAAAGAGTGCAAAACATTCACTTTTCATGGATAGCAACCTGTTCATGACATCGTACCTTTACCCAAAGTGCTGAACAATCAAAGTTTGTTAGAAACCACTTATGTGCATTCATGTTGAAAGAATCAGCTTCTTCGACACCATTGATGTACTGGCGATATTCTGGACATATACAAGCACTTCCGGCGTACGCAGCATCCACATGAAACCACATTCCACTACTCTGTTACGCATATGAAGTATACAGGTGCTGTTAAATATTTTCTTTGACCAAAACTTAGTGTCATTCAGTAAGATCTCTTTGACAGTTTAAAATTAATTTCTTTTCAAGCAACTAAGAGAAATTCATTTTCTTAAATTAAATTTGCTATCCTTAGTCCGAAAGCATCCAGTTATATACGGTAACTTTTTCATGAACTGAGGACAACACTTTTCCATTTTACTGCTAATTATACAAAAACTGGCATTTATAACACCATGCTGACTCCTCAAACACTATCGTATGGTTATTGAGTATGTAGTTGCACAGGGAAAGGTATCCTACTTGGAAATGTCTTCTTGGAGATCTATTTGTTCCTAATCCAGAGAAGTATCTACAATAGGTTTCCAACAAACAGGAGAATAAAAGCTTTGCTTTTTTTTTTTTTAAAGAGATATTCATATGTTGTAACTAAAATACTAAAGAGAAACAATGATAAGAAGGATGTTTAGTTATTGTTTGGATCTATATAGCAAACTAATAAATCAATGTCGAGTTGACATAAAACACTTTCATAATTTCCTAGCTCAATTCAATTAAATGCCACCTTAGCGATCTTTCCCAGTGTAAGTAAAGGATCGATGGCCGTCGATGAAGTGGTGCCCACCTGCAAGTATACATGAGATGAGAGGGTTCTTCAATAAATCAAAATTCTAATCATAATCATATTGAAAAATTGTAAAACCTATTTAGATATAAGATAACTTATTAATTATGGAACCAACAAATTTAAGGTAACTGGAAAACATATATGTAGCTCCAACATGTGCATTTGCTTCCAAAGACAACCCTAGCAATCTTTTTTTCCATTTGTGTTAGCACCATTCTCATGAGTAAAAACTGTGTCCTCTGAAATAAAATAAAGCACGTTGTCTTGAATGTGAACATTGAATTCACTCATAACCAGTTTGATAAAACAGAGGGCACTAAAAATTCAGATCAAGCATCTTAACAATTCCTATAAATCGATAATTGAAATGAAGCATCCAATGAAATGTACAATTAAAGAAAAAAAAAATGGAACTAAATCACGTACTGTTGCGCATAAAAAGAAGGGTATCAACCCAGTGGCAAGGTCACATGAGATTGCTTCAGCAAGTAAATCTGGGGAAAGGGAATAATTTGTAGAGGAGTCTGTTTTTAGCACCCTGAAATTCTCTGGATGAATTCCCCCAATCTGCCATAAAATAATAAACATCACAATGCGGTAACAGGCATAAAATAAGAGTATTATGAACATCAACATAGTAACTAAGGATGTACATTGATCAAACTGTACATACTGCTGTAGAACTTAAAACTCTCAGCTGTAACAGAGATTCAGTAATTTATGGTTACAAATATAATGCAAAGAGAAAAACTGAAGCAACAACAGGCTTCAGACTGCCCCAGGACAAAAGAAGAATTGTCAACTTCTTATAAACTGTAGTTAATTTTTTTTTTTTTTTTTTTTTTGTTTCACGAAGGGGCAGTGCATACACAGCAGAGTCAAGTATAAAACAATCCTTTGACTTCTCAACCCCCCCAAAACCCACAAACGAAGAATGACTAATAAAAGTATAATATGAAACAAAATAAAATAAGTTCACCTAGGATATAAACTGACATTAGCAATTGACACGCCAAGTTACAGATTTTACCAAGTCAGAAAGATATATTTACATATAATGTGCTCTGAAAAGAAAAAAAACACAAAAGAACATAGATATCAATGTACATTTAAAAGATACCTGGCAAGCTTTTTGTAACGCAGAATGCGTTTGATCAGATGCATAAACCACAAGCTTTTCAAGGGCATTTGTTCTGATCCTCTTCAAAGCCTTATCACGAGCAGCCAATAGTACAACCAAAACAGCTTCACTAGCAGTACCCTGTATAACTCCACCACCTTGTCCTGCAATATAATTCGCAATTTTCAAAGACTTGCTTCACTCACAAGAAATCCAATTTCAAGAATGTCAGTTCCTATATGGCTCTTTTTGAGATTTAAAATTTCAACATCCATCAACTTCTTGAAATTCTGGGGTTTGGATGCAAAAGGAACCTAATTCAATCTTAATATAAGGTCAAAGCCTTCTCTCCTAAAGAGTAAGATGTTTATGTACAGATAAATCAAAGCATTTTTAACTCAATGCTACACACAACAAAATCACAAATTGTAAGAGTTCAATCCCTCTAACTTAGGTCAATGTATCCTCCAAATGAGAATTGTTTCTCTTTAAAGAAGCAATAAAAATTAACCAGAGATCTCCTCAGGTGTCATGTTACGCCAGCATCTATCCAAAATATTCTGAGCAACTTAGATACTAGGTTGCACACGACTTATTTAACTTCCAAAATTAATCAAATGTCTTGTGCAACAATGGTTTGCAGATCCTTGATACATCAAGAATGGAAAAGAACAAGAAAACCAAATATGATCATTCAATTGTTTACCTGTTGAAAGAAAGTCTCCAGGCAGCTTAAGCAATTTACCAAGCCAATCCAGAACAATCATCTCAAGCTCTGTTGCAGCTGGAGAAGTTATCCAACTGAAACCCACAATGTTTAGACCAGCACTAAGCATTTCTCCCAAGAATCCGGCAACACTGCTATTAGAAGGATAATATGCAAAGTAATTCGGGCTTTGCCAATGAGTCACCCCTGGTAATATCTTTGCCTGAATATCTGCAGTCACGCAATATTTTCTCCTCATACTTCAGATTAAAAAAAATGAACAAGACAATTTAGCCTAAACCAACAGAAATGAAATATTAAGTTGTACAAGCAATTGAGCCAAGACAAAAAAAAATTTCTCAAGTTTCAAATTCATCAAGTAGTAAAAAAACTGTCTTAAGAACTAAATTGAGTAAACTTCACCATCAAGAACACTTTGTAGTGACTCAGGATGATTTGGCGCGGAATCCGGTATAAGTTTATGAAGATACCCAGGCTGCAAATAAATATGACCACAGAAAATGTAAAAAATGAAACGAATTGTTCTGATATCAAATAATCAAAACAAAAATGAAAAACCATTCAAATTGTTGCGATTCCAACACAGTGCCCTCAACCAATTGGCCAAATGAAACAAAGATATGAGGTAATCTCATTCATCACATTGCTGATTTCATACAGAACAAAACAAAATTTTGAATTTGTAAACTGTAATAAAGCTGTTTAGCAACTCACACAAATTATAAATTACAAAATAAAATAAAATAAAAATACAAGAATGAGAGAATGTGTAACCTGAACTTGGCTAAGAACTGGGAAATTCTCAATGGTTTTATAGTAATCAGCAATAAAATCAACCATCTTGTGAGCATTCTCTCTCAGTTGCTCGGCATCCATTGGCTTCAACCCACCATTCTCCCTATAGAATTAATCAAACACACAACCATCAGCATGTCTTACTGATAACTGATTATCATAGTTGCAGTGACTTTAAGACTTACATTTTGGCGGGTATGCCGGAAATGTCAGAGTTAGACGAAGATATGAAAAAGGAGATCAAGAAAACAAAGGCTTTGTGTCTGCGTGTCTTTCCTGCTTTTGGGATGTGAAAATATTCTCGATGTTCCCAACTTACGTGGATCCACAAATTCCAATCAAAGACAAAACCCTTCAGAGTGCGTTCAGGATACGCGCCTTCTCAGGATACGGTATCCGCCACATATGTTAATCCTTCTATTAAGCGTTAAAATCATTTTAAAAAACAATTGTTGGACTTGGGTCCGTCCGTCCGTCCGTCCGTCCATGGTGAGTTGTTAAATTACCTAGCACAATTCTTAAAAATAGTTATGCATTTTAACTAAACAACTGCTTCAAACAATTATTCTCCAAGAAACATAACCAATAAAATAGAAATAAAATTGAAGGAAGAAAGTGTAAAGTATTTATATTGTGATTTAAAAAGTTCATTCCAATTGTGTTATTGATCTCCATGCCTGTGATTTTATTCTGAAAATAAGTAATTTGATCATGAATATTATTTTATTAGTATAAGAGCAAGTTGGAATGGTAACATATCTGTTTTCTTTATTGTTTATATATTGCTTGTTTATTTTTTGGGAAATACTGAAAACAAATATTTATTAAATCTAAAACTTTGAAAACTCGTATATTTGTTCATGTTGTATCAAATTTGATTAATCATAATTGATTTCAAAGCTCTCATTTCAAGCTTCAAAATGACATACTGCATGCTTAAATCAAGTTAAAAGGTTAAGAGAATGAATGAATTAAAAATAATGTTATCATCTCGTTTTTTTTAATTAAGAATTGCATATACCTAAAACTTTCAAGCCTCAAAACTTTCTGTGTATATCTTCAAATCTAATGAATGATAACTTATTACAAAGTTTGTATTTTATTATTCAAAATGATATATTGTATACTTAAAACAAATCAGTATACTAAGAGAATGTATGAATTGAAATTGCTATTTTATTTTGTTTTTTTTTAAGGTTTTAGTGTTTAAATTCGAAATTATAAAAATTCATAACTTTGTCTTTGGTACGTCAACTTGGACGAATTACGAATCATTAGAAAGCTCTTACTCCAAACTTCAAATCGGTTTATTATTTCTCAAAAATTAATAAGTACAATAAGAGAAATAATATATTTAAATTATTGGTTTACTGAAATATTTTTATGATTTTAAGGTGGTGGAGGTTGAAGATTATGAATAATGTCTTCCCTTCAGCAACTTTTTAAGGAAGACGAGATTCATTCATGTTACTGAAAATCAAAATTTAAGACCATATTTGAGCTGCTTAAACGATTTTGAATAAACTAGTGGTGGTCTGATGACCGGACGACAATCGGAGAAAGAAGAATATATGTCACGTGCTTTAAGCCACGCATCGCCTTATCGAACTCTGATTTTGACAACTTTTTTTTTTATTTGATCTGAAATTTAACATTCTTTCTAATGGTGATTTATTTATTTTTTGAAATTTATACTAATTATTTATAATTTTTTCTTAAATAAAAATCTTTAAAAAAATCACCATAAAATTAATTTAATTTGAAATTTAAGAAAATTATTTTTTGGATCATATGAGCATGCTTATGAATGTTTGGTCTTAGTGAGAGATTTTTGTATCACCAATGTCAATATTTTTTTATTTTTGTACTTTAAAAAAATAATATAATAATCACATATGTACTTTAACAAAATAATATAATAATTACATATGTACTTTAACAAAATAATATAATAATCACATATTATTATGTTTTTGTGTAGATAACGCACATGATTCGATCAGTGGGTAAGGAAGAAATGTTAAACTATATAACTGCTTTAAAATAATTTTTTTAATAATACAAACTTATCAGTAAAGAAAAATATTGAGAGTTTCGATTTTTTAAAAAAACATATATGCCCAATAGTTCATTTTCGTGATATTTTTAGAATGAAGCAATCCGTTTTTGTTAAAAAGCCCCTTTCAGAATTTAAATATGTACGATTTAATTTGAAAAATAAAATTAGAGTGGTGGTCATAATGTCATATACAATACTTACTTGTGAGATACAATTACTATATGAACGTTACAATTTATCAAACATAGGACGATCTATTGTGCTAAGCTTGTATGAAAATCTACGTGGTGTACGACACATAGATCATGCACTTGAGAAAGGTCATTGATTTAAAAAGGCAGCAGTCTATAGAGTTATGAAAAAATAATTTGTTCTTAATTGTTACGTTAAGGCTAACTATAAAAAAGTATATAACCGTTATGTCATACTTCTTTAGATGCTTTGGTTATAGCCGAGTTTAAATATTACCTCAAAATCACCCCAAGTATAATTTGAGCACATGAAGAAGACCTTGAACTGAGCATGGGTCTGCTGAAGGTATTATAACGCCTTCATATGTGTTTTCTTTTGTGGATTGGATATGTGAATTTTAGAATTCGTATTTGACAAACAGTTTAATTTCCTTGGTCACTAAAGTGAAGATTATGAGTGATATTCCTACGTGGAACTTCATTTATCTAGAAGGCTTAAAATATCAATTTGATTGAAAAATGGGGCTTTCGGAAAAATTTAAGTAGTGAATGGCACATTCAGCTCCCAATGAGTATGCTTATTAATAAAGTTGAGGCTTCACAAATGGGAAGAGTTCAGGGAAAAACCCATTCAATTTGTTCGTGATTTGATTAAGCAATGGATTTATACCATTTAGTTTTTCTTGGCTTCTTTTGTATTCTAAAATAGAAGTTAAGAGGACAATTTTATACCTGTAGAATATTGTGTAGTAATTACGTACGTCCAAAATTATGTGTATTACATCTTTGAGTTAGTGCACTAGTTAGCTTGGTGGGGATGTTGGGTAAACCTATGCTAGATGGCCCCTAAACGGGAGGTTGCCAATGAGAGTAATAAGATGAGATAAATTTGAAAACTCTGAAGAGAAATATGTTGAGTGTGGGGGCATTGGAGCTGAAAATATGAGTACTGCATCAACTTCTGATGAGATGAAAACTCTTTCGCCTCGTATTAACATCAAAGATAAATAGTAATATGAAACAATCAAAACTTTTCTTAAGCTTAAGTTCCACTCTTTATCATTTATGAATTTTAGCCCACTTGTGTTGATTTCCTTTGTTGTTAAATTTAGCATGGAGGTTCATGCACTAGCATCAATTCTCTCTCTTTGGCCTTTTCTTTCCAAACGTACATAGGTTATCATTCTATTAAGATATTTCAATCATAAAAATGAATTAATTTTTTTTAGATTTGTCACCTCCTGAATATGAGGTACCTGTAACAATTGCCATAGATCTTCATGATACTTCCTCTATGTACAGAATGTATCAAGAGAACCTATAAAACTAATCAGTTACCTATTAATCATAACTTTTGAAAATATTTTAATATATGTATGTGTGTGTGTGTGTGTGTGTCATGACTCCCATCCATGCGAACATTATCAAATAATTTATTATCCATAATCAATTTATTCACAGCACATTTCAAAAAATAAATATCTTTATAAAAATTATTTTCATTCAGGTTGAGCAAAACAATAAATAGTTACATAAATATTTAGTTTACAAAATCTTGAATAATTTTTCAAGTGAAAATATATAACCAAATAAATATATCTAGTGGACCCAAGTGTATATGTGAGTCAAGAAAGAAATTTACTCAAAGCGTCGTAAGTTCTTTACCAATACCACTAATTCAGCAAAAATTAACGTGTCTAACCTAAAAGTTGTAATGGTGAGTAATGAGTATATGACTATATTCAGTGAGTAAATAAAGTACATACAAATATATATACATGCACACGTATTTCTAAATTATGATATTGGGATTAATTTCACAATATACTCAAAAGTGCATGTGTGTGTATACATTTAAATCAATAATCAGAAAACATTTCATTGATCTGCAAACAATTTTAAATAATCAACTGGGCTGACCATCCATTCTCAATACGTTGTTTTGGTCGAGAATAAAACCATAATCATCAATGAGTATTTCATGCATAAACCATATGCACTAAAATTTTATTAAATATAAAATCATTTTATCATGTTTTATAAATTCATTCATTTCTTGTAAAAACATACATATTTAAAAATATAAGTCTGTCTCATAGATGTTGGCCCCGAGTAATCATTTAATGACAAGAATGACTGACCTCATAATTCGTCAAATCCAAGATAACCATATCAAGTCATTAGGACTTTTCATAAGGTATCTATAGTCGCACATACATGCGTTCGACATTAGTGGACTTGCCATGACCTTTCCCCTTTATACCAGCTCCACTCACCTATGTAACCTCTCATACGTCCGACCATAGGCTACCACCTTGCATATATAGTAAAAAGAAACTAACCCACTGGCTATACAACAATATCTGGCCTTATTGGTTTCATCACTAATATACATGCATAAAAATAAATCAATTTAAATCAATAATTTCAAATCATAAAAAAAAATCAAGCCTCCCCAGCTATCTCAACATGTATACTTATCATAAATTTATAACAGCATACCATATTTAAACATTTTCTAATATCAATAATAAGCACATGGAAACACATTCATTTCAAGTTCCATTTTAACAGTAAAATCATTTGTTTAACATACAAACATTTATATAAATATAACATGCATATGTTTACATGTTCATGTATGAATAAATTTACTTATTATAAGGAGAGGGTAATTACTCCCACTAAGGGTCCTTTCGCCTACTTGGTTCTTCTCTTGGGTTCTCGATATCTAATACCACACATGCATATAATAATGAATTCTGCAATTCTAAATAATTAAATACAATGAACTAAATGTGATATTTGTGGAAAATATGTATAGAATTCCTTAATTGACACATATCACATCACAAAGTTTAACTAATGAGTGTCATTTATCCGATTTCCAACAATGAAATTCCATGGCAGTAAACATTCCAATTTTCATATTTTCGTCAAACATAAATAGAAACATTTAAATTGGCATTCAACGCATATTCAACATCATATACTTTTAATTATTACCATTTTACACAAATCAAGATTTCTTATGTGTAATCAAATGGAAATTTTTGAATGAACAGTAAATCTCAAATTCCAAATGTTGTAAAATCTTAAAATCGAACTTATAATGAGTTAATAGGCTTATTGATAACTTGTATAAGCTTTTAGAAACCTCAAATTGCCATGTAAATGAAAAAGTCTCAATTTCTCCTTGAAACCCAAATTTTTTCATTGCTCCTCCTTGTCTTTTTTAGTCCAAATATGGTACCAAATTAAAGAGTAGAGAATGGGTAATCAATTGGTAATGAAAATTTGACGAAAAATGGGAGGAATTTAAGTAGAGTAAGAGAAAAAGAGAGAGACGTTTTTAGAGTGAGAGAGGGAGATACAATTAGATTTTAGAGAGATGGAAAGAATGAAAATTGTTGAGGGTGATAGGTATTTATAGAAAAGGTGTGAAAAGACCAAAATGCCTTTAAAATTTATGAATTTTTTTGAAAATACCCAAATTCGCACTAAATTGGTTAACCGTTTCCTCAAATTGGTCAACTAGTTCCATTTTTTCCCAATGACCCGGCTACTACCGATCGACCATTTCCTAGAACTGGTCTATCGGTTCTGTTTGCCTCACTGCTGGTCAACTGTTTTCCCCATCCAGTCAAGCGGTTCCCCATTTTCCCCAAATTCATTTATGTCGGTCGACCGGCTTCACTCTTTCCCCTTTTTTTATTCTTTTGGACGATCGATTCTCTCTCCCGGTCGATCAATTCTATGTTTTCATGGGTCTGAAACCGTCAACACTCAATTGACCAACCTCAAAAACTCAAAAATTTCAAACTAAAACCCCTTAATTCATAAAACCAAATATATTTTTCTTTCTGGGGCCTCCGCCCCCCAGACTCTGGCAAGGGCGCTGCCCCTTGACTCTACTCGCTAACTAGCTAACGAGATCATTAAATGCGTAAGCATAGGGCAATATATAAAAACCCAATATGTACCTAATCTAACCTTAATCAATACCTTCATTATACTCATATCATTAAACTAAATATTAAATTTAACTAAATCTCGATAATGTGTCAATTAACCATTAATAATGCATGTGTGAAAATGAATATCATTATAATGACTATTTTACCCTTATGTTCAAATAATAAGGTTTACAAGATTAGTGTCGTTTGTCTTTTTTGTGAATATATTTCTCCTTTCTTCTTCTTTGTGTGGTGAGTGATAACCATTATAATCTTTGTTTTTTCTTCAACAACTTAATTGTTTAATGCATTTTGAATATGTTGATGCAGCAAAAATCTTTTTATGGATTTAGTGCAATAGCAACGATCTTCTCTACTTTACTTGATTAATTATTTAACCTACAACCACTACGAAACCTAAGTGGGTAAAAACTGGTTGTTCGATGAAAATCCTTCAATGCTTAAGTTAAGGTTTTAATTATAAATACTTATGAGAGAGAGAAATAAAGAAGAAAGACTATGACAGATTATATGTATGCTCTAGGGTTGTTTTATCATGCGTACCTAGTTGCCCTTGGTCTCCTTTTATAGGTTGCTTTAAGTCTCTCAATTTTAATAGAATTTTATAGAATTTGGAAATAACATTTTCAATTGCATTATAATTCCAAGAATCTCAAATATTCTACTTTTTAAGCATCAACTTTTCAGATTTTGTGGGATCTTGAACTCTTCTTGCAGAATACTTCTACTAGGCAATAGATCATTATTATGAATCAATCCGAAAAGGAATTGGAAAATGAATCCTTTGTTGACACAGGACTCCTAAGAGGACTTAGAAGTTTTTACCTGAGACTTCTTCATCCACCTAAGGTGAGCTCAGACTATGTTATATATTTGAGATTCTGACGTGCTATACCCAGGTCCTTTATAGGCAGAGGAGGAAGAGGTTCTTGAAATTGAATTCTAAACCCAAGATCTTTACCTGACCTCAAGTGGTCTCAACTCTCACTATACCTGAGGTCCTTGTTATCCACTAGATAATGTCTCTTGGATCGAGCTGGGTCTCAAGCCCTTCTATCATTCTTCATGATACTTTATTTTGGGCCCATAACCTATTGAGCTTTATTTACGTCCTAGACTGCATCCTCAATATCAAGCATCCTAGTTTTAGTCAAAAATAATTGTACTGACAAAAACTAAAATCTTAATTTGAAAAGACGTGCCTGTTTATCAAATTTAAATGTTAAACTTGAAACCAGCGAGCCTCCATCCATGTGGTAATTCCTTAGTTCAGCAAATTGCATCATTTCGGGTCCCAAAAGATCTTCCCAACCCTTATGATTGTCGCCTCTTTTCTTATTCATGAGGACAATCTTTAAACTTCTCATTTAACATGGCTTTACCTCATCCCTTGATCTTTTTTTCACATCAATGGCTGAGGTTTCTTTCCTCTCCTAAATACCCTTTTTTCTTACTTTCATTCCCTTCTTCTTTACTTTGTACTGCAACTCTTTCTGATTGTAAGCAATCTCAACAACAGCAAGACTTCGAACTTCCAGCAAGGATTCTTCATTTAAGTTCCTCTTCTTCCTCAACCAAAAATCAGTAAGTTTCTATTATTCATTGTAACCATTTATTCTTGTTGAATTTTTGGTGTTTTTAGCTTAATAGAGGCAAATATTAGATAGGTTTCTATGGTTACGGATCTTAGGCAGATATTTTAAGAGTTATTGATGACCTGGAGCAACTCTTGATGTTTTTTTTTCTTTCTTATGAATAGAGATGGATTCTATTTCAAACAATAACGAGATTGCCTCTAGGGAAAATAAATCTGAAGAAGAGTTAGCAGTCATTTCTGCCCCTTCCTCTATCCTAGAAGGAAGGAGCTTGACACCATATGAAACGAATTGGTTCCTTTCTTCTACTATGGAGCCGGATTTAGAAGCCTACACCTGGTGTTACAACATCCCGTAAAAGGTTTACCTTAGGATGCATGAGGAGGATAATCTTTTTAACTGTTCTCCTAATGTAGAAATTTCTTTCAACGAGGAGTTATTCCACATTGAGGTTAGACTTTCCCTTCATGATTACTTTGCTAGAGTCTTTAAGTTCTTTAATATTGTGCCCTACCAACAAAACCTCAATAGTTGGAGGATTTTGTCGGGTTTATTCATCATATAGTCATATTTTAGATTCTGCTGCCTCAATTGAAGAAATTAAGTATATGTACCTTCTGAAAAGGAATACAATAAAGAACCTTCGGTTGTACTGACTTCAAACCTGACCTGAGAAGTGTAATTTGATAACATATCTTTAGTAATTCTCAAGGGTAATACAACTTCAATCTCTTGACGTTTCTTGATCCTACTTCTATTTGGAGATTTCAGTTTATAAAAGTCTGGCCTCAGAACTTGGGTGACCTTGTATGACCCTTCCCAATTAGCCCCTAGAACATCTTCTCCTGGTACTTTGGCATTCAGGGTGATTTGTGTCAGGACCCAGTTTCCAACTTAGAAGGTAAGATGTTGATATGTTTGTTGTAATACCTAGCTACTCTTTGTTGGTAGCATGTCGTCTTTATCATCACTTGATCTTTTTTTTTTCAATCAAATCGAGTTCCAATCATATGTTTTGATTGTTAACTGCCTCATCATAGTTGCTGATCTGAAAAGTTGATACATTAATCTCAATATGAATTACTGCTTCACATCCAAAGGTAAGACTGTAAGGAGTCTTGCCGGTGGCTACCTTTAAAGTGATTTTGTAAGCCCAAAGGACTTTATGAAGTTTATCAATCCATGCACCCTTGTGCTCCTTGAGCTTCTTCTTGAGTACCTTTTTGATTATTTTGTTTGCAGCTTCTACTTGTCTAATGGCTTTTGAATGAGTGGGTGTCACGAACCTGAGGTCAATTGAGAAATCCTCACAAAATTCACTAAGGTTTGAGTTGTCAAACTATTTTCCATTGTCTATGATCAGCACCTGAGGTATCCTAAACCAATAAATCACATTTTGCTTAAAGAATAAAGTGACCTTTTTCTCAGTGATGGTGGCTAATGGTTCGGCTTCTACCCACTTGGTAAAATAATTAATGGCTACTATAGCATATCTTGTATTGGCTCAGGCAAGTGGCATGAAGCCAATGAGATCTAATTCCCATTGAAAAAATGGTAAGGGACTCGTCAAGGACGTCAGCTTTTCAAGAGGTTACCTTAGAATATTATTATATATCTGACATTCGTGATAAGTTTTTACCACTTAAACTACATCTTGTGAGAGTGCTAATCAGTAATATCCTTGCCTTAGGACTTTATGTGTCATTGAACAAACTTCTTCATGTCAACCACATACTTTACAGTAGATTTTCTCTAGAATTAATGCCGCCTCTTTAGATTTGAGGCATTTGAGATAAGGGATCATGTAACCTTATTTGTATAATTCTCCGTCGATAGTGTACCTTGCCAACCTATTTTTAATCGTTCTAGCCTCATTTCTGTCATACGAGAATCTTTCTTATTGAATGTAGGATTTTATATCTTTCATCTAGCTATGGTGAAAGTCGATCTATGCTCGATTGTTGCTAGCATCAGTGCTCTTCTGTTCTAGTATTTCGATTGGAATCAAGGTTGGGGTATTCCCTTTGAAGGTAGATGCTAATTTTACTAGAATGTTAGCCCTGGAGTTTTTCAACCTAAGGATCTACTTTATCGTGACAATCCTTAAAATGCTTAAGAGTTGTTTAGCTTTCTCTAAGTAAACTTGCATGTTGTTTTCTCGTGCTTGGAACTGCTCGTTAATTTGGTTGGCTATTATTTGAGAGTCAAAATGAATGTCCAAACCTGTAATCCCTAAAACTTCGACTAAATTGATTTCTACAACTAGAGCTTCGTACTCTGCCTTATTATTAGTGACCTTAAAGTTGAATTTTAAGGAATACATTACCTTGACTCCGTTTAGGCTCACAATGACAACTTCAGCTCCTCCTCCTAGCATATTCAAAGCTTCACCAATAAAGAGGCTCTAAATCGACTCAACCATGTTTAAGACTAATAAATTCCTTTGTTCCTAATCCATAAGATCTTCTGTAATTTGATGGATGAGAAAATGTTTAGATATCAATCTTTCTGCCATGAAGTCAATTAAGGCTTATCCCTTTATTATCTTCCTAAGTTTGTAGTTGATATTATATTTATTAAGCTCAATTAACCATTTCACTAGCTAACTTGATAGGTCAGATCGATGTAGAATTTGCCTTTGAGGCTAATTTGCCAAAACTACCACTTGATGAGACTAAAAGTATGGTCGCAATTTTCTTGCTACCATTACTAATGTCAGTGTCAGCTTCTCAGGTGGAGAGTATCTTAACTCGGTGTTTAACAGCGCCTTGCTGGTGTAGTAGATAGGGCGATGGTTCTTTTCTGAATCCTCATTTACCAAGACTGAGCTCACAGCATAGTCACTCATTACAAGGTAAAGATATAACACATCCCCAACTTTAGAGCTTGTTAGATACGATAGCAATGCGAGTATTGTTTTAGCTTCTGGAAGCTATTCTGATATTCTTTAGTCCATTCGATCTTTTTTCCTTTTTTCATGATCTAAAAGAAAGGGAAACAAATGTTAATTGCCTTAGATAGAAATTTGCTTAATGCTGCTAACCGCCCAATTAAACTTTGCAATTCCTTAAAAGTGGATGGGGACTTAAGATCCAGTATGGCCTTAATCTTTTGCATATTGGCTTCGATTCCATATTTGCTAACCATGTACCCTAGGAACTTCCCAGCATAGACTCCAAATGAATACTTTTCAGGATTTTGCTTCATATTATATTTTTTCAAGTAGAAGAATGTTTCTTTCAGATGTTTTAAATGGTCTTATGCCTTTAATGACTTAGTGATCATATCATCAATGTAGACTTTTATGGTTGTTCCAATTAGGGGTCTATAGACCCAACCAATTTCTGAAATGTAGCCCTCGCATTCTTCATCTCAAAAGATATTACTTTATAGCAGTACAATCCTTAGTCAATAATGAATGTAATTTTTTCCTAATCCTGGTTGTTCATCTTGATCTGATTATATCCTGAGAATGCATTCATGAAGCTTAGTAACTCATGTCCTGCTGTCGAATCTGCTAATTGATCAATCCTGAAGAGTGGAAAGTTATCTTTAAGGCAAGCTTTGTTCAAATCTGTAAAGTCTATATACATCCACCATTTCCTGTTGACTTTCCTAACCATAACCACATTTGATACCCATTCTAGATAGTGTATCTTTAATAAAGTTGGCCTTCAACAATTTTTTCACCTCGGCTTGTACGGCTTCTCTTTGCTCGCACTGAATGGTCGCCTTTTCTGTTTTATAGGCTTGTGCTGGGAGTCAATTACAAGTCAATGGGAGATCACTTGAGGGTCAATCCCTAACATATTCTCTTGTATTCATGCGAACACATTCATATGTTGTCTTAGAATATCCTTGAACATCACTTTCTACTCTTCAACGAGGTGAGAACCAATTTTGACTATTTTGTGAAGCGTTTCTTAGTTCAAGATAATAGATTCAAGTTCTTCTGCTGGATCTAAAGTTGATGGCTCGTCTCCTTGCTTAAATTTTTATTACCTATTCATGCTGCAAGTTATCGCTATTAACTTTAAAAATGTCTTTCCAAGGTCATTTTGATAAGCCGTACGAGTTTTTTGAGAAAGTTGTAAAGCACGATCGTGCTTCTTTTTTACTTCCTTTGATGATACCAATACATTCTCCCACTCAAAATTTTAACTTTAGGTAATGGATGCTTTCCACTACCTTTGTACTTCTAAGAAAGGGTCTTTCGAGAATTATGATATAAGACATTTTGAAATTGACCACTTGAAATTCAACTATCGTAGTTTTTTGGTATGGTTTTTCTCTTATAGTGATAGGCAGTTGTACTATCTCTAATAAGTATATGTATGATTCACCAAAGCTATGAAGAGCAGTCTCAACGAGCTTCAGTCTCAAGTCTTCGATCCTTAGGGAGTCTAAAGTCTCCTTGAAGATGATGCCAATACCTTCTCCCGCTCTGAATTTTAACTTTAGGTAATAAATGCTTTCCACTGCCTTTGTAGTTCTA
>JAXCLQ010000001.1:15933627-15948179 GCA_035584115.1 Cedrela odorata | reverse complement strand
AGATGATGCCAATACCTTCTCCCGCTCTGAATTTTAACTTTAGGTAATAAATGCTTTCCACTGCCTTTGTAGTTCTAAATAAGGGTTTTATGAGAATCATAGTGTAAGATATTTTGAGATTGACTACTTGGAATTCAACCATCGTAGTCTTCTGGTATGGCTTTTCTTTTATAATGATAAATGGTTGTACTATCTCCAATGAGAAAATGCATAATTCACCAAAGCCATGAAGAGCGGTCTCGGTAGGCTTCAATCTCAAGTCTTCGATCTTTAGGGAGTTTAAAGTCTCTTTAAAGATGATGCCAGCTGAACTTTCTGTATCTACTAAGATTCTACTAACCTATGTCGTTCCTACCGTTAATGTTATTACTAGAGCATCATTATGTGGGTAATACACCCCCACCTCAACTTTATCTGTGAACATAATCAGTATCAAGGCGATTATTTGCTTTTCTCGAGTCTCACATTCATAACGTAAATGTCCAAGGTAGAGTTTAGCGGCGAGTATTTTGAATAATTCTTTTTTGATCTGTTGGAATTTTCTGCCAATATGGCTTCGCTAGAGATTACTAGGGTTTGATCTTCATATGTTTTCTCATGTATAGGGTTATCGAGCCCCCCTTCATTATTTGACACAAAATCTGGTAAATAGTTATTTTGAATCAGTACTTCAACTTGATTCTTGAGGTCGAAACATTCATCTATTAAGTGTTCAGCGCTCTAGTGAAATTCGCAAAATTTATTTTTTGAGTTCCTGCTCAACTTGGTTTTTTTAGGACAAGGTTTCATTAATATGGTTTCTCATCTTTTAATTTTTTGTAGAATTTGTGATAGAGGCATGTTCAAAGGAGTAAAGATTCTCTCTTCTTGGACTTGGGTTACTCTTCTTGCGTTAGGTCTTCTTGGTGAATGTCGTCCTTTTGTAGAGTCTTCCTTATTACATGTTCTGTTTTGGTCAGGTATACGACCTCCCTTTCTATGGGTATCTCAGAAATTCCTTTTGTCATCTCGCCTCCTTTTTTAGTCCGTCTTCTGGCTTCATATCTCATTGCAGGGTGATGGTCCCAATGTCTTTTCTTTTTTTAGCTTGTAAGTGACTAGGTCTTCAATTTTGATTTCATCCAACAACTTCCTCCGAGTAGTTTTGTAAAAAGTGACGAACGATTTTGGTATTGCATATCATCCCCGATCTACTCGTAGACTTCTCATGAGGCCTTCCAATGCTAAGGAGTCATGATAAGCCCTTAATTCTATTACTTCTCTATGGTCTTAATGAAGTTCATGAGACTTTCTTCTTTCCCTTGCTTCATGAGCACTAACAAACTAGGGGTTTTGTGGCTAATTATTACCCTTCTGAACTCGTTAATGAAAATTTCGTTTAATTGTTTGAAGTTATGGATGCTGCCAAGGGTTAAATTGGTGAACCACTTTCTTGCTTATTCTTTTAATGTTAAAGGGAACAAGTGACACATCTAGGATTTATCTAGCTCTCTGATCAACATCATTTCCCTGAAAAAATCCATATGTTATGATGAATCAGTTTTTTCTGTAAAGGAATTTATCTAAGGCATCTTAAATTTTTTAGGAAAAACAAGACTTATTATTTTTTTTTAGAAAAAGTGTATTTAAAATGCAATCACAAACGAAGCATTGTATCACGCCTCGATCCACTTATACGGGTACGTAACAATCACCATACAACCGCGATATATATTTTTCACCAGTACTCCCACGTTTGTGTAAAGCTTCCATATTTCAAACATTGCAATTATATAAAATTTCAAATTTAATAATCTACATATAGTGTCCACATAAATACATATACATATATTAAATCTACAATCTTTATACTTATAATACATTTCTTATTCACAATTCAATTACAAAATATAGTTTATGGATCCCAACTAAACCTCATATACATATATAACATCGGATACTTTAAGTACCTACAAGTTTTCTATAACTGTACTCTACCAAATTTGATTTGGGGAGTGAACTCACGACCTCCTCATAATCTGTCTAATCTGAAAATGTTTTAAGAAAATAAAAGAGTGAGTACAAACTCAGTGAATAAATGGATAATAGTAGATCTAAAAATCATAAAATAAGATATGAGTAAGAATACGAACATATTAACACAAGCAATATAAAATTTCATTATAATTTAAAATCATTTCATCAGATATAATAACATGCTAAAACTAATCTTATAAACAATAGATGTGGATGTTAAAATAAAATATTTAGGCTCGCCAGAAAACTATTCGTCGAGACATTCTCCGGTGTACATCTAGCTAACATCTCGAGACCCTCTAATAAGTTTTTCTGTATCAGTATATAAAATAATCTTATTAGCCCTCTCGTTAGCATTAGCCTAGCCAAGTAGATATAGTGCCAAATATCGACTCATCCAGCTGTAACCTCTCATCTGCCTCTTAATAGATGACAAATGCAGAAATGGTAATCTCTTCCTTACCGCTTTCCTAGGTAGGTAAGAGTGAAAATATAACATCTCCCTTACCCATTTCTTAAGTAAGAGCGAGATATATAACTTCTCCCTTACCCGTTTTTCGGATAAGAGTGGAATATATCTGTGCACAAACGCGCTCAACTGAGCAATTGTACCGAAATCTCAAACATAAAATCTACATTCAATGTACATCATATAATTCACATGACAAAATAAATCAATTTATTACATGTCAATCCATCCACAAAATATTTTATAAATTGTAATATTTTATAAATAATCAAAACAATTTATAAAATATACCCTTACTCATAATATATCAATTCCATATTTACAATACATTAAATTTTCCACAAATTCATAACACAGTCAGACATTTAAATCATTTTTGAATTCTCAAATTTCCTGAAAATAATTTATCATTTTTAAATCATTTTATTTTAAAAACTCGAAAAAAAAATATATCCATCTACTCACCCGTAAAACACTAAGTCATTCGTTTCAAAACACTGACATCGCTCATTCAGGTTATAAATCTACAATTAAACAATTCTTCGTTTGCCCTATACAATATGTCAAATTAAATAAAACAAATGTAATATGCATGCTTACCACTAACTAAACAATACCATAATTGAAATATTCATTGAATAAAATTAGAATTTATGCTATAATTCTCTTTTATGCACTAAATATGCTCTACGCTCGCTACGCCGCTCAAAATCAGCAATGTATTTCGACCTAAATTTTTGGTGACACACTCTATTATTAGTCTAGTTTATGTTGCACTTTACGGATTTATGTTTCGACTTCGATAACTTAAGTTAAGCCAAGTTTTCGACATAAAGCTCATAAAAATAGGGTATGTCCTTGGTATGACATCCATTTTCAAAAATTTGTTGCGATCTCGTTTCTTTGCGAAATGAGCTGATTTTTTAATATATTATGCTTTTAGATGTCTATTTTCTGTAGAATTTTACAGTGCCTTAATCCAATAGCAGAAACTCTCCCAGGTTTTATTTTCCTGAGCCCTGCTTGGATTTCCAACAACTGCATCCATTCGAATTTGTCCTATGTTTTTAGTACAATTTCTATCACTAATTTGATGACCTATCACACCTAAATCCTTCATTTTTTTCGTCCTCTAAACACTCATATGGGAGCGTACAACTACCGCTCACATTTTGCAAGGTTAAATGAGCGTTTTTGCCACATTAAGCACACACAAATACTGCCGACAGTTTTTTTTTCATTACAAATCTATCACAATTTTATGCCTTATGACCTTTTAATATTTACATTTGCCATACTTAGATGTCATCAATTATGGTCACAAAATTTCAGTTTATATTCTACCATTTATGTAATCTCATCATCATTCACCTTCCATGCTCAATAATTTATCATAATGCATGCCTATACTATACACCAATCTCCACCTTAATTAATTTTATCCATTCTCAACACACATATACATCATTTCCATGACATTCACCCATAACACCAATCAAAACTTCATGTTTTAATATAAATTTACATCAAATAAACAAAAATAACCATAAACTTAAAAAAAAATCAAACACATCACACGTACCTACCAAAGTGCTAACCTTTCTTTCTCTTTCTTTCTCTTCCCTCTCCCAATTAGATGTTTGCCCACCTTTATTTCTCATTCTTTTCCTTCCCTTTTCCCTCTTGCTTGCTCAGCCTCTCTTCCTTTCACTAATCTCCTCTCACGGCAAACATAGCTTTCTCCCGCTTGTCATGTTTTTACTCTTTTTCCCTTTGTGTTTTTATTTTCTTCCTTTTGTGCTTTCATTTACTTAAAGCAAAATGTAGAGAAATGTAGTACTTTCTAAAATAATAGAGATAAATACAAAATTTTGGGCTTATTTTTTCTTTTCCTCAGCTTTACGTAATTGACCTCCTTTCTTTGGTTTAAAATGAAAAAATGATATGCAAATTAAAGAATTGAAATGTTTAAATGTAGTGGTGGGGCAGGCCATGTGGCAGTAGGTGGCTTGTTATTTTATTTTCTTTCTTTTACTAATATTTTGCTTGATAAAATCAAGAGTTTTCTAAAGTTTTTCATAACTAAATATAACAAATGTTAGGCCTCCACGTTTTCTCCTTGTTTCCTTTTATCTAAATTAACATTTTGCTAGATAATGGTAAAAGAATATAGATAAAGGGGGAATAAAATATAGAAATTGGGTTTGGGCTTTAATTTTAACAATTTGGGCCAAATTACATAAATTGAGTTTTATATTTACTTAATAAATTTTGGTCTCCACTTAGTAATATTTTAAGTTCAATTTAGTAACATCTTTGGGCTATAACATAAATATTTAAGTATGACCCCACATCTTTTACTATTTATACTTTTTTCATAATTTATGAGAAATTCGCATAATAACCTCTTGTACTTTAAAACCCTTTCAATTTAATCCTTACATTGTTTATAATTATCTTAAAAATATAAAAAAATAAAAAATAAAATCATGTACTTAGGTTTATATATGTATCTATGACGTTTTATGCCTAAATACCAATTTAACTGTACATGCATATTAAAAAATATTTTTTCCAAGCTCTATCACATCCAGTTACTACACAAATACCAGAATTGAATATACTTAAATAATATCAAATTTAGTGAGTTATACATGTTGACTCATCATCCTCCTTATGTCCTCTTCTCTTTTGATTCTCTAACTTTTTTACCAACTTTTTGACGCAAGCTTTCAGATTATCAACCCTGTTGTTGAGCTTTCTAAACCTCCTCTCCTGAGACGGGCTTTGTTGAGAACCTTCTTTTCATTTCTTCATTTCCGATCAAGGAACATTCTCATGTTTTCTAGATAGGAACTATTATCTGACCCCTTCTTGCAAATAATTGTTGAATCATCTAAGGAATACTAGAATTCTAGCCCAAGTTCACTAATAAACCTAAAAGCAGTATCTTCCCCTCGCAAATTTCTAGGTGGATAGTTGAAAACTTTTCTTTTTCCTTCCTCCGCGACTGTGTATCTCCTTCTGGTGGTATTTTGCCAC
The DNA here is from genome assembly GCA_035584115.1 of Cedrela odorata. Classification (NCBI taxonomy): domain Eukaryota; kingdom Viridiplantae; phylum Streptophyta; class Magnoliopsida; order Sapindales; family Meliaceae; genus Cedrela; species Cedrela odorata. Next base: position 15,942,652 of record JAXCLQ010000001.1, on the reverse strand, counting down.
AGATCGGTTTCGTGATTGTACGGAGCACTTTGAAGACTGCTTTCCACGGCTACTACCTGTATAGGTGTTCCTAGCTCATGAGAACTAACTTGAAGCATTCTTTTCATCTTCTCAACTTTTTAGCCAATATATGGATTTGCCTATCTTTTTCTGCATGTTATTTTTCATTGTCAACTAGTTGTTTAATCAACTATGCAGTCTCTAAATCATGATTTGAGCCTTCCAAGGTAGCAGTCGAGTATTATCTTTTTGATTAACTACCACTATCTTTTTAAGGGGATTATTATAGAGATTTTTTATTGTTTGGTTTCTACTTGCATAAGTTCGCATAGTCGCCATGACTTTTTTTTTAACTGCAGCTACTTCTAACTTTTTGTTCAAATTTTCATAGACGAGACTAGATGTTGATGCAGCAAAAATCCTTCTATAGAATTAGTGCACTAGTAAAGATCTCATCCTCTTTACCTGATTGATTGTTTAACCTACAAGCATAACGAAACCTAAGGGGGTAAAAGCTGGTTATCCGGCAAAAACCCTCCGATGTTTAAGTTAGGGTTTTACTTGTAAATATTTTTTAGAGAGAGAACTGAAGGAGAAAAACTATAACAAATTATATGTATGCTCTAAGGTTGTTTCACCATGCAGACTTGGTTGCCCTTGGCCTCCTTTTATAGGTTGCTTTAAGTCTCTCGATTTTAATAGAATTTCATAGAATCTGAAAATAACAATTCCAATTGTATTATGATTTCAAGAATCTTGGAGATTTTACTTTTTAAGCATCGACTTTTCGAATTTTGTGGGATTTTGAGCCCTTCTTGCAGAATACTTCTACTAGGCAATGGATCTTTATTATGGAACAATCCGAAAAAGAATTAGAAAGAGAATTATTATGAAACAATTCGAAAAGGAATTGGAAAGAGAATGAATCATCCGTTGACACGCAACAGCTAAGAGGTCTCGAAAATCTTTCTTTGAAACTTCCTCATCCATATGAGGTTAGCTCAGACTGTATTATATATCTAAGGCCTTTGCTGTGCTGTACCCGAAACCTTCACGAAGTGTCTCGGAATTGGATTCTAAATTTGAGATCTTTATCATCTCAAAAGGTCCCGACCCTTGTTTATCTTATGTCTTTGTTATCTCCTAAATAGAATTTCTTGGATCAAGTTGGAAATTATACCCTTCCTTCATTCTTCGTGATACTTTATTTTGAGTTCACAACCTCTTCGATTTTATTAACGTCATAGACTACGTTCCCAACAAAATCTGCAACTGAAGTTCTCATTTATTTGACAGCAACAATGTAACATTATTTTCATATACTCTTTGTCCGTGTCATTTACAGATGGGAACTCGTCTAAAGCACTGAACCAATGTCAGCTTCTACAAGTCTAAGATGATTCTGATGGCAAAAGATGAACAATTACTTGTCGTCGACGAAATATTGTCTGTTTTGTATTCTGGAAACTGTGTTCAGGTCATTTAAGGCTAACGTACACTCTTCGTCATGTTATTAGCATTTGTGGACAATACCACCAGGGTAATTTTTACATACCTTCGGAGGTTTGAGCTAGTTGGTGATATGTTTCCTTATCATACTGGATTATGACAATTTTATCTTTTAATGTAATTATATAATCTAATATCTATTAAACTAATAAAAAAATTCAACCTCTTTCACCAAAAAAAAATAAATAAATTAAATACTAAAAAAATTTGATGGAGGTTGATTTTTTTTGTAATTATAACTATTTTGTTTTAATTTTAGTGGAGGAGATTGTAAAATAAATTTTTTTAAATATTTTTTTTTTTATTTTCTTTCACATAACAACAAATAGTTATAATCACAAGAAAAAAAAAATTATTAGTTTAATCGATAAGGCTATTTAAATTTCAAAGATTGTGATAATTCTAACATTGCAAGGGAGGTAAGTGTACATTAATTGAAATATATAATCTCAGTGCAATTAAGTGGAGAAGGTGTGTAAGAGTTTCCCATACCACCAACCGAATTTGTCTTTGGTAGGTGTTGAACTTGGAATCATTTTCTAGTCATTGTCATGTCCGAAGCATCATAGCTTATCATCTTCTTGTTAGACTATGGCCTATGTATCTGTAATTGTTGTACTTTTGTCAATTCTGAGATCACACGCAAGTGGTTGGGAGCACAACAATTGAAGACTAAAGTCCCAGCGACTAAATTCTGAAAGTACTCTTCATAGACTTCTATTAGTTGTCTAAAATTTGAAATTGTCAAATTTATTTATTTATTTTTTAATTATTGCCCTTTACAGGACACTGTGGAAGTGTAGTGAAATAATTGTTTTCGAATTCAAGGACATTCTATGCATCAAATAGCATAGGGTAGATAGACTGACATCAGTATTGGTAGTAACTAGCCAACAGAGAGAGATTTAACATTGAAAACTAATGTCACTCTATAAATAACAGGTCAATTGTCATTAGACAGATCTATAACATGTGGTTAGAAAAAGTCACTCTATAATAATTTTATCAAAGGTTTGACATTTACAAGAATTCGACGTGAGACAGATCTCAGATAAGCCAGCCCAACATCGTAAGCATATCACTGAAAAAGAATGGGATGATGATCATTTTTGTGGTAGGCAGAGAGTATTACAACGGACATCAACGGTTTTTATGTGCCATCTGTAAATTATTACTATAACATTATGTTACAAAACTAAGTTATTCAGCCTTCAATCAGCTGCACATCACTTCCCTGTATGCCTTCAAAGGCATTGTCATAGACAAAATTTACTATCAGGTCATCGCCAAACCATAACAGAGACTATTTTCCTTCACATTTGATTGCTTCATTGATGATATTCTGACAATGTATCGAAACTTGTTAACTGGATTTAAGTTAGAAGTACCCATTCTCAAAGCTTGACAATCGAGAGTCTGACAGAACGCTGAACAGTTGTGTGTCTACTAGTAACTGCATAAACCAGAAAAGCAAATCAAGAATAATAGAACGACTATCAATCTAGCTAAGTTGTTTCAAGACTTCAAATATTAAGATTGCAAGAATATCATAAAATTAAATTAACTCAAATAGTCCAAAACAAGCATGAGATTCCTCTGCTATTTTACTAACGAAATAAACTAGCCTATAATTATCCATGCAATTATACAACCCAATCAGGATGGGAAAATAGACCTAACTCGTTTCACAAGATGCTCAATTAATGCAGGCTGTATACCTGGCTTCAGAAAAACTTATCTTAGATCCAGTGTTCTCATACACAAACAGGATGGGTTTAGCAAGAACCATGCATGAAAAAAAGGTCCCAGAAACTTCTGTGGCTGAATGTTGATATTCTTAACCTATGACCTTCCACTGTTGTGCAAATGATAATTTTAATTCCACTCCAAGTATGTATTGAACACTCAAGACCTGCTTGTACCTTGAAAGTATCAAAATAATCGCGTAATGAAAGACCAAAAACCATCTCAAGCAGTCAAGCTTGAGAGTTCCACCCAGTTGAACAAAGAATACTAAGTCGTAACGGAGGAAATCAATGAGTCATCACCCAGTCAAAATATGATGCATCCTCTATTATAAGCCTATCCAAGCTCCCTGTATATGCATATTACCATAACAAAATCCTTTGGGGACTGTTATTTTGTAAATGGAATTATCTTAACTGTGCTCTTCTGCAGTAAGGATGGTCCAGAACTCAGCTTCTGCTACTGTCTAGCCCTCACATTAAATCAGTTCTCTCTTCAAAATATTCTTTACACACACTCCAAAAGTCCTTTAATGGTTTATGTGGTATTTGCTACCAATATGTGTCAGCATCTATTTAAGTATTACCGGTCAATGAACATGTTCTTTAGAGTTCAGAGCAGTAAAATTTATTCCTTAATTGTGGGTAGCAGCATAGAAGAAGAGGTATTACTGATGATCTCACAAGAAAGATAACTGTGATTATTCTGATCAAATAATCATCTGTCATGAGTTCCATGATCAGAAGCCCTCTCTACTTACTATTGTTAGTGCCAATATTCAACTTGTTAATAAACCAGAAAAAGAGCACATCACACTGTAGTCTTGGTAAAAAAAAAAAAGTTGACAAAATAAGTTATAAGTAAAAGTAAACTTAACAGTTCAGAAATGAAAATGCAAAATTACCTTGATAAACGGTCGGTCCCGACTAGGAAAGGAATCAATAAAACTATCTTTAAGAAGTAAAGAAACCTGGAAAGTTAGCCAAAAATTCATAGGTTAAAGACGTATGAAAAGATAGGCAATCCATGGTGGTTGATGTATCAGCAAAAATAATTGAAAAAGGAAATATTTTTATAGTAGATTCCCTAACCCTGTCATTGTTTGCTTGTACATTAGTTATTGTGTGAGCACTCAAATCTGAACAAAGGGACTCCATGTAGCATCCCATGACTTTCAAAAACTGTGATGCAGCTTCAGCCTGAAATCAACTAGCGTATCAGTTCCTGGCAAAAGAATAAATGCTGAAAGCTAACATTACGTACTCAAGATCAGCAATCTATTAATACCTGCACTTCACTGCACCTATATGCAGGATGTCTTTTAGCAACAGAACTTTCAAATGACAGTCGAGCATGGATTGGTCTGAGTTTAGATACAAGTTCTTTATGTCGAGGAAGCGTTGGCAAGTGACACATTTTCACCTGGTCAACAGGCAACAATGATAAGAACACAAGATCACCTTAAAATTTTCTTAAGACATTATAAAATATTTGAAATGTTTGAAATTCTTCGTTAGCATTTTATTCTATAAGAGGAGCGATTTGTTGAGTCTATGAATACGGAATCATGCTCAGGTCTTTCCTTTCATGGAATTGAGCTATCCGCCCAGCAAGCTCAATGCTTATCTCTGGTGATTGAGCTTGATGGCTTTTATCAGACATGATGATGAACATAGAGATGTTCAGCTATTTTAAGAGACGGTACATGTTACTAAACTCAACAGTAGATTGGCATATGCTGAGCAAAGAAAAATTATGGAAACAGCTGTTTTGCATTACACACCTGGTCCTTGAGAACATTAACTTGCACAAGGTTAGATGCTTTTATCTTCAAATCGTCAGGTTTGTTTTGCATGCCAACCTGTGATATGATAGAAACACAAATAGAAATAGAAATAAATATCACTATTATCTATTAAGACTTGAAATGAAAACCAGAATTTAGATTAAATTCATAAAGAATATAACTCTTTTGTTGGGTACAATTGTAAGTTTAAACAATTTAACCAATATAAGCTCCAGGAGCAATCACATATTTGACATCCTGAATCTCAAAAATACTTGATAATTAATTCAACATATTTTTAACTATTTGTGCCATGAACATGCAAGTACTATGATCTATATGAAACTCACAATAAAAGGAACTGGTGCATCAAGAAAATCAAGCATCTTCCCTGGTAAAACCTGTAAAAGATCAATGTAGCAAACAGAAAACCAGTTATTACAGATTAAAATGTATCAATGCTACACATAAAAGACAAGAAAATGCCATTTGCCTTTATGTCAAAGCATCTAAAAATAATTTTTTGAAGAAAAGAAGATGAAAGCAAACTCCCTCAATGAGAAAAAGACCAAAATCAACAATCATAACTGCCTCTCAAAATGGCTTTGTAGACTAAACAAAGCACCAATATTTTTATGTGGGACATTAAAGGATATTTCAGTTTTGTTCCAAGATGACTAAATTATGAATTGGCAGTAAAAACACTGACTCATGTAGAAAACAAAATTTTGTGCAGAGAGATGGCAACAGTAAAAGGACCACTAACCTGGTGCTTTTATGATTGCTTTATTCCAACATTGATTTTGAACAGACAGAAGGTATTATTTTTTGCACAAGTTCACGAGAGTTTAGGTAGGTATAGACTAAAAGGTCAAAAATTTAATAGTTTTCAATCCAGGAGGAGTTATTACAACCAATTTTTTGTGCTTTGTTAGTCTTATAACTAGCTCCAGAATGTTATCAGTCATCTCTGAAGCTTCAAACTGAAACCAATAATGGCTGAATGCTACTGAACTTACTGGAAGCAGCAAACTCTGCCACTGAAATGGACGAATCATGGGAACAAGAGATAGCACAACAGCTGATAAAACACCCTGCATCAGTTAAAATTTATGTCAATGCAAAGAGCCAATTCAAAAAAATTCTTTCCTAGTCATTCAGAATTCAACAAACAGAAACAGTATTCACAAGCAAATTATTGATCTTACAGGTTAAGTAATTATTTTCAATAACAGAAATTAACTCACCAGATTAGGACACACTACTACTACTTGTTTCTCCAGTAATACTCCTGCAACCAATGCCAGAACCTGGAAGTACAATATATCAAAAGATTTTTAAAATTCATACCATCACTTATGAACTGCATGTAAATAGGGATGCTTAAAGCACAAGGATGAAATTTTTTTACCACCAGATAGATATTAAGCATTGTTTTCAGGCATTAATTTTGTCTTACAAATCTGACGCTACATATTTTATGACATCAAGCATCTGATTCTGTGTCCTTTACACATGTTTAAAAGTTGATTCCATTAGATATGGGTTCCCAGCAGCCCATAAAAGTTCAGATGTTATTCTTTTTTCCAGAACAATTACAGCATCAAAGAAGATAGTTTGCATCACATATGATGCCAAGAACTAACTCCAATAGCAAAACAAATATTGAGCAGAGGAAAAAAAAAAAAAGACAGTTTATACACTGAACTAAAGCCAACATAATTATGACTAGAAAGAGCATTACACTTTCAACTGAGAGAACTCGACAGATCGCTGCGGTTGTCCATATAGAAAGTGCAAGAGCTTCTTCAGCAGCAGACAATTTTGCATTGACCTTTTATGAATTTTAGTAATAATGAGAGCATAAACATTTGAGAACATAGCTTCAGAAAAACAATGAGCAAAGAAATACCTCCGAAGCTTCAAGTGAATCTAAATATTTTTCCCAAATGCCAAGGGCAGAGACTGGAGGTCGGTTATACTCAATGGCCTGTAAATGCTTCAGCGGCAGGAAAGCTATTCCACTTCCTCTTGGTGGGAGTGGTAGAGCATGATAACCACAAACTATTTGCAACAAATCGTTTTTATTTTCCTATAAGAGAGGTCACACCAAAAAACAAAAGGTCAAATAATAATCAAAAGATATCACCTATTCTAAATTGGACTTCAAAACCAAATGTGTCTTTGTTCCAACCACCGCCCCATAGAGAAGATAGGCTGGTTTGATTGAAAAGAATCTTTTCTATGATCAGAACCAAGCGTGCTGTACATGAACAGGCTCTATAATATCCAGTAGAATAATTGATGTGGCATAATCCAGATTATGTCTTCTCTACATTACTTCCATAATGTGTGTGTACAAAAAAATAAGGTCAAATTGTAATCAAGATATCAACTAATCTAAACCACTGTGTAAACATAGGAAATGATAATAAACTCACTCTAGCCCATTCCATTATGAAGTCATCCCCTAAATCTTTTTCACAATTCGAGAATAAGTCATCATCTTCCTCCTCTGATGCCATGCTTCTAACTGGACTGCCAAAGATAACAATATATTACTGAAATTGTCACAGAGAGAGAGAGAGAGGATGCATTAGAAGATGAAGAAAATGACAGTTATCCAGTTAATCGATGCTTGATAAAGCAGAAGCAGGAAAATTAAAACAAAAATTATCAAGTTACTGATATAAAGTGTGTATCCAGATCAGAATTTGAAGAATTAAATAATAACTAAATGATCTCACACAAGAAAAACTCAGGACATAAATAACAGATAAATTCAATTTATTTCAACCAATGCCAATATTTTTTGTTAGTTGATAATAAAATAATTATAAATATACCACCTGAATAGGGATTCAGAACTTGCAAGACGCTCTAATGTGCGGGTCCTAGATCTAGAAAATGTCCCTATCTCTGGAGAAGCTTGGCCACTCTCATAAGTTGCACACATTCTCTCCAAATTATCAGACCGATTTTCTGAGGCCTCAGAAGTACAATCATCAAAATATTGAAAATTCTTCCTATCATCTTTATCCATTTCCCGTAATTGACTAATATCTGAAGCCTCGCTAGCAGTGACACTTTCAGGGGACCGAGTTTCCCATATCTTTAGTGAAGAAGAAGGGATCTCATCATCTAATATAATTCCGGCAGCAGCGGCAGTAAGAGCTACAGCATTATCAACAGGTATTGCAGAGGCCATCCAATCATTAAAATATTCAGTGTCTGGGGAGTCCACACTGTCACTTATTGGATCATGTTGTTTAGACATTGAAGGAACAGAATCAGTGAGGGACATTTCAGTAACAAACTGTGTTATCCGGTTCAGACGCTCCTGTGCAATGATACTGCACCAAAGAAAGAAAAATGGAGTGAATGGAGTAAGATCAGTTAAGAAAAAATGTATGTATAACCAAGTCTCTCCCTTAATCAGACGTCAAGGACAACTAATCCTTGCAACAAGGTGAATGAAAATATTAACCTGTTCAACATCTCAAAGTGTAACTCAAAGAAAGGAACTCTTGTTAGCAAACAATAGCAGCGAGGTGCAGAAACCAAAAAGCGGCTACATCTTCCAGAAGATTGAGAAAGTGGTGATGAGGTACCTACAATACCAGGTGGCCTCTGAACTATTTCTGATACATGTAAGCAAACGCCATAAAGTGTAGCATTGTCTGCCACCTGATCAATGGAACAGAAAACTTTTCAGCATCCACCAATTCATGTTTCTGATACAAAGCATTACTCTAAAGGAAGTGAAAAGTAACATAACCAACTCACTATAACATTTATAAGATAAAGCCAGCAATTCAAATAGTCCTTTTCTCAAGTACAAAAACTTAAAATATGAAATTGAAGAATGGACATAAAGGCAAATAAAGGAAGTAATTTTTTTTTCAGGAACAATTAGATGCAAATAGCAGCTTACAACTTGTCCCATGAGAAAGAACAGATATCACTACACAGAGAAGAAGAGGA
>JAXCLQ010000001.1:15905981-15923204 GCA_035584115.1 Cedrela odorata | reverse complement strand
TGTGAAAAATGTCGAAGTATCAGGAAACTATGAACTGTGATCTTGGAAGGGATTTGTGCAGTCTTATTTTTAGTGTAGGGGAAGTTTTACTTCAAAATGAGCTGGAGGGGATGGTTGTTGTGTTGTGGTTTATCTAGAGTTCGAGAAATGCCATCCTCTTCGAAAACATTAGTGAAAACCCTTTGAGATCTCTTGGGAAGGCTGAGGCTTTGCTTGAATTCTTTCAGGCAATGACCAGGAAGTCTTGTGATGGGGCAAGTGACGACTTGGCAGGAAAATGTCATGCATGGCAACCCCACAAGGCTGGTTTAAGGTTAACACAGATGCAGCAACTTCAACAACAGAAATGGTGGCTGGTTTGGGAATGGTTGTAAAAAAAAGCAGGAGAGAGACTATGGCTGTGGCTTGCAAAAAAGTAGACTTTATTAGAGATGTTGAGATGGTAGAAGCAGAGGTTATGAAGTTTGGTATTCAAGTTGCCATAGAATCAGGACTCACTCCTCTAGTTATAGAATTAAATGCTAAGGGAGTAGTCAACTTGGTGCTTCGGAAAACAATCAACATGAAGGAGATACACTAGACAATTTTGGAAATCCAAGATAGAATCAAGGATTGCAGCCAATTTAACATTCAATACATTTCAAGAGCTGGAAATAGTGCAGCCCATAATATAGTTAGACTGTCCTTCAAGTTCACTGATATTGTTATTTCGTTGGAATATGTACCAGCAGAAGTCTGTCTTCTGATTTAGTTGCTTTTCAATGAAATTCCAACTTAAAAAAAAAATGTCGATATAATAGACAAAATTTCTACAGTGTCTTTGCTCTTAACTGGGTTCATTCTTAATAATGTACTTGATAATCATCTCACAAAGTCCTTAGAAATTTTGTTTAGACCATTATCTCCTTAAAATCTCCCACTCCTCTCTTCGCGTATGCTAGAAATCGTGTTGCTCAGGTACGAAACTCTATTTTCTTCCTCCTAGTCTTTCATTGATGGAGCTCAATTCACATTTATTCCTTAAAGGAATGATCTTGTATCGAAGTTTTGATCTGTATTTCAAAATTTATTGTCGAATAAAATAATATTTTACCATTTTGGAATGACGTTTAAAATCTCATATCTAACTGCAAATTTTTGATCTAATTTTAAACTTAAGATAACATCTAACCATCATTCCTATAATTTTAAAAAAATAAACTAATAAAAAAGAAATTAACAACATACCAGATGATTGGAACAATTCATTCCGGGAGCTTTTCTAATGAAGATTTTGCATGGAATGAGAAGAAGAAAATGACATAAGATTCAACTTCAAACCGTGTTCATTTCTTCCACATCACAGCCATTTCACAATGTCTTCATAAATTTTGTTTGGACCATTATCTACAGTTTTGCTTTTGCATTTTCTAGTTCTCTAACTCGACATTCTAGTCGAACATTGCGAATAACTTGTATTCATTCATCCGTAAATAAATTCACTACAAGATTATGAAAGTTATGATTATGAGTACAAACTTGTAATATATAAGATTCTATGTAGGTTTACCATCGTCAGGAGGTCACTTCATAATTAGAAAAAGCAGATTTATTATTTTATTTTATGTATTCATTTATTTATTTTAATAATTTTACAATTTTTATGTTAATTTTCAAAAAATATGCATCTATATGTGATTTCATCAAATTTTAAGGGAGATATGTAATAACTTATAAATTTTTTTTAGGAATAAGTTGATTTTGAATGTAATCTAACTTTAATATTCATATATTTAAGTGTTTTTAATTTTTAATAATATTTTTAAAATTCTATTACAATTTTTATTTCATTTGGTAGTCACTATATCTTTACAAAAATAAAAAAAATAAAAAAATGACATCAATAATTATTTCTCGTGTAATAAAAGTTAAAAATTTTAAATTGTGTAAATTATGATAAATCTGAAAAAAATAAAATATATGAAAAAATTATTTTATATGTAATAAAAGTGATGACAAAAAACAACAATAACATGATGTTGAATTTATAAATAAACACTAATAATTATAATAAAATTTATAATAAGATGACGTTGAATTATAAATTAAAATAATATCAAATTAATAATTAAAAATTAATATATAATTAATTTTTAATTGTAATTTTTAAATAATTTTTATAAACAATTAAAACTATATGATAATTAATAAAAAAGTTAATTATATTAAATTATTAAAATAAAAATATATAAAAGGGGGTAAAATTAAAAATTTAAATTAGAAAATAACATAGTATTTAAGAAAAATATTTATAAATCTATCTATTCAATAAATTCCTTATTAATATTAGATTATTTATTGGTCATAATTTTAGTGATAATTTCTTTTTATTAAAAAATAAATTTAGAAAGTATTTTTAGTGGTTCTACTTGTACTACTACTTGACTTGCACCTTCCACACGGCAAAACAACACAGCATCGTAATTTCCAAAATCCAAAACTAGATTTCACATTCCCAATATTTCCAATCTTGTCCTCACTCGTCACTCCTCTCTATGTTTTCTCTCTCTTTCGATATCTCCCTACTCTGTACCTCAAAAGATTTTCCAAAAACCCTTCCTTTTTCTCAGTCCATCAATTTTATTTTCTTTTCTTTTATAGCCAGTCCTTCAAAACCCTAATTTTCCCATTTTTTTCTCTCCATAATTTTTTTCTTACAGATTTTCCCGGGAAACAGTCTTTCTTTCTTTTCTTTTGTATATTTTTCTCTCTATTTAATTTCTTAGTCAAAATCAGTTTCTTGAACTATTTTATTGTTTTCATTGGGATTCAAACACTTTGTTGTTAATCAATTTTATATTTTTGTGCCGAAATCCTTACCCCTCCCTTGAATTTCCTTCAAAGGTTTGATTTTTTTTTTTCCTTTTTATGAAGAGAAATTATAAAACCCTGATTTTATTACTTTTTCTAAAAGCATGGAAGAAAATACAGTGATCTTCGATATAAGTTCCGACGAAGAGCCGGCCTTAGACGTGGCTGAAGGCGATGACTACAGCTGGTTAACAAGGCTTCTTTGCGATGATCTAGACGACTCTGATGAGGTCGTGGTGGTGGGTGAGATCAAATCGAAGTCATCAAAACCAACGGATAATAGTGACGACGAAGATGACTGTGTAGTTTTAGACGGTGACCCGGATAAACCCGTTGAAGTTGATGATGATCAGGCGGCCGAGGGTGACGATTTGGTTGTCGTTAGCCAGAAGGGGCAGGTATATGTTAGTTTAGTTACACTCTTCTTTTATGTTCAAGTAAAAAGTTTGTTCTTTTATTTTGTGATTGAATGAAGAGAAAGATAGTTGCTTAATCGGTTTGTTCTTGATCATGCTTTAGTGAAAGGAAGGTTCGTTTGCATTACTTAAAAGTTATGCTTATTTTTTATGTGTTCTAGTGATTTTATTAGGCGATTTTGTTTGCTGTATATGGGTTATTTGTTTATAAGGGATTGAAATTCAAAAAATGTCATGACATGTTCAGCATATTGATTGATGATTATACTTGGACACTAAGTTGTTTTGGGCTTTTGAAGTTTTGCTGGTAGTTACTGTGTTGCAGTTTGAGAGTTTTTGTTGCTCTTTTGAGGTTTAGATGGTAGCTTGGTGACAGTTTGTTGTTTATTGAGTTTAATTGTAGTGCTGGAAGTTTTATGATGAATAAATTATGCTGTATGCAACGTTTAGAGTGATGGTCATTTGTAATTTAAAGAAGGATATGAAATTGGAGCAAAGAACTTAAATGAAGATAATCTGAATTTGGATCTCTTTGATCTGCTGAGTGCTTCTACATCCAGTGTGCAGGAGCTAGTAGATTAACTTTTATTGTGGTTGCATTTGTATGATTGGCTTAGTTTTGTCCATTTATTAATGTGTGGTGCTACATCTCACTGGCTTGGTTTTTTGTGAACTGGGTTGGGTATTCTGCTGCAACAACGCTCTGTGCATGATACAATAGCATGTGCTAGCTTGGAAAACAAACTGAAGTGTGAATCTATGGCATGTTGTCCAATTGAGTAAAAGGGCTTTTTGTTCACTCCTGTAAATATCTGGATGATTTTTCCTTTTCTTTTTGGAACAAACCCCCACCCTCCGAAAATGAAAAGAAGAAGATGAAGAACAGACTTAAACATGACTAGTTTTTCCTTGCGGCAAATGCTTCAGGATTGATACCTGTCACATGAGGGAACATGAGCTCGTGAAAGTCGTTGATCTCATGCCAGCCACTACAGCTGCTGCATTTGATAGCAACTTTCTTATGGCATGGAGCATGTCAAAATGATTAATTCTTGAACTGCCAATCGTGCTGAGTGTAGAAGGTATAGGTTGCAACAGAAACCTATAATAGAATGAATGGAAGTGATCTTAGCAAGCAGGATATATTTCTTCTGTTAATTAAGGATAATCATCATTTGAAAGATTAGCATGGGAATATTAGTTGGTTCAACTAGTGAAACCTCTTAAGCTGGTACTAGAGGTTTGGAGTTCGAATTCTGGGGGGGTGTTTTGATTACATTTACTACATATTTATACAACAATAGAAAAAGAAATCATTTGAAAGATTAATAATAATAGTCATTTCTACGCATTATAGAAGGTCTCCCACAGTAAAGAAAATGACCAACATCTGAAATTTAAGGAGGAAAGTGATCAACAATCTAAAGTATGATTCGAATGTCCAATCTTACTGCTGAAATGAGGTATGATTCGAATGTCCAATCTTACTACTGAAATGATGGAACTAAGAAATAGTAGAAGTTTACTTTGAATTATGGATTTATTTGGGCTCTAGTTACCTTATGGACATGTTGTCAGACTGCATCTTCTTTTGCTTCTGTGTGCTTGATGTTAAATCTTTTATATTTGTCCTTTGCTCTTGCATGACCTTGTTTTTTCTTATTAAAATATTGAATCAGTGTTTCAAGTTTTGGCTTAGTGGATGTATCACCATATTTAAGATACTGATATTGGTTCTGTGCTCATTGTTATTGCAGATTGCTTGCAGAGACTATCCTCATCCACGACATCTTTGTGCTAATTTTTCTTTCAGTTCTACTGCACATGAAACGCACTGTGAGCTGGTAAGTCTGGTTGTTGCTATTATATTTTGAAACATTGGCAGAGACCTCATTAGGTGACTGTTCTTCAATGGTTAACATTTCTTGTTCTGATATCTGTCATTGTTGAAATGCAGTGTCATTGTTATGTCTGTGAAATACCTGTGCCATGTGCACATTGGGGTACTGGTGTCTCCATTATTGACCATTGTCATGCCACTGAGAAAGAGGAGTTTTGGAAATCTCAGCGGAAAAATTTCAGGCTGCAGAAAGATGCTCCCTTACCAGTTGAAGTTCCTGATACTTCTTTGTCTACGCCATTGCCCCAACATAACCAAAACCCACCTTGTGATATTATTCGACTGTCATCCAATTCCATACCACAGAATCAGGTCTCCCGGCCTGCAGTACTCCGTCCTTGCTCTCCTTCGACTAGGTTGGCCATTCCAAACATGATAACCCAGTTTAGAAGCCGACAGCCGAGACCAAATTTTAACAGAAATAGGTTCCCTGGACGCTCAGTTCCTCAGCAGTCACAGACGCTTAGAGTACATAATAATGTCATTCGGAGCCCTGGAATGTTCAAAAGGGCTGGAATTGCTGGAGGTGCCTCGGACGTGAACCAGTTTGTGTATGGTTCATCAAACAACAGCAGAGGTGCTTATGGATCACAGAGCACACAGGACCCTGCTCCACAGGCAACATCAAATGACAGGGTTCGCATTCAACGGGTCTCCGGCTTGAATCATGACTCATTTACATGTCAAAGCACTCCCCAAACTGGCATGGGAGATGTCTTTGCGAGTACAGTACCCACCCAAGTGTACAGTCAGCCACTTCCTCAACCTCAATTATATAGCCAGCCTATGGCTCAACAACCAGTGTACAGCCAGCCTATTCCTCTACCTCAACTATACAACCAACCTATTCCTCAACCTCAACCATACAACCAACATGTTTCTCAAGCAAACGACGGTCAAAATGTCAGTCAACTTGGAAACCAAAGGGAAAATACCACGAGTCCAGATTTTTCAGAATTTGATGAGTGGCTAAGCAACAGCAATCAGAACAATCGACAACCTCAAGTTGAAAATTGTCAGCTTCCAAAAACAGGGCCCATAAATGAGCCGTTACCCATCGAAGAGTTCAATTCAGAGTTTAACGGAAGTGCTAAAGTCCAGTACAATTACACTGGATATGATAACTGGTTTTCAGATAGTCAGTACGTTCAGGCGTCGGACGGATATGTTGCTTCCCGCCTAGATGTTGTAACACCTGATCCTGCAGCATTTGATGCAGGTATGCTTTTATTCGATTTTGAAACCTCTTTCAACGGTCTGGCACATGCATAGATAGATAGCTAGAGTATTTGATGGTGATTTTGAAAAAAAGTAGGATGGTTTACTTGCTGCTAGCTCTTCAACAGAAAATTATGTTTTGTAGGTTGGGCATACACTTTATCCGAGGACCTATTCTAATATACAATTATTTTGAGATGAAGTGTACAAAGTGCCCTATCGGATGAATGAAATTGTACAGATGGTATGTCTGTTCTTAATCTTTTTATTTTAATGAATCCCAAAATGCTAAATTATGTGTAATTCTTCTTGCAGTTTCATTTTCCCCCTAATAACGATTGAAATTGTTGTTCTACCTCTATTGTATCAAGGAAGTTGCTCTACATTTTCTCTTTTGATAGATGGAAATACAGTAGTGTGAATTTGCTGGATAATCTCGTTGGTACTGGCTATAGCATCTGGATTCTGTATCAAATTTCACCCAGGTTGGAATATATAGTTAATATTTAATAGTGATAATATCTCGTGATCAAATGTAACAATGGATGTCTGTATAGTACTTAAAAATCAGAATGTCCAAACAGGAGTTATTAAAAGATGGTTTGGTTGTGATTAAAATTTGTCTACTAAGATAATAGGACATTATAAACTTGTAAAGCATATTAATCTGAGTAGAGAAGAGAGTTTTCATTCTGACAAGGAGACAATAAACTAGAAAATACAAATAATCTATACATGTTCATATATGATAGTTTGTCGAATGAGATACTTTTCTGGGAGCATTACATTATAAGTAAATTAAAAATGCAATTCAAATATTTGGACACTACAGTGTACCGAACCACATCTGACGAGATGATTATGAGCTGTTTTGTTATATCTTCCCTCGTAAGTTGTATGTACTCAATAACACTGTAGGGTTGGGATAATATGCAGAACTTTACAGAACATTTCCAAGATACAAATGGGGTTTAAGAGCTGAATTCATTGTCTAAATGCCATGTCACCCTGTCAAACCTATTACAGAAAAGATGCCAACCTAGGATCTGCTCGGTGTGGAAGACCTGTTCGAGCTCCCAAGGCTCGACAACCAGCAGCTGCCTGCAATCGGTCCATCATAGTCAACCAAACAATTTCTGTTGCATTTACTGAATAGGATGGTTAGTCACCTGGGCAGAAATACGTCACTTACCACTTGAGCAGCAAATGGCAACATTTTCTCTGGTGGCATGTTAGCACAGATAGCTACAAAAACAAATTACGAATGTCAACTTCATCAATTCAATCAAAAACCATGTAATCGCAGCGCTATATGGTTTAACTACTCATGGAAATTAAACAACCTTGGAAAGTTGATAATTGTAGTGTGCTATTTACTATTTAACCCAAAATGAAAAGAAAAACATGGCAAATCAATTGTAGGAAGCATCAAAGTATCAAACATTTTTGCAGGACAAGACAAAAACCACTTGGAAACGCATGCACTCTTGGCAAACCAATTGTAGAAAGCATCAAAGTATCAAACATTTTTGCAGGACAAGACAAAAACCACTTGGAAATGCAGACTCTGGTGAAATGAACATACGTGTCAAATGGTGAACATACCATAAAGAACTGCTCCAATGAATGCATCCCCAGCACCAGTGGTATCAACAAGTTCTGATGGTGGTACCTTCTCAGCTGTTCCAACAAATAACCTCCCGCTTAATGTCCCTATGCCAGTTGCTCTCAGTTTTGTCTCTAACTGGAAGGATTGAAAGAAGAATGCAAAGCTTAATCATTTTGCTCCAAGCATAGCCTTCCTAAATGAGAAATTGAATGGTTAGAAGTATAATACCGATGATATACATGTTGAGAGGGTTACACTATCATCCTTTTTCTGTTCCAGCTGTTCCAATAAGCTGTCTACATCAACTTCTTCAGACTCGAGATTTTCTGCCAGAAACATTAGCTATGAAAACCTATTATTATAGCATATAAGTGGAGTAAGACTGCGTCGTTTCAAGCCACAATTTCCATCGCTATGCATGCATATTGTCTTTCTAGTTCCTACTCCACAGCAAAAACTAGGCAATTGAATACTTACCATTGATACTTCTCTCAACCATTATGCATCCATCTTCACCCAAGGTCACAATTACAAATCTCAGATTCGGCATTCTCAAAAGCATGGAAACAAGTGCGCTTGGAACAGATGGTGCCTCTGTCCACACCTGTCGCATGAAAAATTCACAATAGGGACAGCAAATTAAGCAGCAGCGTCAGGTATATTACGCATTAAGGACTAAGGCTTTGAAAATCCAGTTCAACCTTACAAGACAAAGGGACAAACAAAGTCAAAACTGAAATAAAGAAACAAAGAGCTCAAACACGCGAACATGTGAATTTTTCATCATTCCAACATTATATTTCAGAACAAAATACTCAAAATGAGAGGGATGAATACATAAATAAAAATGGTAATGGATCCTTCCAAGCAAATGCCAAGTACATAATCAGAATTTTTTTCTACAACTAGGTCATCTTTTCTAGATATTAAGAATGAAAGGAAAACCTGAGATGAAGTCCTTTGGGTGAGGCAAAATCAACATTGAAGGAAAGAATGATTCAATGATAATTTGGCTTGGCTGATTTGTGGATTCCTGATCCATTTTGTACTTCTTCTTCCTTTTATTACATATTTTCAGTTTCTTAACAGAACAATAATAATTTGGATTAGACCATTAGAAGAAAAGAAAGCAAGAATAAATATCCCGAGTTAAAGCAAAATCATCAGTTATACATAAACGCAACCATCGTATCTGCATATCAGTGAATTGGCTGAAAATAAAGGTTCAGCTAATTAGCCAGTTAAGCCTCTAGGTGTACCAGAGACCTGGAGTCAAATCATGCCATATGGAAGGGTTTTAGAGATGACGGAAGGCAATCCCACATTTTCTAGGCAACAATCATATTGGGAAATAAAAGGAATTGGTTGAAGCAAATACGTCATAAGTATTCATGAAGGGCGAAGAGATGGAGAGGTAGATAATCAAGACAATAGATTTAGAATATTTGTAATAATCATTCTGATTTTAAAATTACTGAAATTTCTTACAAAATCCAGCAAACGAACTCAACCATCAATAGTAGTTCATCTAGCAGTAAACTTGCCTGAGGAAATTTTGCTGAGCATACTGCATAATTAGCCATTTTCAGAAGATCATCCAACCGTTCCCTTCGCCTTTCTACATCTATCAAAATAGGTATATTCTTGCAAGCAGCCTGCGCTGGAAGTACCCAATAAACACAGTTTTGATTCCTGTAAGTTAGCACTTAGCATAAAAAGTTTCTAATAAGGTGAGTTTCGCAACATCAAAACAAACAAACCTTTAGCTGATAAATGCTGCATACCAAAAGGCAAAAAATAAAATATAGAATATATATGTATATGTATATTCCTTTTTAAAAGATGAGCATGTTCTTGTTCTATTTTGCATCTCACCAACAAGGTGACCACAAGTAATCTTCATTTACCACGGAAGAAACAAGGATTACAAAGCACTAGAATAACTGAAAAAGATAACAATTACCTCTTGTGCAACAATCATAGCTGTTTCAGGCAACCTTCCATCAAAATAAACAATTCTTGCTCCATCCAATGCAGATAATAGAGTCGATTGGGGAAGGTCATCTGGTATCATTGGAGGGTCTCCAGGGGTATGAATACAAGTACGAGTTTTCCTGAAATTATTAACGACGATTAATCAACTGGAACTGCAGACAAAACAACCTCATTAGATGCTTATTAAAAGAAAAACAAAAAGACACCCTCATTGGATGTTTTTGATAATTCCTTCCAGTTCAAGGATAACTTATTACAGTGTATTAAGTTTCTTTTTTTGGCCGCATCAATGTAAGAGCTAAGCCAACATTCCAAAGCTCAGTCATCAGTGGTACTGGGAGAAGCTGGTACCAAAAAAAATGAAGACTCTCGGCAACACCTAAAGTCTGATGGGCGGGTAGCAAAAGGGCTTCAACAAAAAGAAAGAGGATTGTTGTAATCATAAAGGCCTACAGAGCCTACACTTGCAGAAAATAAATTCATTCCAGTCACTTGGAATCTGTCAGGAGGAACCAATTACATATTAATATAACTATGATCCCCGCATGCCACTATTGTTTTATATGACTGAATAAAGGTTTGGAGGGGAAAACACATAAGAGGAGAATGTCTCTTAAGAAGCACCGGTGTTTTCCCTATTTGTCCCACATTCTCACTCCTTAGCTTCTCTTATGAAAAGGTAGACACTTTGGAACGGTTATCCGCAAAAACTTTATGATTTCCTGAGTGAATTTATACACATAGCATCATCATCTCCTTCCCTGTATTTTTTCCTCTAAAGGAAAACCTGGGTATCTCTTTGAACTCAGCATATGCATGAACCATGATAAAAAGTAAATTCTGAAGGACCATTTAATTAACAAAAATTTGCTTCAGAGAAATCCATAAGAGTCAGAAACAGGGTCAAACGAAATATTCTCTGTTTCAATTTTTAACAGCTTGCAACAAGACACCATTTCAAGGATTGAATGAAAAGCAAAGGTCCTCACGTTTGGTTGTCAACAATTACATAGGTAAATGGTGAATTACCCTCCTTTGAGACCTGTGCATAAAAAAATGAGGAGCAAAAATGAAGAAAAAGAGAAAATAAGCTCACAATGTAAGATTGCAGAGCAATCATAGCCCAATAAAAAAAAAAAAAAGCAACACTAACGGAAAATGCGAATAAATAAATTGAATATGAATAATTATGACAAATCAATTATATACCAAATCGTACTTAATCATACACTTGTATGTAAGATTGAACCATGGATAGGTATGCAACAAAATCGAAATATTCGCAAACAACTTTAATTGGACCAATAAAAAGAATATTTTTCTGGCAGTTCATGAAGAAAAGCCATGTAGACTACAGTCCATACCAGGGCATTCTCATTTTATTTCAGTTAGCACTTAAAGGTAAACAAATTACTTTTAACTGCCAACTGAATTAACAAAATGGGAATCCTATAAACTCAAGTTTTGTCAAGATTATGATTAAGTGTAATATCTGAGCTCAACAGCTTACCACAAGAAAAGAAGTATCCACGCCATCAGCTTCAAACTCCTCCAATATACCCTTTCCCCGAGGGTCATCAGCAATCTGGTGATACAACAACAAATACACAGAAAAGCTTGAAAAGTTAAGACATCTCAGCGAAGATTTGAACCGTTGCACAAAATGGATTCTGTTTCCAAAGATGAAAACTACATAAATAAATACCTTGGAAATAATCCTTGGGTTTAAGCCCAAACGAGCTGCACAAGTTAATGCATTTCCTGCATTTCCACCTCCTTGAACCTAAAGAAACCAATGTACTAAAATATGATCATAATATTTTCAAAGCAAAAAACCATTTCACAGTTCTGTTCATTTACTTAAAAATCACAAAGGAAGTAATAATGGGGTCAATGCTGCAAAAACATGAAAAGAATTGGGCCAAATGAGAACCACCCACTTTAAATCACCAGGCGACTTGGCCAACTTAAATTTTACTGAAAAAAAAAAAAAAAATACTAGCAACAAGAAAGATTAAATGCATCGACAAAATTTGACCTTTCAGAAAAAAAATTAAATAAATAACGAAGACCAGAATCTAAGACCGAAAAAGACAAAGTTTAACAATAACACGAGGGTAGAAATTCATAAAAGGAAAGTCAATAAATATGTTATGCCAGAATGGCAAATGGTAAAGCAGTTGAATTCTAGGGGAGCAAAAGCTAACTATTCAAATTTGCAGAAAAATTAATTATACCTTCAAGCTTGAACTTCTGATTTTGTCGTCAGGCTTAGGATAAGAAGCCACTGCCGCCAAGAAATCCAATCCCACACCACCACATCCTAACTGTAAAAACATCATCATCACCATAAGCAAACAATGACAAATAATAATAATAATAATAATAATAATAAAATAAAAACAGAAACTTACGACGATGCGGTTATCGGGGAGAGGAGGAAGAGAGTTAGACGACATTTTGAACCTGTAACATCGTATCTTCCAATGAGCATAAAAAAGAAAAAAAAAATATTAAAAGAAATGCAGAGTGAGCGAGTTGCCTTGCTGAAACGCAAGAAGAGCGAGGCGGCAACGTAGAAGGAGACCAATGCCGCAACGACACAACATTTAATGAAATGGCATTTGGACATTGGGACAGCGATAGCGTTAGCATCTTTTTTGTTCAGCTGATTTGTTTTATTTTTTTGGGTTTCTGTTTTTGCTGTTCAATGGCTGGCGCGTGGGCAAATGGATGATAGCCCGGGTCAGGGGTTAAGATTTTGCTGACTTATGTGGTGGTTATGGATTGGAAACTGGGTCCGGTCCGGTCCCTACCTCTCCTCTGAATCTGCTGCTGTTTCACTTTCACATTAGGTCGGCGTGTTTGGGAACGGGGAGACCGACGCCCAATTCAAGGATTGGTTTGTTCCGGATTAGGAAGCTGCCCGCCTTTTTGAAATCGAACGGCCTAACACCTGTTATTTAGGCAACGCCTTTTGTTTTTAATTATTTTTTAATATGAATCAAACTGCATCTTATTTATTATTATTATTTTTTTTAAGAAAAACTAAAAATTCTGTTCCCCAATCAATAAAATATACCTACCAAATTTGTCTTAAGTTGTAACAATATTTTTTAATTTATCATATACTTCTCCTGAATAATTACTTTACGCCAATTTTTATCAAAAAATACACTTATTTTCTAGTTACCTTAGTTTTACTGACTAATTAAAAGATAAATATATCTCTAATTTATTTATTTTTTATAATCAAAATTCTAATTTATTCATCTTTATATAATTTTTTTGTTCTTTAATTTATTTATATTAGGTACAAATTTATATTCTAAATTTTTAATATTTTAACATTTTAATTAACTTAAAACAAATATCATTAATTTATTATCATATTATTTAAAAATAATTTATATTAAAAATTTAAAAATTTACAATACAATTATGGTATAAAAATACTCTAAATAAAAAAATTAGAATATTTTAATGTAGTTATTATTGTTATTAATTAGTATCATATGAATATTTATATAATAAAGTTATTTTTTTAATACAGATTATGAATCTTATAAGTAATTTTAAATTAATTTGTTAGATAATTAATATATATAAAGATAAGTAAATTATAATTTTATGTATAAAGAATAAACAAATTATAGGTATATATGTCTTTTAATTAATTAACTTAACGCCAAAGTAGCGTAGATGAGAAGTGTGTTTTCCCACAAAACTTATTGTAAAGTGAAATTACCATAAATCTTATGGGAAGTATCTGATAAATTTTTTTTTTTAATATAAGTTGAACTCCATCTCATTTTCTTATTAATAAAAATTAAAAATGAAATTTGACTTTAATTTATAATTAAAATTGAGTCATTACATACAATAGCGTTAGAGTACGAACTCTTTATATAAATAATGAGAAATAAATTAATGTGACGTGATAGTGTGGGTTGAATGAAAATACAAAATCAATATAATTAATAATTTATGAATTTTATATCTTCATTTAACTAATACTATCACACTTGTATTTGTTGGAGTTGATGCTTTAACACTAATTTATTTTATATGAATTATTGATTATTTATACATATTTATATATTTTCAAGATCATTATTTTATATTATCAATAAGTAATGTTTGTTTTTTACATTACTTATTGATAATTTGAATTTGTTCAAATTGATGAATGAAATTGAAAAAAAATTAAAAATATTATTGTTGTAAATATGGTAATATAAAGTTATTACGTTGAGATAACTTTATTTATAATATATTTATAAAAGAAGATTCATGGTTATACACAGGTGCAACTTTTTTGTAATTACGAGTTCTCATTAGAGAATGAATTTACTGAATTGACTTGCCAAAAATTCATAATAATCATTTCATAAAATCGTTAATAGAAGATTTTCCCTAATTGAGTTGGCATATGTGGTCATTTGACTTGAGATGCTACAGTGATTTTATGTGTGATCTAAAGATAGTAACGAGTTGGGGATGGACAAAGGATGATCATCCCCATCCTCGTTCCTATTTTGAAAGTAATATTCCTGTCCTCATTTTGAAAAAAGTTTTTTTGTCTTCGGCCCATCTCAATTTATCAATATTAAATAAATAATTTATTTATACAAGTTAATTTATTTATACAAGTTAATTTATCAATATTAAATAAATAAAAAAATTCATACAAAATATTAACAAAATAAAATAATAAATAATAAATTAATTTGTATAAATAAATTATTTATTTTAATTTATATGCAAATATTAACAAATTAATGAGTCGATAAATTATAACTTCAATTTTAATAAAAATGACAAAAAAAACTTAAAAAAAACTAAATTAAATAAAATATTTAGAGTTTTATTAACTTTTGTGTTAATTTTTGTGGAAAAATATTAAATCTTCTTATTAGTTTTGTAAAAAAAAATTTATCTTGTAGAAAAGAAAATAAATTTTGAAAGTTATTTTTTTTCCTTTGTTAATTTTGTATTAATATACTAAAAACTTGAACTCAATGATTGCAATAAGTCATTTAATTTAATATCAACTAATTAATATATTTTTATTTTGATAAATTTTTAGTTGATAAAAAAGTGAATCTAATTATATATATATATATATATATATATTAGTTTTATTTTTAATTTTAAATGTATTATAATATAAAAACAGAGAAGCGAGGCGAGAATCAAAGATTAACCCCATCCTTGTTCTCGCCTCGTTTTCAAATTTGGGGGTGACGTGGAGATTTTGGCCATGTCTAGTGTGATCTTCTATTTTTAGACGTCATATATGATGATATCATGTTATTAATTATTAATATGAAATTGACAATATCCTAATAATTGAAATGTGTTTTTGATAATGATAAAAGTGATTGAAATTGATTTAGATATATTAAGAATCAAGAAAATTATATGTGAATATACTTGTGTTCAATTCTAAACAATTTTCTATGAGAAGTGTGAATCAAGTGTAACAGGATCAATATTTGGAGTTAAATGATCGATCCATTCACTAATCGGATCGATACATGGAAGAAACAGATCGACACAAGTAGAGAAGATCGATACATTTGAAGAAGGTTGACACTTGGAAGAAGAACAGATCGATATCCTGCAAGTCAGTAATCTCAAATGAAATCACAAGGTTAAATAGATCGATACTCGAAGGAAGCAGATTGATATGTTTAGAGAAGATTGATACGTTCAGAGAAGATTGACACTCAGAGTTTAAGGAGATTGATACATGACAATTTCAGAGAGTTGTAAAATATTTATACAGCAGACCAAATTGATACTTAAGCTAAAGAGATCGATACATGACAATTCCAGAGAGTTGCAAAATATTTACAAAGCATACCAGATTGATACCCAGGCTGAAGAGATCGATACGTTAGAATTCTAGAGAGTTGAAAATTATTATCTAAGTGAACCAGATCGATACGTAAAGGAGAACATATCAATACTCGAGATTAAAAATTAACTCAGATTCAATTTTTGCACAAACAGATCGATACACTGTCAGGAGGAATAGATACTTCTTGACGATTTAAAGCTTAATAGCAACTTCTACAGTATTTATGGCAAACATTTAATGCACCTAATTAAGTCATTGGACATAAATAATTTCACAAAGAGAATAAATATAAATAGAAGAATTTAAGGAGAAGAGAATAACAGAGTACATTCTTGAGCATTAGTGCTAATTCAATCTTCAATTTTAATGTAAACAATTCTCTTTTAGCTTTCTATTATAAATTTGTTTATTTACTTATTCTTGTGAGAAAAAATTAATTGTACGAGCTTATTGATACATCAGTTCTAATGTGAGAGTATAAAACACAAAAATATACTATTATATTATATTGGGTTCATCTTCACCTGAATCAAACGAAGAATATATTGGGTCACCCTTCACTTGGTTAAAGAAGTTGTACGATTGCTTTTCAACTTAGAAGGAGTTGTGTTGGGTTTTACTTGACCTGTATAAATAAGGAGATAGTTGAACCTTGGTGGTGAGCCAAAATTGAGAGAGTGTAGGTAGGCCAAAATTACCGAATCACTATAAATTTAGTGTTTACTTTTTCTCTCTCTACTATTTTATTAATTTTAGTGCATTGCATACATCTTACGCCTTAAATTTTTTAAAAAACTCAATTCACCCCTTCTTGGGTATTGCTAACTAGGACAACAATATATGTCAAAAGTTTTTCATGGTCTAACTTCTGAATGGTTATTGGGAACAGACTGACACATATAAAGATTGGTGTGTATTCAATAAATGATATGCAACTCTATGTAGTTGAGGTGAATATCCTATGATCTTTAAAATCATATTGCATTTAATCTTTAATTAGAGTATTCATTGGAATTGAGATTCTAATATTTATAGTAAAATTCAAAAAAAGTTTCTAAATATTATCTATGAAGTATGAATATGAAGATAAAGTAAAGTTGAGTGCAATATAAACTTGATGGTACAATCCATGTTTACAAAATCAATTAGGATATTGGATGATGGAAGTGAACAGAACTGAAAAACGCATGCTCTGTTTTGGAGTGCAGCGGAAGTGCGACGCACGGAATGGATCTCCGGGCGCACAACCGCTGCTGGGGAGGTCTAGATGAACACTTCAATCTGCGGAATAAACTCCCTAGAGGATCGATCAGTGCATGCATGTGTGTTCAGTGTACAATTTTTCTTTCATTTCTATTTTGTCAAACAA
>JAXCLQ010000001.1:15847017-15905881 GCA_035584115.1 Cedrela odorata | reverse complement strand
TCAAATTACATATGTATAATGCTTAGCCCACTTAATTACATATGTATATATTTATTAATAAGATAAAATCCCAAAATTACCTTGCTAATAATGAAATTTCAATTCTACCCTTATAAATTCACTTTATATTATTTTTTAAAATTCTAACATTTGATACTTTAACAAGTATATTTACAATCCTAGCTACAAGTCTTACAAAAGAAATTGCGAGTGTCATAGATACTTCTTTTTCCTTAATTTTTAATTTTTGTTCTCTTTTTTATGGGTGGGAAAAAGGTTAAAGAACTGAATCAAACTAGCAAAATTGAATCAAACTGAAGTTCAATTCAATTTTCGATGATCACCCTCTATTCTCATTTTCATCAATTACAAATTATTTTTTTCGTTCAATTTTTTTATTTAAATCATTAAATTTAAAAATTGAATTGAACTGATAAAATATTAATATTTTATTTTTATATACATTTGTCAATTATTTAAAAATAATTATATTATATTAAAAATATTTTTATTTACGATTATTTAAAAGTTTAGACTGAAAATTATTTTTAAACATTGTTGAGCCAAAGCTTAAAAAATTGAACTGAAATTAAACTAAATTGTTTGGCTCAATTTTGGTTCATTTTATACTACCTTTAATTTGGTTCAAATTTATTTTTTAAAAACCTAAATCAACTTAAAATTGAACTAAACTGAAAATTTTCCACCCCTACTCTTTTCTATTTATGTTTTTTTTTTCTCTCTAAAAATATTATATTTATATTAGATGAAATATCTTTACATCTTGAATTTTGTTGCTTTAGCCCTCTTATTTATTCATTCCTACATATGTTTAATATGATTGGCTTGCAAGCTTTTAAGAAGGTGGAGTGTGAAAAGATATAAGCTGGAACAAGACCTGAACTGTGGTCATCCAAGTTGAGTTGAGGCTATCTAAGTTAAGCTACTAGAATGGATTACTGAGTTGAGATCATCTAAGCTGAGCTACTGGAATGAATTACTGAGATGAGGTTTGGAGTGGAATGTAATTATGAAAATTGTTCTATTGGAAGATTACAGAAGTTTAGAATGAATTATTGAGCTGGAGTGAAGCTGTTGATGAGTTGGCAAAATTAGTTATAGAATTAATTATAGGCTGTACTTGTATAAAGATTAGTTATGAAACTAGTTGTGCATTAGAGTTTGTTAAATTCAGTTTTAGGATTTTCTAGATTAATTACTTCTTTTGTATAAATAGAAGAGCATTGTATTCACAAAAGATATATAATACATAATACAAAATTTTCTTCAACTTCAAAATACTTTCTCTGCAACTTTCTCTCTTTTTTTCCATTGAAACAAATAACATTTCTCACTTGTTATTAGAGCTTATATGGCATACATCAATCTTTCTATTTCAACAACTACAACGAATACTTTATTTTCGATCACTGTTCCAATCAAACTTGATGGAACAAATTATTTTGCATGGAAAACATAAGTTTTATCTTCTATCAAAGAGAATGGATTAGAAAGTTTCATATTGGAAGATTAAGATCGATCTCCACAGTTCAGATCTAGAGCAATTGAAGGATTGATCATTGAAAATCCTGATTATACAATTTGGAAGAGGCAGTATTAGTTTCTTCTTGGATGGTTGATGTCCTTCATGAATGAATCTGTGATTGGCTTAATGATAGGATGCAAAACATCTTCAGAAGTTTGGAAAGCATTATCCAAATAGTTTGGTTCTCAATCTTGTAACATCCCCAAATCCGAAATGTTACCGCCAGGTGATAGATTCCATCATCACCCTAAGCTTCTCTCTATGTCTGTCTGAAATGCATACACAGTTATTTTAACTTCCTTCAACATAAGATACAATGTAAATATCACATATAGGCGACAAATCCAATCATAATATAATAAAATTCATCCGTAACTTATAACATATGATGCATTATAATACATGTTATAATTTAGACACGACTCTAAATATATTACTGTCTAAGTTGTACATGACTTTCTATGCATGATAGACCCATAAACCCTAATGACTGCAGTGTATATCATTTTCTTCACTAGTGTCTCATCTCTATTGCAACGTCTCTCTCTTTTTAACTAAATGTCTAACATACAAAACTGAGAGAGTGAGAGGGGGGGGGGGGGGTGGGGGGGGGGTGGGGTGTAAGTCCTAAAGGATACAGTGAATGGAAAGGAAAATTTTCCATAAAATCATTATATGCATACACATATACTTTAAGAAATTAAAAACTGGAAATATTCATCTATCTATTCATAAGTCATATATATTATAGTATCATCATCTACAAGTATATAAATACAAGTATCATGCTCATACATCATTGTCTGGTCTATGTCTAGGATTACACACTTGATCGGATAGAGGGATAATCTATACTTAGGGTTATACACTTAATTGGGCAGAGTTATCATATCCATGTCCAGGGTTACACACTTAACCGAACAGAGGGACAATTCATACTCAGGGTTATACACTTAATTGGGCAAACTTACCATATCTGGATCCATGGATCAATTCTGTGGCACATGCACACGCATACGAACAATCACACGCACACGCATAAGCACACGTACACACACACATGCACACGCATACAATTATATATATACACACATATATATATATATATCCATATCATAAATAGATAGTTCATAGTAAAATCATATTTGGCCTTCTCCTGGACATAATCTTATATACCTCATTAACACTTCACATATATATACATATCATAAACATTTATATCGTAAACATATATATATGTATATATCATAAATATATCTCATAAATATCTATATATAATAAACATACATATTTCACAAGACAAGATGTCATATTCTTAACATTTGTATAACTGTAATCATTACAATGCTTATAAACATTGCATTAAGAAACATAAGAAAATATAAATATTCCACTTACTGGTTTATACTTAACCAATTTTGAATTGCTGTTTCGTTGACGGTTAATGGGGTCGCCTATCTATAAATACATATTCTTTTCTTTAAAACCCGAAATGTCATATGCTTGTCATATAGAATAATAAATACATCATACATGACATCGATTCTTAATAGAAAATATGAGTGTCTCGGACTCCCCGTTACCTAATTCAAAAGATCACCTTTTCCATCTCAATTACTCTAAACAATATTCATTTGTGACAAGGGTGACTTTGCATATTCTATGTGATCAATCGACAATGAATCTTAGGCTAAATTTTTAATATATTCATCCTTTACGAGTCTAGTTTATATAGTTTTTTATGGTGCTTTATTTGGTCTTCTATAACTCAATTTATACTTAAATGAATAGATACTATTCTAACTCAATTTTATAACAGAGCAGCAGATTTTCCAGATTTTTCTGGGAATTCGTTTCTTGACGAAAAATCTAATTTTTTTAATTATGTCAATCCTTGTCCCATTTTCTCCCGTTTCCTTTCATTTGATCGACCAAATAAGCTCTCTTCCTCTTCGTACGTTTTTCTCCACTCTTCTAGAGTTTTTTTGTTAAATGAAAAAGATAATCACCAATTAAAATAATGGAATGTTTAAATAGACAAAAATATGGGCCGGTCATCTTTAACAAAATTGGGCTTATTTTACAATTTGTTTTTCTAAGCCCAATTTGTAATTAAAAAAACCCCAAAGTTTTTAATTAAATAAACTTAATCATTTTGGCCTCATTTTAAAATTAACTCATTTTTTCAAATTATCAATCTTTTATGTTTGAAAATTTTGATTCTGGTCACCGGTACTTTGGTATACCCATTACATAAAATTTTGATCATTGTAAATCTAAAGCACAAATACTATAACTTCAATTTCAGATTCAAACAACCAAGAAAGAAGGAATGACAATGGCTGAATACTTTGTTAAGATGGAGAATATTTCAGATCATTTGACAACTGCTGGAAATCCCTTGAGTGACGATGACTTTATTCTTTATCTACTTAGTGGATTAGGATTTGAATATGATTCAATTGTAGTTAATAATATTAGTAAAAGTGAGTCTTTAAGCATTTACGAAGTGTATTCAATATTGCTAACTTATGAATGCAAAATTTAGCAAATGAACTCAAGTAATGCTATGGTTGTACATGGACATTTTGCTGCAAATTATTCATAGGCAAAGAACTTTCAAAAGAAATGAGCTGGACAACAAGCCTTTAACACTGGGAATAATTAGTTCAATGGAAAAGGAAAAGGAAATCAAGGAAGTTAAGCTGGAAGAACATGGTTAAATGACAGGAATTGCAAAACTTGTGTGTTAAATTTGTAACAAAATTGGTCACATAGCTAACATATGTTTTCACGGGTATAATAAAAAGTTTGTTGGTTAAGATTCTGGTTCTTCTCAATAACAAACATATCCTCAAGTTCAAGCTTATAATAGAGAAGGAAATCAATCTCAAAAAGCTGCTTACATTGGCAATTTTCAAGAAGAATGAGTTGTAGATGAAGGTTGATATTTGGACAGTAGTGCCACTCATTACTTGACCAATAACCTTAAAAATATGACCATTCAAGATGAGTTCACTAGTTTTGATAAGTTGATAGTTGGAAATGGAGATGGATTGGTTATAACTTATTTTAACTATTCAACTTTATGTCTAAAAGGCACATTAAGCATTTTAGGATCATGTTCATCTATTCAGCCAAACAATATACTCCGTGTACCACAAATTACAAATAATTTACTCAGTATCTCAAAGCTAACAACTAATAATAATGTAATAGTTGAATTTTCTAGTGATGTTTGTTTTATCAAGGACAAGAATTTGAAGATAGTGTTGTTGAAGGGAGTAGCTTCGGAGGGGCTATATAAACTGGTGCTCAATCAATCATCCAACTCTCATTTGACTTCTTCTCAATCTCAATCTGTTAATAATGCTTTTATATCTATATTGTCTTCTCTAGTGGGATATAGATATTACTTCAGCCTAGTTGATGATTTGAGCAAGTACATATACATATTTCCTTTAAAGTTAAAATCAGAGGCTTTAGCCACTTTCAAGGAGTTCAAGCTTTTCATTGAAAAACTACTTGGTCACTCTATAAAAAATGTTCAATCTGATACAGAAGGAGAATTTCTTGCATTTTCTGGTTTTCTTAAAGAAAATGGTATCCAGCATAGATTCTCTTGTCCATATACTCATTACCAAAATGGTGTTGTAGAAAAAAAACATAGGACAATTTCAGATATAAGAATTACTCTTCTTGCCTAAGCATTTTTACCTTTCTCATTTTGATGGAATTCCTTTCATATTGTTGTGTTTCTCATTAATACAATTTATACTCTTGTTCTTCATAATATTTCACCATTTGAAAAGCTATTAATCATTCACCATATTTTTTAATGCTTAGGGTGTTTAGTTGTGTTTGTTTTCCATATCTCAGGGATTATAATAATCATAAATTGAGTTTTCATACATCTAAATGTGTATTTATTAGATATAGCCCTTTTCATAAGGGTTATTGATGTCTGCATTCCTCTGGGAAAACATACACTACAAGATATGTTGTATTTGATGAATTGTGTTTTCCTTATCAGTCTAAGAATTTCACACTAACCGCTCACTCAAACTCATCTGTTTTTAGTTTTCCTTCTTTAATTCCTTTCCTTGAGCATGCAAAACATGTTTCTTCTTCAGCTCTAGTCTCATTTTCTTTATGCAGCTCATCATCTCCTTCATCATATGTCTAACCTCAAGTTAATACTAACAACTTTGATTCCTATAAATCTAGTCAGCCCATTCCTTTTTCAGTTGATGTTCCAAATTCCCATTCCATGGTCACAAGGTCCAAAAATGGTATTTTCAAACCAGTGTTTCTTGCCACTAACTCATTTATTGAACTAACTTTTGCAAAACAGACATTACTCATTCTTGAATGGCAGGCTGCTATGCAAGCTGAGTTTAAAGCTTTACAAAAGACACATACTTGGGACTTGGTTCCATTCTCTCTTGAATACAAATAGACAACAAGTGGATGTTTCAAACCAAATATAATTCTGATGGTTCAATTTTTAAACATAAAGCACGTTTGGTTGCAAAAGGGTTTCACTAAACACCAGAAGTAGACTTCTTTGACACATTCAGCCATGTTGTTAAAGCCTCTATAGTAAGAGTTGTTCTTAGTCTTGCTATTACTCATGGTTGGATTGTTAAGCAAATTGATATTAACAGTGCTTTATGTTAATATCAATTTGCTATTATGCATCAACCAGAAGGGTTAGTTGATAGTAATTTTCCTCACCATTTCTGTAGGCTGAATAAAACGTTATATGGCATAAAATAGGCTTCTACAACATGGTATGACAAGTTTTGACATACCCTAATTCAATAGGGATTTTAGAACTGTAAAGTTGATACATCACTATTTATCAAACACACATATGGTTTTATTCTCCTTGTTTTGAACTATGTTGACAATATTCTTATCATAAGTTCAAAACAATCCTTAACAGAAGCCTTTATTTTTCAGCTTGTTCAGAAGTTTGCTCTTAAATATCTTGGTCATCTTAACTATTTTTTTTGTCATTAAGGTTACACATGGTACTAAGGGTGTCCATCTTTCTCAAACTAAGTATATTAAGGACCTTTTATCTCAGGCAAACATGGAAGGTTGCAAAGGTTGTCCTACTCCAATGGTTATTGGTTCGAGACTTACAAATGCTGATGGAGATAGTTTTTAGGATGTTTCATTTTATAGAAGTATTATTGGAGGTCTCCAGTATGTCACATTAATAAAACCTGAGATTGCTTTCTTAGTAAACAAACTTAGTCAATACTTAGCTTCTCCAATGACTAAGCATTGGCAAGCTTGTAAATGGCTTCTTCGATATTTGCAGGCAACTTCTTCATATGGACTTTAGTTTACTTCAGGTGATCAGCTTGATATTATTGCTTTTTCAGATGCTACTGGGCATATGACCTGGATGACAAAAAATATTTTGAAAGGTATGCTGTGTTTTTTTAAAGAAAATCTTGTTTCTTAGTCATCTAAGAAACAACAAATAGTTTCCAAGTTCAATACAGAGTCAGAGTACAGGGCCTTAGCTGCAACCTCATATGAAATTTCTTGGTTATTATCCTTGCTTAGTAAACTTAAATTCAAGCCTTCTACTGTGCCTATTATATGGTGTGATAATAAAGGTGGTGCTGCTTTATCTAAGAACCCAGTTTTTCATGCTCGGACAAAGCATATCGAGCTTGATGTTCATTACATTAGGGATAAGATCTTTAACAAATATTTAAAAGTTCGTTATGTTCTAAATGAGTATCAAGTGGCTGACATTTTTACCAAACCATTGACTTTCTTTTAGTTTTCATATATTAAAGACAAGCTTCAAGTTCTTCTTCGACCTTGAGTTTGAGAGGGGATGAAAGGAAATAAGCTGACACAAGACCTGAACTGAGGTCATCCAAGCTAAACTAAGGCCATCTAAGCTGAGCTACTGAAATGGATTACTGAGCTAAGGTCTAGATTACTGAGCTGATGTCATCTAAACTTAGCTACTAGAATGGATTACTGAGCTGAGGTCATCTAAGCTAAGCTATTGGAGTGGATTACTGAGTTGAGGTCTGAATTATTAAGCTGAGGTCTGGATTACAAAAGTGATGTATGGAGTGGAATGGAATTATGAAAGCTGTGCTACTGGAAGATTACAAAAGTTTGGAATGAATTATTGAGTTGAAGTGAAGTTGTTGATGAGCTGACAAAATTAGTTATATAATTAGTTATAGGTTGTTACTTGTATGAAGATTAGTTACGAAACCAATTGTGTACTAGAATTTGTTAAATTTAGTCTTAGAATCTTCTAGATTAATCACTTCATTTGTATAAATAGTAAAGCATTGTATTCACAAAAGATATATAATACATAATACAAAATTTTCTTCAACTTCAAAATATTTTCTTTGCAACTTTCTCTTTGTTTTTCCATTAAAAGAAACAACATTTCTCACCGAGGGAATTTCTGGTGATACCAAAAGTTAGGGAAGAGTCTCAAGAAAAGCTTGACCCTGCTAAAAGGATGATGAATTATACTAATGCGAGGAGGATAGTTCCCAATCAAGAGATAGTTATGAACCCTTTCATAGATTGAAAGAGCTTTTATTATTATTATTATTATTTTCATCAACTCCTAAGCTCCAACACTCCAAATTTAGAAGATTTTGACGTATGCTCTTATGATAGGTCTATTTCTAGTGACGATGATGATGATGTTTATTAGATTAGGATTGTTTCGTATGATTTTGCACTAACATTTTGTAAACATATCCTAACATGTCAAAACTTTACTCTTTAGTTAATGAAACTTAACTTTTGGTTAGGCTTTCAATATTTACTATCGTTTCATTTGGTATTTACAAAAATAATAAACACATAATTATAATCCCAGTTTAAATACTTAAATATTTATAATTTTTATATAAAGATATATGTTTATTCATTTATATTTAGTATGTGCTTAAGTTTTAATAAAATGGCTTAATTCTTTTTAAAATTAAGTTATATATCTTACATTTCTATAATTAAATTCAATGATATAAGTATAATTTAGTTCCTTAATATAAAATATATTTATTTAATGTAAATAAATATACTAAATTCTTAAAATAATTTAAAAACTTAGATATGAATTTTATTGCTCAAAAAATTTATATTAATGTAATCATATCTTTCTACTAATTAATATTCTAATTTCATTATACAAATTTAAACAAGAAATAATAAGCATAATTGTTTGACCCACATTTAATTTTAATTATCAATTTTATATAAGAGAAGTTGTTTTCTATATTAATTTTTGAAATTTATTGTCATTATAGCTTTATTTTATTTGTTAGATAAAATTATTTTTCTTTATAATTTTAATTCAACAATGTATAATTATATATATATATATATATATTAAAAAATAACAAAAATAACAATACTCTATAACTAGAGTACAACTAGTCCTTTTAACTACCTTCTTTCCATCCAGAATGTGAAACCCTATTCTTTAGACATAAGAGTAAAATGATCATTTAATAATATTTATTATGACACGTGCATGACTCAAAAATTTAATTGATACATTATCGAGGTTTAGGAGAACTTAAGTTGGCTTAATGAAATAATTAATATGAATTTGGAAGTATTTTAAAAAAATTAAAAAATGGACCAAATTACAAAGTTTGAGGGACTAAATTGCAAGATTTTTAAATAGTAGAAGACGAGTTACTATAGTCAGTACTGTAGCAAAATTAAAAACGGTCGACTGGTTTCCCAATCCGATCAACCAACAGAATGCATGTTTTTGAGACACTATAACAGTACTGTTCACAACATTGATCACGGTTACTATAGCAATTTGGTTGACTAGTTTCGAAAAAGGGCAACTGGTTTGCTGAAAAAAAGGGTTTTTTAAAAGAATTTTTGCTAAATTTTCAAAGGTTTTAAGGGTATTTTGGTCATTTTACCCTCTTATCTATATATACCAAGCCTCTCATTTGTGTTTCACCATTCTCTCTCTTTAAAAAAAACACCATAAATTCATTCTTCTCTCTCTAAAATAGGTTTTCTCTCCATTTCTCTTTATTTCTCCAATTTTTTTTTAATGTTTCATCAAATTTTCGCCACCAAATGACTCCCTATCCTCTCATTTTCGCATTAATACCACATTTAGGCTAAGAAAAATAAGAAAAGACGAAGAACAAAATGGGTTTCAAATTAAAATTGGGCTTTTTTCGTTTAAATGGCAAATCGAGATTTCTAAGAGTTTGAACAAGTTATCAATAAGTCTATTTACTTATTATAAGCATAATTTTAAGATTTTGGGCTTTTAGATTTTACCGTTCATCCAGAAAATAAGTTGATTTTCATATAGTAAACGTAGAAATTGTGTTGAATGGTGATAATTGAAAAAATATGACATCGAATATGCGTTAAATGTTGTTTGAAATAATTGTATGTATATTTGACGAAAATATAGAATTGAGTAAAATTGCGACAAATGGAAACTTATGACATCATATATATGTTGAATGTTGTTGAGAATAGGTAAATTCGTCTTAGGCATAAATGCGAAATTTGGAATAATTCCAACCATAGGATTCCATTATTGGGAATCGGATAAATGGCCTCATAATGTAAAATGTGTTAAATCAATAAATTGTGAATATATTAGTTAGAAACATCGCATTTCGTGCATGATATAATTATTTGGAATATTGAATTTATGAGACTACGTATAGGTGATATTAGGTGCCGTAACACCCAAGAAAGGGGCATACAAAACGCGAGGAATATTAATGGGAATGGATACCCTCCCCATACAGTGAGTGGATTTATATATACATAAATATGTAAATAGAATGCATGAGATATTTATATATACTCTTGCGTGTTAAACAAATGTTTTGAAATGAGTGTTTCACATATATTCTATAATGATATTGGCAATTGATTATAAATGGTCTGCTATAAAAGTTTTACTTGATATACATGCATGAAATGGCTAAGAAGGCCGAATTTGGATTATTATTTGTAATAATTATTTGAAAATGTTAAGGCAATGGAGGCCGGGTTTTGATTTATATGGTTATATTGCTGAATTGAAAATGAAATATTTTAATACATGTATATTTTAATGATGAGGCTAGTAAGGCTAATTATTGTGATATAGCTAGTGGGCCAATTGCATGGCCTTTGCGCCTGCTTATTTACTGTATATATAAGGAGGTAGCTTATGAACGAACTTATGAGAGGCCGCATGGGTGAGTGGGCCGCAGTGGGCTTGTATAAGGAAAGTTAAGCCATGGTAAGCCCACAGCGTGCTATGCACTTATATGCAGATATATAGAGACCATATGGAAAGTCTTAGCGGCTTAATAGGAATCTCTTGAATTTGACGGATTTCAAGAACAGTCATTTTATCACCAAGTGACTACTCAAGGCCAACATCAGTGAGAGGGGTTGGGTGTTTTGAAATATGTATGTTTTACAAGAAAATGAATAATTTTGTAAAGCATGACAAATGATTTCCGATTTATAAAACGCATGGCATATGGTTTTATGCATATCAAGCTCACTAATTAATTTTGACGTTACCTTAGCTAAGGTAGCGGTCGAGATAGTATGGTCAGCCTGTTTAATTGTTTAAAATGTATCCAAACCATTTTTACATTGTTTACAATTATTTTTTAAACTTAATATATATATATATATATATATGTATTTGAGCATATGTGAATACTAATTCCAATATCATGAGTTGAGATGTGTGTGTATGTATGTATATCTATGTATGTATACGTTTACTCACTGAGTATAATTGTATACTCACCCCTCACAATTTTAGCTTTCAGTTTAGGCGCGTTAGTCCTCGTTGGACTAGCAGTGGCAGTTAAGTGCACTCAACGCTTTGGGTAAGTTTACCTTCTTTAACTCACAGTTATGGATTAGGTCCACTAGATATGAAATTTTTGGATATATAATTTTTTTTTTGATTTTTGAACTTTCCTAAGGATTTTTTTTTATGGTTAGAATTTAAGAAGAAATTGAACTCTGATGATTATGTAAGAACTTATTATTTTGTTCAACCCATGTGAAATATTTTTGAATTGATATTTATATTACTTACACATGTTATGGATGAATTGATCACGGAGATCAATTCTTTGATATTGACAATCCTTTGAACGGGAATTTGTATTTATAAATTGTTTTCAGGTTTTTGGATAATGACAAGTTAGCCTTACAGGCTCTCTTAGTACATTCTATTATATAGGGTGTATCATAATGATCTGTGGTAATTGTCACAAGTAAACCCCGAGGTTGAGGCGTGACAATTTAATTGGTATCAGAGCACTTGGTTTTGAAAGGTGCTTTTAAAATATTTTGAAAATAGTTTGATATTTTAAAACGGGTTGAACATGGTTTGTAAAATGATTTTAACTTATCCAATGAACATTAAGTGAGTCAAGTCATAGATGAGTATATGTTGTTGTGAAACATGTACTATAGAACTTAACTTCTCAACCTAGTAGGTGATGAGGCATACTAACTCCATGTACGAAAGAGGAAAGGGTAGACCATGGAGAAGAATGTTCCTCGATATGGAATAAGGGTTTCTTAGTGATAATTCATTAAGATCGTTCAAATTATATGATCCTATTTACTTTCTTATAGATATATAATGTCATCTTAATGTATATGTGGAGATTGATGTGTTGATTTAATTAAATTTGAATATCGGTAAAAATCAAATTAGTTTCGATTTTTGATAGGCCAAGTATGTATGAAGAGATAAGGAGTGCTTATATATTTTTATATGGGTATATTGTTATGAAATAATGTTGTCCCAAGGTGGGTTGAGAAATGATGAAATACAGTGGGGTACGGGGTTAGACTGAAGGGTGACTGCACCCCCTACAGAACCAGTGAAAGGTAATAATGATAATGCATATAATGAAGATCTAAGATAATGATAGGTATGCATCAGAACTTAAAAAGAAACTTCATTTCACTTGGCTTACTATACAAAAAAAAAAAAATAAAATCAAGATTTAATATTAGAGTTGAAATGATATTTTGAGGATTCTTAAAAGAAGTATAGTGGGAGATGAAAGAGAAAAATATATATAAATGGGTTGTCTGTTTTAGTTAGTTTAGTAGTAAATGAAAATGTTGTTGTTTAAAAAGCAGTAAACATAGATAACTTTAAGCTAAACATCCAAGATTAGTACACATTAGTGAAAGTTAATATTACAGCTTAGCTAGTCACGCGACTTGTCATTCTTTCACTTTCATTTTGTAGATGAATTATGTAATGCGGAAATGGATTTGGAAATTGAATGTACATTTCTTGCGTTTTAGTTGAGGATTTCTTTTGTAGTTGGTTGTAATTAATTATAGTATGAAATTTTTCGCAAAGACAATCTTATTGTGATCGGTTATAGTTTCTTTAATTTGGTGTAATATTGAATTTGAAGTCACATTGTAATGATAATTTTATGAATGACAAAGTGCATTATTTGAAATTTCTTAGTAATCGTTAACCTCAATTGGCGAGCTAATTTTTGCTTCTTTATGAGTGGTCCTATCTGGGATAAATAATGCTTTATAACATAATATAGTAGCTGAAACATTGGACAATTAAGTTATTAATTAAAGAATTTATGGTATGATTAAGAATATATGTGTCACTAGTTCATAATTAGTGGTAAGAGTTCAATGGGAAAAATGTATAGTGTGAATAAGAAGCTGAATATGATAAATGAATGCTGGTAAAGTGATGTAAGTTTTTCAATTTTGAAGGTTAGAAATGTAAACCATGCTTTTAACAATTGGTGTTTTTGTATGAGAGAAAAATATAAGACTCCACATTATTGATGATCAATTAAAATATCTCTTCAAAAATCTAAGCCTAAATCTCAGGATAATAGAGAAATTTAACAAAAGAACCCATTTGTGACTAGACTTTCAAAAGAGAACTGCAGCAGTGGATCAACATGGAGCGCAACCATTTATTGTGAAAAGGAAAGACGGTACCTTGAGGTCATGTGTTGATTTTCATCGGTGGAAAAAGGTGACCATAAAAATTGAGTACTCGATGCCCTGTAATAGATTTTCTCTTTTATCAATTGCAAGAATTTTCTAAGATCGATGTGAGATAAAGGTATTATTAGTTAAGGATTTTGGGAGAATAATGGTTATAAGACTATTATCAGAACGAGATACAGACACGATGAGTTTTTCGAGCTGACAAGTTTATTAACCATAGGGGTTTTTGGGTGATATCTCATTAGATACAAATTATAAGTAAAAATCAATCTTAATGTTATAATTTGGAGCGATGTTACCGTATAAGATTTGGTATATATTTATATAATGCGATAATTAGAAGAGTAAAGAATTGAAGTTTTTATTGATATCATTTTCATGTACATCATGATAATTATTCATGAGCAGGGTTATAAAATGATGTTACTGAATTCCTTTATTGATGCGATCTTGAAATAGCATGAAATTCTATTGAAGACTAATTAATTGATTTGTGTAGTGAATTAATATTAGTCGACGTGGTTTTAATAATTGGATGATTTTCTTTTCAAATTATTTATGGTGACTTGAATAAATTTTATTAATATATGTATGTGTATTTATGGAGAGTTATGAGATTGCTTTCAAAGTATATTGGTTTTGGAGGATATGTGAATGTTGGGAAATATTGAAGTACTTTATGTTAAATTACAGGTTGGTTTTATCCAAATTATAGAGGAGACTCTGCCAAAATTTTCTTAGTAAAATAATAATAAATTGTACATTTGATTCATATTAAAGGTATATTAGTATTGTTTTAAGAATAATTATAGAAACTAGTTGTAAGGACTGATGTAATTCCTACACTTTTAGTTAAATAAAACTTTTATATTGGTTATAGTACGATTAATACTTGTGTTAGAAATTATTGAAGGTATTTACATGGATTTTAAGTTTATAATATATATTCCCAGTTAGAATGATAATGCAATTTAATTGTGAGTCTTGGTATAAAGTTTGGGAAAGATTTAAGGAGTTGCAAAAGAAGTGTCCACATCATGGTCTTCTTGGTTGACTGCTTGTGAAGACTCTCTAAGATGGACTAATCTATTCAGTTTGGATTTTCATAGATATAGCTGCAAAAGGTGCCTGAATTTGGGTAAACAAGTTGCAGAGACATATAGGTTATTAGAAGAAATAATTTACAAAAATTATTAGTGGTCAAATGAAAGAGGTATGTCAAAGAAAATTCCAGGTATGTATAATGTAGATGGCATAAGTATGATGAATGCCGAGGTTGATTCTTTGGCAGAAGTGTTTGGTAAGTTTGATAAAGTGAATTCTATTTCCAATTTAAGTTATGATTGGTGTGGAGATGCTCACATGAGTTTTAGCTGCGTGCAAGCAGAACAAACTTAATTTGTTTCTAATTTTAATAGACAACCTCAACTAGAAAATAAGCAGCCTTAGGTGATAACAATTGAAAAGATAGTAAATACAACCTCAGAGAGATTTTAGAGGCCAGAATAAAAGGGTGACATATTGCAAATTCGAATAGAAATATGGAGATGCAATAGAGGCAATTGGCCAATTTCATCTGGTCTCGTAGATATGGTAATCTAGTAAGACAGAGGTCAAATCTAAAAAGAACATTACAAGGTTGTCACTTTACACTTTGTGAAGTGGTAAGCAAACCTGGTGAGGTAAGCAGTGAAATTGAGGTTAATAAGACCAAAGTGAGTGGTGAAATAGTTCACGTCATAAGAAAAGGAACAAATATCTCAATAGCCGGGGCGAGAGACCTCAAAGGGCTGAGGGACGAATTTCTGATCAGTGTGCCCTTGAGGGACACGAGTTTTAATACGAAAACTTGGTAGTCTAAGCTTGGGTCGGTGGGGAGCCGGTAGTAATCAGGTCGAGGGCCAAGGAGTTACATCTTGTGCATAAAATGGATGTTATAGATGAGTTTATTAGTATGATTTCTAAGATTTAAAAATATTAAAGACCCTCATGAGACATATTCAGTGAATATGGGGATAAATTAAGATGAAGATTTAGATGTTGTAGTATGTGTAGTTGAGGCTGCATATTCTAGGCTAAAGTAGGAAGGTACAAATTTTGAAAGTTTGGTGAAGGTAAGCCATTACCTCTTCTTTTTGATATGCAAGCACTAGTAGGGGTAGTGGATTTTATAAATCGTGTCTTATACCCTTATTTAGATAAGTTTAAGACTAAAATAATTGTTGCTATACTGGTGTACTCCCAAAATAATGAAGGAACATGCTAAATACTGCAGAGTTAAATTTGAGATAGTGGAAATGGTTTGAATTAATTAAGAATTTTGACCTGATTATTAAGAATCGTTTAAGGAATATTAAGGAAGTAATAGATGTTTTTTTTTTTAATATGAAATCTTTTGATACTTTAGCATGTGTTCTAGTAACAAACTTGCCTTTGTTGGTAGAAGTGAAGGCTTTGTTTATAGTCTTAAGTGATGATGATTTCGGAGCTTTGGTGGCTAAATTGTTGTGAGACCACGTTGGTGGATCAGATTAATAATAAAATAATAATAATAATAATAATATAATAATATAATAATAATAATAATAATTAGACAAGATATGAAATAAGTATGCATTATAGAATTGTAAGGCAGTTGTAATATGCACTTATTGTTGATTTAAGTTGTATATAATAATGGTTGTTTAGCTAGTATTAGCATACTTAGTAATAAATATTTTAGAAAGTAATGAATACTTTCATGTCGGGGTTTTAGACAATATCATCTTGAAAATGGGTGATTTGTTTTCAGAATTAAGGAAA
Organism: Cedrela odorata; assembly: GCA_035584115.1. NCBI lineage: Eukaryota > Viridiplantae > Streptophyta > Magnoliopsida > Sapindales > Meliaceae > Cedrela > Cedrela odorata. The sequence goes on along the minus strand of JAXCLQ010000001.1, from coordinate 15,889,497 downwards.
GTTTAAACGGGATGTATAAAATAGTGGAATGTGAATGCACAATATCCTACTGATTGGAATCGCCATCAGACTTGGCAATAAATTATAATGTGTTCTATGTTTCGAGGTTAAAATAAGTACATATCGAATCTTTAGCACATTTCAGAGACATCTCAAGTAAAGTTTAGAAGGGATCTAAATTATAAGATTTATCCAATGAGAATAATTGATTGGTAGTATCGGGTTTTGAAGAGTAAGATCGTTTCTAAGATAAAGCTATATGTGATGGTATGCAAATGTCGAGGGTATAACTTGAGAGTCTAGCAATTCGGGTCACAGCAATATGTGTATTTAATTTAATAAACGTATTAGGTATGTGAAATTTTGAGGACAAAATTTTTTCTAAAAGAGGTAGAACTGTGAAACCCTATTCTTCGGACATAGGGGTAAAATAGTCATTTAATGATATTTATTATGACACGTGCATGATTCAAAATATTAATTGACACATTGTTAAGGTTTATGAGAACTTAAGTTAGCTTAATAAAATAATTAATATGAACTTAAAAGTATTTTTCAAAAAATTAAAAAAAGGGACCAAATTGCAAAGTTTCAGGGATTAAATTGTAATATTTTCAAACAGTGAAAAATGAGTTATTGTAGTAAGTATTGTAGCAAAATTGAAAACGATCAACTGGATTGGGAAATCGGTTGATAGGTAGAATGCATGTTTTTGGGACACTGTAACGGCATTGTTCACAGTTACTATAGCAATCGATTGATCGGTTTCAAAAAAGGTCGACCAATTTACTAGAAAAAACTAGTTTTTTGAGGATTTTTGCCAAATTTTCAAAGGTTTTAAGGGTATTTTGGTTATTTCACCCTCTTATCTATATATACTAAGCCTCTCCTTTGTGTTTCACCATTCTCTATCTAAAAAACACCCTAAATTCATTCTTCTCTCTCTAAAATAGGTTTTCTCTTTATTTCTCCAAATTTCTTTGATATTTCGTCAAATTTTCGCCACTAAACGATTCCCTATCCTCTCCTCTTCCATTGATACTACATTTGGGCTAAGAAAAGCAAGAAACGAGGAGGAGCAAAAATGAGTTTCGAATTAAAATTGGGGCTTTTTCGTTTAAATGGAAAATCGAGGTTTCTAAGAGCTTGAACAAATCATTATTAAGTCTATTTACTCATTATAAGTATGATTTTAAGATTTGGGGCGAATTGAAGTTTAGATTTGACTGTTCATCCGAAAATTAAGTTGATTTTCATATAATAAACGTAGAAATTGTGTTGAATAGTAATAATTGAAAAAATATGACGTGGAATATGCGTTAAATGTTATTTGAATAATTATATGTATATTTGATGGAAATATAAAATTGAGTAAAATTGCGACAAATGGAAACTTATGACATCATATACATGTTGGATGTTGAGAAATTTGGAATAATTCCGGCTATAGGATTCCATTATTGGGAATTGGATAAATGACCTCGTAAAGTAAAATGTGTTAAACCAATGAATTATAGACATATTAGTCAGATACATCGCATTTCATGCATGATATAATTATTTGGAATATTGAATTTATGAGACTATGGATGTGTGATATTTGGTGTCGAATACCAGGGAAAGGGGCATACCGAATACGAGGAATGTTAGTGGGAGTGGTTACCCTCCTCATACAGTGAGTGGATTTAAACATATATAAATACGTAAATAAAATGCATGTGATATTTATATATACTCTTGTGTGTTAAACAAATGTTTTGAAATGAGTGTTTCACATATATTCTATATTGATGTTAGTAACTGATTATAAATGGTCTGCTATTAAAATTTTACTTTGACATACATGCATGAAATGGCCGAGGAGGTGGAATTTGGATTGTTGTTTGTAATAATTATTTGAAAATGTTATAACCATTAAGGCCGGGTTTTGATTTACATAGTTATACTGTTGAATTGAAAATGAAATATTTTAATGCATGTATGTTTTGGTGATGAGGCCGATAAGGCCGATTATTGTGATATGACTAGTGAGCCAGTTGCATGGCCTTTATGCCTGCTTATTTACTGTATATACAGGGAGGTAGCCTATGGACGAATCTATGAGAGGCCGTATGGGTGAGTGGGCCGTAGTGGGGTTGTATAAAGGAGGTTAAGCCATGGTAAGCCCACTGTATGCCATGCACTTATGTGCTGATATATAGAGACCCTATGGAAAGTCCTAACGGCTTGATAAGGATCTCTTGGATTTGACGGATTTCAAGGACAGTCACTTTGTCACCAAGTGATTACTTGAGGCCAACATCAGTGAGACAGCTGAGTGTTTTCAAATGAATAATTTTATAAAGCATGACAAATGATTTCTGATTTATAAAACGCATGGCATATGATTTTATACATATTAAACTCACTAATGAATTTCGACGTTATCTTGGCCAAGGCAGCGGTCGAGATAATATGGTCAACCCGGTTGATTGTTTAAAATGTATGCAGACCATTTTTACATTGTTTATAATTATTTCTTGAAAATAATATATATATATATATATATATATGTATTTGAGCATATGTGAAGACTAATCCCAATATCATGAGTTGAGATGTGTGTGCATGTATGTATATCTATGTATGTATACGTTTACTCACTGAGTATAGTTGTATACTCATCCCTCACAATTTCAGCTTTCAATTTAGGCACGTTAATCCTCACTGGACTAGTAGTGGCATTTGAGTGCACTCGACGCTCTAAGTAGATTTACCTTCCTTGACTCATAGTTATGGATTAGGTCCACTGGATATGAAATTTTTTTATATGTAAACTTTTTTGAATTTTGAGTTTTCTTGGGGATTTGTTTTATGGTTACAATTTAAGAAGAAATTGAACTCTGATGATTATGTAAGAACTTATTATTTTGTTTAGTCCATGTGAAATATTTTTGATTTAATATTTATATTTATTATGCATGTTGTGGATGAATTGATCACGGAGATCAATTTTTTGATATTGACAATCCTGTGGACTAGAATTTGTATTTATAAACTGTTTTTAGGTTTTTGGATAATGACAAGTTAGCCTTATAAGCTCTCTTAGTACATTCTAATGTATAGGGTATATCATAATGATCTGTAGCAATTGTCACAGGTAAACCCTAAGGTCGAAGCATGATATAGAACCTAAAAAGTAGGGATAAATTAATGTCCAGTAATTATGTATTTACAATAATAATTTTTATGAATTAAGAAAAAATAAAATTCAATATAAACAAATTTTGATCTTCAAAGTCATATATAACATATTACTTCAAAAAAAATTTTAAAAATCAAAATTCCATAAGGATAAAATGAAACTATTTATCATTTTCTTATAAGTAATTATATTTAATTTAATCTATCCATGCTTTTGGGGCATTATTTCTCAAGATTGTCTCTCAAATTTCACATTTGGAGACTTTTAACATGGAACATAAATTATGCCTAAAATTACCAATGCATAACTAATCATGGTCATCATAATTCCACTTTTAATTAATTACTTTATTAATAAAAATAATAACATTTGAATCTCAAAAAAATTACCAAATAATTAATTTTATATAACTACTATAAATATTTCTATTGAAACATAACATATACTAATTAAATTCTACTGAAAATTATACATAAAATTTATCATGCAAAATATATTTAAATTTAATTCAATAAACAATTAATTGAATCAACTCGTAGTAGTTCGGGACTTTTATGCACATGTACTCAAATTTTAAATAAAACAAAACACATATATTTTAGTTTTAAAACTAAAATCATATCAATTGCATATAAACACCTACCATACATGCAATCAACAGTAATTAAACTTCCATCAATTTTTCTGGCTTTCTTGGATCGCTTCCTAATATCAAATTATCAATAAGAATTACTAAGTCAAAAGTTAGAAAACTACACTATTAAACATATAACAACATCGTAACCAATAAATATAAACTAAATTATACACGTAAAATAAATTACTAATACTTGGAATGCTATAACAATTGAATCCGTATCTAATATCCTAAAATTAAATTATAAAACTAATCAAAACTAAAGTTAGTATTATACCCTTTGTTCTATCCTATGCTCGCTCTCGGTTTCTTTCAATTTGCAAAGCTAAGAAAATTCAATTGTAAAGCCAATTCAATTTTAATTTTGCAAAAAGAAAATTTGTGAGTCCAAATATTCAATTTAGAAAACAATGCCCGACAACTCCAATCTCACAATTGCCAAATGTTAGCTTAACTCCCCTCAATGCTTTGCATTCTAAACCACCTACTTACGTGTCAATTATGCAGACATTCAAAAGACACCAACTGCCATCTTACAATTTCAATTTCATGCGTAAAACCGTCTTAGCTTCCACGCGTCCCCGTCCCACCAAAACCATCCTCTACACGCGTCTGATAATATTACACACACACACACACAGATATATATATATATATATATATATATATGTATATATAATAAAAGCCCAATTTGTTTTGCACCCCTAAACCATTATTACAAAAATAAATATACTAATCAAGCATATTACTAAAAAGTTAGGATGGCAACTACTTATACATAGCGCAAATTAATAACTCTATGTTATAATAATTATTATAAATTAAAAATAATAATACTTTAATTTTAAATGCACTTTCTAATTTTAAAATTTCTTTATTATATTATTATAAAAAATTAAGAATAACACCGGACCGAATTTAAATTTAAAATGGACAAATTTGAAATGAATATTTCCAAACTCAATACTAAATTCTTCTTAAATTCATTTTACATTTCATTATTAAACTCACTTTAACGAATATTTAATATTTATCAAACTCGTTTTTAACAAATACTTAACTTTTATTAATTGCTACAAAAATTCAATACTAAACCCTCTTTAAATTTGTAACAAATTTGACATTTTATTATTAAATTTGCTTTAATGAATACTTAATTTTTATAAATTCGTTTTTAATAAATACTTAACATTTATCAAATTCGACGAATATCCACAGATTTTGAGCAATTTTTTTTTTTTTTATCTTTTCAACTACACTTGTACAATTTTAAAATATCAAATTTAAACTTATAACATATCTAATTAAAACTATAAATTTTTAGAATTAATTCAAAATAAAATATATCACTCACATAAAATATTAAGTCCACCAAATAAAAGTGATCACAAGAATTTTAGTAAAAAAAATAATTATTTTACAAATTCACACATAAAATATCATAAATTTAACATAAAACTCTATAAACTTGTAAATATCCATTTAACCATAACATATATCTATTTATTACAAAATTATAACATTATATACAATATCATAAACTACGATAAATTAATAACAGAATTTTCAAATCTAAATTAATACTAACCAACTTCACAATCTCCATTTTACTTACTCATAGTGTTGGTAAATAATAATATATAAATTTGTTGATGCAGCAAAAATCCCTTATGTGGATCCTGTGCACCAGCAACATTCTTTTTTTCCTTTGCTTGACTGATTACTTAAGCTATGATCACAATTGGAAACTAAGGGGGTAAAAAGCCGGTTATCAGGCAAAAACCCTCCGATGTTTAAGTTAGGATTTTTTTTTTATGAAAGTTTTGGAGAATTAGGATTCTATTTTGTCAAAGTTTTAAGTCATCATACCTAGTTGTAGTTAGTCTCATTTTATAGATGTTGACCTCTCCCAATTATGGCAGAATTCTTACAGAATCTAGAAACAAGTATCTCGTCGTGTGAGGACCACAGATATTCCATAATTTAAGCATCGGCTCCCGAATTTTATGGGATCATGCGCCTTTTACATGAAACTTACCTTTAAAATTCTTATTATGTTAGAAGTCATAATTGAAAAGAATCCTTATTATGGAATAATTCAGAGAGAATTTGGGAAGGAAACCAATCCTTCTTAGATACGTAATTGTTGTGAGGTCTCAGGAGTCTTTATTTGAAATTTCTTTATCTATCTGAGATGAACTCAGATGTTGCATGACTGAGATTTTTATAAGTTGTGACCGAGACCTTTATAAACTATAACTGAGACCTTTATAAGCTGTGATCGAGATCTATATGTCAACCTAGAATGCCGACCCAAGACCATTTTATTCCACCAGGCCTCAGCTTCTGAAGAAGTCTTGTAACTTTTACTATCGGGGCAGATATTCTCGGGAGACGTTAGGTCTCGGAACTCTTATCAGCTTCCTCATATGGTTTGTTCAGGGTTTATAAACTTATGGGCCTTAGGTGTACTAGACTATATATACAACCTCAAACCCCCTAGTTTTAGTAAAAAATAACTGCTTTTGACAAAAAACTAAAAACACTTTCAAAAAGAAGTGTCTACTGGCTGCCCTTAAATGCTCAGCCCAAAAACTCGCCTGCTTCCATCACGTGGCAAAGTATGACTGGCTTTTGGGATTACAACACCTTGGGTCCTTAGAGATCTAATTGTCCCTAATGATGATCGCCTCATTTACATAAATAAGATGCACCCCCTTAGCTTCTACTTGACGTGGCAACATCCCATCTCTTGATCTGTAATGTGCATCGGCAGTTGGGGTTCTTCCACTCCTTTAAATACCTCTCATCTTACCTTTTAACTTCTCTTTACCCTTACGCCGTTATTTTTCCTTTGCAAACAACTTCAATAGCAACAAAGCAACAACAACTTAGTTTTGAGTCTTTAACAACTTCAAGTTCTTCAACCATTAACAGTAAGTCTCCCTTTCTTTTCTTTCATTCATTTGTGGTTAATTTGGTGACATAATTGATTGATTAAGGAACTTGGTAGACATTTTGTTAGGTTTAGAAACCTTTAGATCATCCCTCTTGAGTTGTTGATGACTCTAGAATGACCTTTAACCTTTTATTTTTCTTTTATGAAAAATAGAAAATGACTTTTGAGGAAAAAGATTCGGGTGAAGGCAGCGCCATCATCCCAGCTACTTTTTCTACCTTAGTGAGGCAAGACTTATCACACTTTGAGGTGGATAGATTTGCCTCCATCATAACAGAGTTAGATGTAGAGGTGTACACTAGGTTGTACAAAATTCCTAAGAGTGTATACCTTAGAGTTTCAAAGGCAAATGAGCTTCCTAACCGCCCTCCTGAAGGTGAAATAGCCTTTAATGAGGAATTTTTCTATATAGGTGTTAGACTACCTATCCAACAATACTTTACCTAAATTCTTGCTTTCTTTGAACTCCCTCCTGACCAACTAAACCTAAACAATTGGAGAGTCCTATCTAGTCTATATGTTTTATGGCACAAGATCTCGGATTCCACCTTTTTACTCAAGGAAATAGAGTATATGTATATATTGAAAAAGAACCCGATAAGAAGTCCTGGGTGTTTTTACCTCCAAAACTGAGACGGCGAGGTGAACCCTATTACTAGTTACCCTACCTCCAACAAAAACTGGAAGAAAAAGTGATTTTTTATTGGAGGTGACTGAAACTCAACCCTATATTTTCATTTACCAAGACCTTTTGGGAAGCAGTTAGTTGGAGTGGTAAACTCACATTAAATCTCTGTAGCAAAGAGAGGGTGAGACTATCTAGGTCATTAGCTTTTTATCAAAGCATCTTACTCTCGAAAGACGAGATAATTACTTTAGGGCTAATAGATTTTTGTATACCCAAAAATCGACTAGTCTTGGAAAAGGCCACTCTATAAGGTAACCTTTGAAATTTTGTTCTTATGCTTTAACCATGATCTTTGAGCTTAACTTTATTAATTCTTGTAAGCGATATGGCGTCCAAAAACCCTATCCTAGAACCCTATGAGGTCTTGCAAAAGCTGGCCAAGGAGAGGAGAGCTGGGAAGGCTATTCAACCTCCTAAGGTTACCTAAAAGAGTCCAGTCAAGGCCTCAGGAGTTTCAAAGACAATTAGGGCCTCAAGTTCGCCTCACCCTCAGGCCCCCGCAAAGATGATTGTGATCCAAGACCCGACACCTCTACCTTCAGCTCCCCCTGCTGACAAAGGAAAGGGGAAGCGCAAGGTTGTAGCTCTAGCCATCGAGGAGAGAGCTAAAAAAGAAAATATAAATGTTTGGTCAAGCTGACAATAAGCTGACCCAGCCTACCGAGCTTCTCCCTAAAGATCTTCTAGCAGAAAAGAGGAAGTATTTTGAACACTTTCTACCTTGCATGAACTTGCGGCTCTAGAGCATCAGCGACAAGTTTTTAGCAGACATCGCTGGGCTCTCGGGATAGACATTGCTAAATTTCTAGCTGAAATGGCTGGGTTGAGTGAGTTGACTTTCCCTTAATTTCGTATTACAAACATGAATCAATTGTAACTAGTCTTCTGATGATTCAATACTTGTAATTTTCCAACTCTTCTACTCGACCATATTGCAGTATGGTGCCCTCACAAGCGATTATTCTCAGGTGTCTAAGGCTTAGAAGAGGGCCAAGCAGGCAGAGAAAAACTTGGCGACTGAAAGAACTAAGTTTGAATCCAACTTGGGAACAGTGGCTAGGGAGGGAGAGGAGCTCCAAGTGAAGGTGGCTATTGTTAAGTCATCTCAATTCAAGGCAAACAGAATAATAGAGGCTTTGAGGTCTAAGCCAGACAGCTTGAAGAAAGAGGAGCAGGCACACTTCCAAAGCATGAATAAAGCGTGTGAAGAGCTACGAAGGAGCTTGGACGTCGAGAAGAAAAGGTATGCGCTTCTAGCCAAGAAGGTCAAGGACGACGAGGCCAGTATGAGGGATCGGTTTCGTGAACGGATCAATGATAGCATTAACTTGACTTGTGAGACGCTCCAAGGTCACTACCCTAATTTGGACCTAAGCCGGATATATGAGGCCTTGAGGTGTCAGGCCCCAATCCTAAGAGGAGAGAACTCTGATAGGGTACTTCCTGAGGGGGAGGAGCACCCCAACTTTAAGAATATGTACGTGCTCCCAACAGAGTCTGTTATCGGTCCCTTTGCCGAGCCCCCTACAGTTATTGCAATTAACCCCATAGAGGTCTTTTTTGCTGAAGAGATAGAGGCTCCTCCTCTTCCTGTAATCAATTCAAATGACCCCTTCTGCTAAGAGGCGAACTCTCAAGTCGACATACCAGCTGACCAGCGTCATGAAGGAGTGTAGCTGGCCTTTTTTTTTTTTTTTTTTTTGGCCATTGTAATGAACTTTACATATTAATAAAATTTTCATTAAAGATCTCTCTATTTACTTTACTTTTTCTCCGTTATGCTTTCCTCTTATCTTCAACGCTTTGACTTTATCTATAATGTTGGCAATGTTTGCTAGCCTCAACTTTAATCTTTCACTCAAAATGGTTTTGTAACTGAGCTTCATATATTTTGATGCCTAATATCCTTCATTTACTTTAACTCCTAAGCCTGAATAAAATACGGGTATCTTTTACCCCCGGGATCTGCTATGAAGGTTACGCTTGATACGCTTATTAAGTAGTAAGCTCCTGTTCTGAGATGATTTGAGCTTCTCGATCTTCTTTGAATAGTGCAAGCTTCGTAACTAATTTCGTATTTCATACTTATTTAAGCATTAGGTGGGAGCTGATTACCCAGGCACTCTTAGAATGGGAATGTAACATGTATGTCAGAGAATTGTGTCGTTCTTCATTCAATTTCAGGAAGAGATTATCTCGAGACATTTAGAAGTAGTCAGCCGAGACCTCTTTTGCTCTTATACTCTCTGAGACCACGCTTAAAGCTTGTTTGAGTTGAGGATGCTATTACCTCGGGGTAGATAAAAAGCTAACATCTGGAAATTGTGTCACTTGTGTCTGAGTTTCGGGAGGAGATTTCCTCAAGACATTTTGATATAGTCATCTGAGAACCTCTTTTACTCTTATACTCTCTAAGATCATACTCGTAACTTGTTTGAGTTGAGGACACTATTATCTTCGAAAAATTGATGAGCTGATGTTTAGGAACTGTATCTCTTGTGTTTGGGCTTTGGAAGGAGATTACCCCAAGACGTTTTGATATAGTCATCCAAAAATCTCTTTTGCTCTTATACTCTCTGAGATTATACTTAGGGCTTGTTCAAATTAAAGACGCTATTACTTTTGGGAAAATTGATAAGTTGATGTTTGGGAATTGTGTCACCCATGTTTGGGCTTCGAGAAGAGATTACCCTGAGATATTTTGATATAGTCATCCGAGAACCTCTTTTGCTCTTATGCTCTCTAAAATTGTACTCAGAGCTTGTTCGAGCTGAGAACACTATTATCTTAGAAAAATTAATGAGTTGACATATGGGAACCGTGTCACTTGTGTCTGGGCTTCGGGAAGAGATTACCTTGAGACGTTTTGATATAGTCATTCGAGAACCTCTTTTGTTTTTATCCTCTCTAAGATCATATTCAGGGCTTGTTCGAGCTGAGGACACTATTACCTTGGAAAATTGATGAGTTAACATTTGAGAATCGTGTCACTTATGTCTGGGCTTCGGGAAGATATTACCCCAAGACATTTTGATATAGTCATCTGAGAACCTCTTTTACTCTTATGCTCTCCAAGATTGTACTCAGGGTTTGTTCGAGCTAAAGACATTATTACCTCTAGAAAATCGATGAATTGACGTCTAGAAACTGTGTCACCGGTGTCTAAGTTTCGGGAGGAGATTACCCCAAGACGTTTTGATATAATGAGCTTAGCTTTATTTGTTAGCCAACTTCAGAAGTAAAATATAAGAATAATTTTATTGATTTCGAAGGAAATTTGCTACAAATCTCTGATGCTCCTAAGGGTAATACAACTTCAAGCGTTCGGCATTCCATGGTTTTCAAACTCTGTTTTCGGTAGGGGATTCTAGCTTATAAACTCCAGGTCTGAGGACTTGAATGGCCTTAAAGAGTCCTTCCTAATTTGCTCCTAATACACCCTTCCCATGGTATTTTAGTGTTCAGAGTTACTTGTCTCAGAACCCAATCTCCTACTTGAAAATAACGATGCCAGACATGCTTGTTGTAATACCTTGCAACTCTTTGTTGGTGGGCCGCGGCCTTTATCATAGTCAGGTCCCTTTTTTCCTCCAGCAGATCTAACTTTAAGCGTAAGTTTTGGTCATTGGACATCTCCTCGTAATTATTGATTCGGAAAGTTGGTATGCTGACCTCGATCGAAATCATCACCTTGCATCTAAAAGCTAAACTATAAAGAGTCTCTCTTGTGGCAACTTAAGGAGTGACCTTGTATGCCTAAGAGACATTAGGAAGTTTTTCAATTCATGTACATTTGTGCTTTTTGAGCTTCTTTTTGAAGGCTTTTTTGATGACCTTGTTGGCTACCTCTACTTGTCTATTACCTTTAGGATGAGCCAAAGTTGGAAATTTGAGGTCAATTGTAAAATTTGAGCAGAACTCTCTGAAGCTTGCGTGGTTAAATTGTTTTCCATTATCTATGATCAGCACTTAAGGTATCCCAAACCTATAAATGATATTGTGCTTGACGAACGTCATAACTCTCTTCTCTGTGATAGCAGTCAATGGTTCAACTTCTATCCATTTTGTAAAGTAGTCAATAGCCACTACGGCATACTTTGTGTTTGCATGAGCTTATGGCAGTGGTCCAATGAGGTCGAGCCCCCATTGGGAGAATGGCCAAGGGCTCGTTAGTAAGGTTAGCTTCTCTAGGGGTGTTCTTGGAATATAGTTATGTACCTAACACTCATGACAAGTTTTAGCTATCCGTGTTGCATCTTGAGACAATGTCGGCCAATAGTACCCTTGCCTCAATATTCTATGTATCATAATTCGAGCTCCCCCGTGTTTGTCGCATATTCTACGATGGATTTCCTTTAAGACTTGAGCTGTTTCCTCAGGTTTTAGGCATCTCAGGTAAAGAACGCTACATCTTTGCTTATATAGTTCTTTATTAATGATAGTGTACCTTACCGACCTGTTTTCGACCTTCCTCACTTGATCCTTATCTTTTAGAAGTTTGTCGTCCAATATGTAAGATCTTGTCTCGTCGATATAGTAATGATGGGGGTCCATTTGGGATATACGATGTGGACGGTCTTCGGCTTCAGTGCTTCTTTGTTCTAACACCTCTATTGGGACCAAGACAAGCATATTTCTTTTAAAAGTAGAGGCTAATTTTGCTAACATGTCTACCTTTGAATTTTCAGGTGTCGAAATTTGTTTGATTATGATAGTCTTTAATGCGCTTAGTAGTTGCTTAGCTTTCTCTAGGTATGTTTGTATATTACTTTTTCGTGCTTGGAACTGACCATCTAGTTGGTTGACCACTAATTGGGAGTCACAATAGATGCCGAGATCTGTGATTCCTAGAGCCTGCGCTAATTTAACCTTTACAATTAGCTCTTCGTATTTCGCTTCATTATTGGTAACCTTAAAATCAAACTTTAGAGAATACATCACTTCAATTCCTTCTAGACTTACAAGGACTATTCCAGCTCCTCCCCTTTGAGCGTTTAAAGCTTCATCAATAAAGAGGCTCCAGATCAACCCTTCATTTGGCGCAATCTAGTCTTCTTGGTCAGAATGTCGTTCAACGATCTAACGGACGAGGAGGTGTTCAAACACTGATCTTTCGGCAACAAAATCTACCAAGGCCTGACCTTTTATTGCCTTTTTAGGTTTGTAGTTAATGTCATATTCACTGAGCTCAATAGACCACTTTACCAATCGACCCGAAAGGTCTGGCCGATGCAAAATTTGTCTCAGAAGTTAGTCTGTCAGTACTACTACTTGATGAGCTTGAAAGTATAGTTTGAGCTTTCTGGCTGCCACTACTAATGCTAGAGCTAATTTCTCGAGTGATGAATATCTTGTTTCGGTGTCTAGTAACGCCTTGCTGGTGTATTAGATAAGACGATAGATCTTCTCGACATCTTTCTACACTAAGACCGAGCTCACCAAATGGTCACTTACAACTAGATAAAGGTACAGCGTATTTCCAATCTTTGGCCTCGTTAGGTAGGTGGCGATGCGAGGTACTGTTTCAACTCTTGGAAGCTGTGCTCACACTCTTCTGTCCACTTAATTTTCTTTCCCTTTCTCATGATCAGAAAGAAAGGAAAACACCTGTCGGTAGCTTTGGATAGAAACCTGCTTAATGCCGCCGATCTTCTTGTTAGACTCTGAAGCTCTTTGAGAATGGATGGTGATTTTAGGTCAAATATGGCTTTTATCTTCTATGGATTAGCCTCGATAGCCCGTTCACTGACCATATACCCTAAGAACTTTCTAGCCTGAACTCCGAAGACACATTTCTCAAGATTCAGCCTCATATTATACTTTCTCAGGTAAGAGAAGATCTCTTCCAAATGCTTCGAGTGATCTTGAACTTTTAGAGATTTGGAGATCATATCATCCATGTATACTTCTATAGTCTTTCCAATTAACAGTTTAAAACCCGATTAACTAGCCTTTGGAAGATGGCCCCAGCATTTTTTAACCCGAAAGGTATTGCTCTATAGCAAACAATCCCTGGTAGATGATAGAGGCTATTTTCTACTAATCTGGTTCGTACATTCTGAATTGATTATACCCTGAGAATGTATCCATGAAACTTAACAGTTCATGACTAGCTGTTGAGTCTACTAGCTGATCGATCCAAGGGAGTGAGAAGTTGTCTTTGGGGCAAGCTTTATTCCAGTCCATGAAGTCTACACACATTCTCCATTTCCCGTTAGCCTTCTTGACCATTACTACATTCGATACCTACTCTAGGTAGTGCACTTTCCTAATGAATTTTACTCTCATTAGTTTGTCTACCTCTGTGTATACCGCTTCTCTTCTCTCAGTGTTAAAGGGTCTCTTTTTTTGCTTTATTGGTTTGTACTGAGGGTCAATAGCGAGTCGATGGGAACTTATCCGTGGGTCAATGCCAGGCAAATCCTCGTGAGACTATACAAACACGTCCATGTGTTGTCTTAGGATGTCCTTGAGTTTCGCCTTCAGATCACCAAATAGTTGGGCACCAACCTTAACTATCTTCTGAGGTAACCTCTGGTCTAGAACAACAGACTCAAGTTCTTTCACCCGCTCTAAGGTCGATGATCTTTTATCTTGGTCGAGTTTCTTAATGATCAGATTCTCCTACAAGTTTTCATCATCGACTTCTAAGACTTTTTCCCATGGGCATTTTGATAGACAGTACGAATTTTTAGAAGAAACCGTGAAGGACGACAGAGCTTCCCTTTGATTTCTCTTGACAATTCCAATCCCTTCTCCTGCTCAGAATTTTAGTTTCAGATAATGTACACTTTTGACTACCTTTGTAGTTTTTAGAAATAGTCTACTGAGAATCATGGTGTAAGGCATCTTGAGCTCAACCACTTAGACCTCCACCATAGTAGTCTTCTAGTACGGCTTCTCTCTTATGGTGACGGGTAGTTGGGATTTTGCTAAAATTCCTTCTATCATTAAGTGTCCTTCTTGAGTAGGTTTTGGGATTTTGCATCCCATCGAGAAACTGTGGCCCAAAGACTTTTTCTTCTCTCATCTTGAGGGCAATCTGGTCCTCAATTTCAATCTTATTTAGTAATTTTCTCCAAGCTATTTCGTAAGTGGTAACTAATGGCTTCCACACTACATATCATCCACGGTTTACCCGCAAGCCCTTCTTGAGACCTTTTAAGGCCAAGGAATAGTGATAAGCCTCCAGCTCCATCAACTCATTATGGTATCTTTTAACGAAGTTCCTGAGGCTCTCTCCTTCTCCCTACTTCACGAGCAATAATGAACTTAGAGTCTTAAGGTTTACGGTAACCTTTTGAACTCATCCATAAGTACTCCATACAACTGTCCAAAACTGTCAATGCTGCTGACGGTCAGGCTAGTTAACCTTCTTCTCACTTGCCCTTCAAGTGTTAAGGGGAACAAATGACACATCTGGGATTCGTCTAACCCTTGGATTAACATCATTTTCCTAAACAGATCCAAATGCAAGGAGGGGTTAGTCTTCCCTATAAAGGGGTTTATCTAAAGCATCTTGAATTTTTTTGGGAGAATGAGGTCCAATATTTTTTGAGAAAATAAGGACTTAGAATAAAACCCTGTCTTAAGTGCAGAATTATCTCCCCTTTGTTTTTCCCTTTACTTCTGGTCCTCCAACTCCTCGACCAGTTTCCTAACACAAGCCTCAAGATTCTCAACCTGATCACTATCTTCTCTAGACCTCATTCTTCAAGATGGACTTTATACCAAGCCTTTTCTTTAGCATTTTTGATTAAGCAACTTCCTCATATCCTCTTGGTCAGAGCTATTACCCAATCCCTTCTTACGAATAACCCTTGAATCATCAGGTGAAATTTCAAACATTGGCTAGAGCTCGTTGAAGGGTTCAAAAGCATCATTATTACCCCGAGGTTCTTTGAGGGGATAATTAGAAACTTTCTCTTTTCCCTTCTTTAAGGCGGTATACCTTTTTCTGGTATCATTCTGTTGATGTCCAATTTTTCAATTCATGGCACCCTAAGATATCCAGGATACTGCTCTCCACTGCTTCCATTAGTTTGGGTGTTTCCATTGTTAGGGATTTGACATAGAATGTCTTCTTCATCCTTGCTACATCCTCTGCTAAAGCTTAGATTTGTTTGTCCTTCTCCGCGTGTCATTTCTCATTTTTGACCAATCTCTTAGCCAACCAAGCGACTTTTATTGTCTCTCGATGAGGAAGGAGTTACTGGTGTTGCAACGAAGCTTCAGAATCATGATTCATATCTCTTATCGATGGTGGTTGATCACCGATATCTTGATTAACTGTCGTATTCTCCTCTATAATATTATCGTTCGGGTTCCCCCTCGTCGTTGCCTTATTTCTAGTAACATATGTATGTGATGTAACCATGATTTTCCTCTTTCGTAGTAGTTGCCGACTTTTTGTTCAGATTTTCCACAAACGGCACCAGATGTTAATGCAGTAAAAATTTCTTCTGTGGATCCTATACTCCAACAACGATCTTCTTTTTCTTTACTTGACTGATTACTTAACCTGTGATTACAATTGGAAGCTGAGTAAAAAGCCAGTTGTCTTGCGAAAACTCTCCGATGCTTAAGTCATAGTTTTTTTTTTATGAAAGTTTAGAAGAATTAGGGTTTTATTTTGCCAAAATTTTCAGTCATCATACCTAATTGTAGTTAGTCTCCTTTTATAAATGTTGACCTCTCCCAATTATGGCAGAATTCTTATAAAATCTATAAACAAATATCTTGCAGTGCGAGGACTATAAAGATTCTATAAGTTAAGTATCGACTCTCAAATTTTATGGGATCATACGCCTTTTACATGAAACTTACCCTTAGAATTCTTATTATGTAAGAAGTCTTAATTGACAAGAATACTTATTATGGAATAATTTAGAGAGAATTTGGGAAGAAAACAAATCCTTCGTAAATACATAATTGTTGTGAGGTCTCAGGAATCTTTGTTTGAAACTCTTTTATCCATCTAAGTTTAACTCAGATGTAGCATGACTAAGACCTTTACAAGCTGTGACCAAAACTTTTATAAACTGTGATTGAGATCTTTATAAGTTGTGACCGAGACTTGTATGTCAACCTAGAATGCTGACTTGAGACCAACTTATTCCACCAGGCCTCAGCCTCTGAAGAAGTCTTGTACCTTTTACTATTAGGGCAGATCTTCTCGGGCAACGTTAGGTCTCAAAACTCTTGTTAGCTTCTTCATATGGTCCGTTCATGGTCATTAGACTTATAGGCCTTAGGCGTACCAGACTATATACCCAATAAAATTAATAAATATATATATATATATTTATAAATAATAAAAATAATCAATTTATTTAATCAATAACATCCACATCTTCCTAATACATATAGTTTTTTAATTTTTTTTAAATTAAACTAATCATTAAAAAAATTAATAAATTAAAAATAATAACATTTTTATAAGATATAGATATATTAAAAATTAAATATCCTATAAATATTCATAAATTTATTCACTCAAACCATATCAAATTTTCGTAAAATATATATATATATATATATATATATATTTTCTCCTAAACTCTTAAATTGACTAAAAGGCTTATTAAATCCACTGTCCTAAAAGTTGATTCACGATAAAATTGCCAAGTCATATCAATTACATCAATCAATATAATTTCACCCTATAAAAAAGTCATATCTATTACATCAACCAATGATCATACTTAGCTCCTTTGTACTCTTTATAACTAGCTTTCTATTGACGAACTTTTAACTGTATCAACTCTATCTCTATTTATTGGAAATAAGATTTATTTAAAAATTAATTGACTGATATTTTATTAAATAAAAAAATTAAATGCGATATTTCACATAAAACATAATTTAGAGTTTGAGGATAACATTTTCTTGGGAGAGACATGTGAATAAATGAAACATATATAGTTTTATTTGCTTAAACTAAGGGTTGTATTTGGTATTGTAGTATTTCAACTATCATTTTAAACAAAACAAAATGGTGCTTTTACTATGGTTCAAAAGTTAAAAATGATATTTCACATAAGCAAAAGAGAGAAATCCATACACGATTGTGATTTTGTAATAGCTAGTTAGCAGTAAGAGGAAAAGGAGGAGGTTTAATTGTAAGTCGACAGTGTTCTCTACTTGGTTTCTCCTGATAATTTTCTCCTTTTTCCCTTTCTCTGCCTCCATTTTCACTTCCTCTTCCTACATAAACAAACATGCACCAATAAATTAATAATGAAGCAAATAAAAAGAAAAGAGTACGTACATAGAATTAATGTAGAAGTACATGGATAGTCTTAGTTTGAGGAGTTCTGATGCTGTGTATAGTAGCTTTGTTAGATGCTTTTGTTACCACCAAACGCTTGCCGCCGCCAACTTTCTTACATTTCTCTAACCACAAGTACTGTAATCTTCCAATTCCCAACTTGAATATGATCATTATCTCTAATAATATATAATAATAGGTTCTTCTTGATCATAAGCTTAATTATTAACATTTTATAAGAAAAAGAGAATGAATGAATGAATTGCCCGCTCTTGTCTTATACCATTGCATGCTAATGTAATGGCCACTCGTATTTACTCGTCTAGGACCAGTAAGTAAACCCATGGCCGCAAGTCAACATGTACCATTATGGCTTGGAATTATCGTTGTATTTACAAATTTAGGAATGTGATAGTTGAGACAGGTGTTATGTCTCTTTCTACTACTCATGCAATGTCTCAAAAATCTCTTTAGGGGGAATGGCTAGGTGTTTCAGAAGGGCCTTGACCATCAGCACTCCGAAGGTATTACTGTGTACTTCTTCGCCCTTGGATAAATAAAATATATTGCTTGCATTGATGATTCAATCCTGTTTGTCGTTATTTTTATAATATATTGCTTGCATTGATGATTCAATCCTGTTTGTCGTTATTTTTATGTGTAGTGATTGTCTATTTAATGCTTGCATGCTCATTCGTTACTTGTATGCTTGTTACATTTTTCATCGTTGTTGCCCTGAATTGTATAGAAATACTATAATTGCTTGTTTTCAATTATTTTCTACTGTTAATTTATTTTGTAGACAACCAACCTGCTTAAGCTCACTGCGTATAAACTCGTTTAGGTTGACTTAGAGTTCGAATATTCTAGTAAGTGCCGCACAGGCTTAAATCTTGACCAAGAAAAAGTCAGCTTGTGACATTTGGTTTTAAAGCTCAAGGTTGCAGTAATGGTGTCTACAAAAATTAACTCCTAAAAAATAGCCCAATTGAATGCTCTCGAAAGAAAATGAGTGAGTTAGAGGAGTATTAACGAGCCTTAGAGGCGGCACAATAAAGAAGGGGGCTCATTTGATACCGAGAGCTTGAGACAAACTTTAATGACACTAGAGTCCTTAAGTTCTCGAGTGAGTGTACTGGGAATGAAAATTGCTGGCTCTAGCTCTAAGTCGTCTAATGGGGAACGTCTCGAAGAGTGAAAAACACAGTTTGTAGATATGTAAGCAACTATATCCAAGATTGTGGAGGAGTACCGCAATGCAGTGAGTATGTTGCTGGAACGATTAGAGGAAGTGGACAAACTTCACTACTGGTATCCCTTCAACAACTTAGTCGGGAGCCGCTCCAAATTCAGAATACATTCGGTTGAAAGTAACGAAATCGAAACACTATGGAGGGACCCGAGATGCCAAAGTGCTCAAAATCTTTTGTTTGACATCAAACAATTCTTTTAAAATATAAGGGCAAATTCTAAAGACGCTAAGGTGACCTTGGCATCCATGTACTTGTTCGAATGGTAAGTCGTGGTGGACAACCTAAAATGAGAGCTAAAGTTCCTCTCCGAAAATGTGGCATACCTTACTTGAAAAAAATTTTCAGGTTTGATGTTAGATATCCGAGATATGACCAAGCAAGGCTAATTGTTTTACTTGATGGAAAGAATTCAACCTTGGGCCTAAAATGAGCTACAACGACAAACAGTGTGAGATTTCTCATTCGTACAATCAGTCATTAAACGATTGTTAGATTACTCAAGTGACGGCTCCTAATCAAAAAGCGTTACGCATCTTAGGAGGAAACAATAATGGGAGTACGAAGCCCAAAGATTGGGGCTATAACAAAGGTGGGGGAGAGTTCTACTAAGCAAAATAGAACTTCTCAAAAAAGTCACCATCTTTCAATGGTCGGGAGAAGCCGGAAAGGAACATTATCATGTTGGCTTTGTAATGATCCTCATAAAGTCATTGAGTACCCCAAAAGAGAGCGAGACTAAGTGCCATTGCAGTTAAAAATGAACTGCAAGAATCAATTAAAAGTAATCGAGAGACTGAAGAGACGGACCACATGGCGGCATTGTGGATGTTGAATGCTCTATAAGAGCTATCCAAATGCAAGAAGGTTGCAAGAAAATAACCTTTTGTAGAATTGGTACTCACACTCACCTATGGATGCTCTTAAAAGGGTGGTCTCAGGTTTGAGGTCGTGGGGTAGGCAAACTCTATAGAAATGCGCAAGCTTTGGGCTAAACCTACGGAGTGACAAAACCCTGAGGGACTTAAGAGAAGGATCAGATGGGTAGATTGTTGTCTAGTGGATTGTAAGGTACCCTAAATTGCAACGGTTGTAACTCGGTAGCCAGAGTGGGCCTATGCAGTAGTGGGTTGTGATCGCGCCTAGGACCAAGGCCGTTAGGTTGTAATGGTTGTGACTCTGTAAGCCAGGGTGGGCCCGCATGTGAATGGGATGTGACCGCGCTTAGAGTCGAGGCCGTTACATAAGAAAGTGTTATAGGGGATATAGGGGACACTTATAACTTCATTTTACTACAAAAGTGAATCAACTTGAGCTGAAGCTCGATGAGGATAATTGCCGCATGAAGGCAGATAACTATAAAGTCATACCCATGAACAGGTGGGCAAACCAAGTACAGATAAGGATCAATACTTGGGAAGATCAAGTAGACTTTGTAATTATATAGGTGGAAGAATTTGATGTAGTCTTGAGAATGGACTTCTTGTTGGAGAAAGGCACAATCCATGTTCCTTTTGCCGGCAGCTTGTGAATCATAGGAGAAAGGCCTGTAATTGTGTCGGCCATAAGTTAAACAACCAACAGAGGTAAAGCTCTTATCCGCGCTTCAACTCAAGAAGGGGATTAAGAGACTAGAACCTTCTTTCATCGCAATTCCGACTTTAGAGGAAGAGAGGAAATGAGAGCTGACCCTATCAGAGATTGCAGATATTTGAAAGAGTTTATTGAGGTAATGCTGGATAAACTACCAAAGCCTTACCACCAAGGAGAGTAGATTTGTTTAATCAATTAAGTTTAGTAAGATACTTTACAAAGCTATAATTGTGGTTGGGTTACCATCAAGTGAGGATTGTTGAAGGGGGGAATGAACCAAAATAACATGCGTCACTCAGTATGGATCGTATGAGTTTTAGTGATGTTGTTTAAGCTAATAAATGTCCCTACAACTTTAACTGAGCTATTAAAGAATGGTGTAATGTGGAAATGGTTTGAACAGTGTAAAAGAGCCTTCGACAACTTAAAGCAAGCTATGGTGAAAGATCTAATTCTTACCCTTCCAGATATAACCAAGTTACTTGAGATGTAGACCAATGCATCTTACTTCGCAATGAGAGCAATTCTTGTTGCAAGAAGGCCACATTATATCTCATGAAGAGTGAAAGCTATCAGAAACGAATCAGAGCTATAATGATCAAAAAAATAAACTTTTAGTAGTGCTACATTGTCTATAAACTTATGGGTAGACAGAGAGATTTAATGAGATGCTAAAAGAAGATTTGCGCCATTTTTTTAATGCTAACCAGGAAAGTTAGGTGCAATTACTTGACGTATTATAGTTTTGCTTCAATGCAAGGGAAAGCTCATCAACAAATTGAAATCTCTTTGAGTTAATAACGAGACAGAAACCACTTCTACCCCAAATAGTCACAAAGTATATAGGAAGGGTTCTTCAGGCTTACTTTGGAGAAAGTTGTCACTAGGATGAATAAGTGAGCAGATGAAAATAGAAGACCGCTTGAGTTCAAACCTAAAGACTTGAAGCTAATAAACTGATGCTAGAATATATTCGCTTTTAAGAGAGCTAAGACAAAAGACTAGTACAGAATAGGGAGGTCTAGTTCCAGTCATTACCAAAGTAAGGAACGCTTTATACAAGGTCGAGATATCAACCTAGATGAGGATACACCCGGTCTTTCATGTTAGTAAGTTGAAGCCATACTACGCCGACATGGAGGACTCTACACACCATCAACTAGCAAGAGAGGAGATCAAAGAGTAAATACTGAAGAAGAATATCAAAGAAGTTGAAGAAATTCTAGCAAAGAGATCAACTAAGAGAGAGCTGAAGAATTAGAGCCGTTTTAACAGAAGATTGAAAGGTTCAAGATAGCGCCATCGTCAAAGACACCAATGGATTAGGTGGGGGAGAATATAATAGCCACTCATACTTGCTCGTTCAAGGCCAGTTAGTAAGCCCATGGCCACAAGTTAGGAGGCACCATTGTGGCTTGGAATTGTCATTGTATTTATGATTTTAGGGGTGTAACAGCTGAGACAGATGTTATGTCTCCTTCTGCCACTTCTGCAATGTCTTAAAAACCTCTTTAGGGAGGGACGGCTAGGTGTCTCAGAAGGGTCTTGACTATCAGCACTTCGTGGACATTACTGTGTACTCCTCCGCCCTTGGATAAATAAAATGTGTTGCTTGCATTGATGATTCAATTATGTTTGTCGTTATTCCAATGCGTAGTGATGGTTTATTTAATGCTTGCATGCCCATTCGTTGCTTGTATGCTTGTTACAGATTTCATCGTTGTTATCCTGAATTGTGTCACAATACGATAGTTACTTATTTCCAATTATTTTATACTGTTGATTTATTTTGTAGACAACTAACCTACTTGAATTCGCTATATGTAAATTCGTTTAGGCTGACTTACTAGTTCGAATATTCTAGTAAGTGTCGCACAGATTTAAATCTCGACCAAGAAAAAGTTGACCTGTGACACTGGGCATGTGTCATCCTTCACCATGTGTCTTTCTTCCAGAGTTACAAGTATGTTTACTTTTGCTATAGTTGATGCTAGTGTGGGCATGGGTCATCCTTCACGTAATTGATTCTTTGATATAAAATAGTAGAATTTCCAAGATATGGCCTCCTGAGTAGTTTCATTGATTTTGGCAGTGTATGTCTGTATAGTGAGATTATGGCAATTGCCCAATATTATTACATTTTAAAATTATAATTAGTTACTTCATATTATTATTTAAAATAAAAAAATAAATTTAAGTAAACATTTAATATCTTTAAATTGTTTAAAAAATAAAGTAAACATAATTTTAATTTTAATTAATTAATTTATGCATATAAAAGTAATAAATATAAAAGAGAGCTTTAGCCTCTTTATTTTTGGTAAAAAGCTCCTCGCTCCGTTCCTGCTCCATTCTATCCATAAATGTTAAGTGATTTGGGCTGGGTGAACATTTCCCACAAAATGTCAGTCTGAACAGAACAAACTAGCAGAACAAGAAATAGGCCGCTCTGCCCCGCTCGGCCTAAAAGGCAAGACCCATCTAGAGAGTATCATAGGTCACGCAAATTGTTCAATAGTTAAAAAAATAATAATATTAAATAAAAATAAAATTTAATATTACCTACATATTTCTCATCTTTCACCTGGTAGTTAAATATTATTATTTTTATTTTTAACAAAACAATCAAATACTACTATTTTTTTTAACTTCAATAAAATAATGAAATTATCAAATAAATATAGTTTGAAAAGATGAAAGAAGTATCTCCACTTTTATTTTTAATATATTCTTTATCTTTATTTATCAAATTAAAAGAGAGATGATTTTGTAATACTTTGTTAATTATATTTTTTTTAACTCAATCATGCCTTGTTATGTTGATTGAATTGTATTTTTTTAGACAAACCCCGTGTTGTGCACACTTACTTTTGTAAATAAAGCGAAAATAAGATTTAATAATACGAATTTTTAATGAAACTCTCTCACATTTTTATTATAATTTTACATTTAGTGTTTTAATTATTTTTTATCTAAAAATTATCACATTTTAATGTTAAATAGATCCTAAATCTATGATACTTGGGTTGCTATAATAATTGAGAGAATCGTGAACTAATAAATCTGTTTTTTTAAAGTAAGATTGAGAATGCTAAATTTTTTTTAAAATAATTTTTTTATAAAAATTTATTAAAATATTTAATATTATTTTAAAAAATACTTTAAATATTATTTTAATTATTATATTAATTTAAAAATTACTTTTAATAGCAATTAAATTTAATAAGTATTTATATAAAATAAATAGTAAACATATCGTACCAATAATTTTAGTTTAGTCCTCGCTGCAAAAAGCCACTATTTCCATTCAAACCAAACAAAACACACACACCCATACGTTGTGCCTGTGCCCGCGGTGTTGATCTTTCTAGTTTCTTCTCACGCTTAAAAAAACGTGGATAGTCTCTATAGCAACAAAGCAAATATCAAACAAAGAAATGGCGCTATGGATGGACGCAGGCACAGAACCTAAAACCGAAAGTGAAAGAGCTGACCTTGAAGCTATTGTGGCCCTGAAAGAATCAGCTGCCATTGAACTCAAGGTCTTTTCCATCTCTCTTACTGTTACTTATTTCACTTTGGTATTTCTTCAAACACCTGCAAGGCGGGTTATTTAAAGCTCAGTAACAGTTCTTATATAAGGTTCTCCAATTCAATTCTCTACACAGAACGCCAGTTGCATGAATTGATGCTTTAGGAGAAAAAAATATTCTTCTTTTTAATTTTATTGTTATTTTGTTGGCTTTGCAGGAAAAAGGCAATGAGTATGTTAAGAAGGGTAAATACCATTACTCTGATGCTATTGATTGTTACACGAGGGCAATAAATCAGAGCGTTTTAAGTGATTCTGAGAATTCAATTTTGTATGCAAATAGAGCCCATGTCAATTTACTACTAGGAAATTCTAGACGTGCTCTCACCGATGCTGAGGAGGCAATTAAGTTGTGCCCAACTAATGTTAAGGTAGTTATTTCATCTTCAGGTTCTCATTTGAATCATGTTTGATAGTAATTGTTTTGAGCAATAGTTTAATGTTGATTAGGCACATTATCGAGGAGCGAAAGCGTCACTATCATTAAATTTTTTGAATGAGGCAAAATCATTTTGTGAAAACGGACTTGAGCGGGATCCTAATAACAAAGAGCTGAAAAAGCTTGCTGGGGAGATTGATTCACGGAAGCAAGAACAAGAGGAGCGGGAGGCTCAAGTTTCCAAGGCTGTGGCAGAGGCTAAGGTTTGATAATTGCACCCCATGAAACGAATATTTTGTTCATTAACCTTAAGGCTCAGGCTATTTTCTTTATTGAAATCTTGTAGGATATTTTATCTGCAATTGAAGATAGAGGCTGGAAGATAGGGAAGGCGATGTTTCGAGAACTTACTGGATTGAGGAAGCCATTTTTAGATAAAAATAAGATTCTTCACTGGCCAGTTCTTCTTCTGTATGCAGAATTTATGACGAGTGACTTCATTGAGGACTTCTGTGAGACCGACATGGTTGCTGCTCATCTTGATCTGATATCCATTTTCAAGAGTGCCTTTATTCTCTTTTAAAGCTGATATACATCAATTACGCATATGACATGCTATGCCTTTTTAATTTTGTGCGCTTGTTATGCCCTTAGCTTTCAAACATGTTTTCAGAAAGTTGCCCACCATTACCATGGGATAGAGAAAACAATTATACTCGTGAAGCTGTTGAACTGTACTATGAAGTGAGCACTTCTGCATGGCTCTTATTTGGTTGGATTTTCCATTTTAAGATATTTGATTTATGATGTAAGTGGAAAGGACTTGCTTTTTCTAATTGAGTTCTGTAATAACCATGTACTACTCTGTCCTTGATTTATCAGGCTGGTTCAGGAGTTTGTCTATCAAAGACAAAACTTCTTCGTTCTCTCCTAGAGGGTACTGCAGGTGCCAATGTGGAAAGCATTGGTGATGAAAAGAAGGATGGAGTTGATGGTTCCCCTTATGATTACTCTGCAGGTATCGTGTTCTCTAATTTTCCATTGCCAACTTCCTATAACCAGTTGTCTGTTGATTATGTTCTTTAAGACATTACTTCAGAATTTTGCATTCCTTTCTGCTGTTGTAGTAAATTACAAAAGATATGGTCAGAATGTATTTTACTTGTGTTATGATGAGCTATCTTGCTGGTTGCATCTGGCCATCAATCGTTTAGCTTATGGTCTTCATGTAGCTGTAGGTCACTTCTTTCACTAGTGAGCTACTTGTTAATTCTAATTCCAATAAATAAATCTCTTAGTGGATAAAGTCAGATTTCTGGTCAATTTGTTATTTTTTGTAACATATTAGATTATTTCATTTAAGATTGATAAAAAAGCGTGAATAGAAGGCTAAAAATATCAAATCAAGTGTTAGAGTTAACTAATTAGTTTCTTCTTTTATTTTCTTTTTCTCTATGGCAATTCACTTAGAGAAACTATGTAATGAACGTGACTAATTAGTTTCTTCTTTTGTTTTCTTTTGCTCTATAGTGATTCACTTAGAGAAGCTTATCTAATGAATATTCTAGTAGTTTGAATTGATTATTATAAGAGACTCATTACCAATCATGTCAACTTATAGCATTGTACATATAGAACTATATATACTTGTATCCATGAAAATAAAAGTCTAAACATGCATCTCTATTTTCCTGTCTTTATTTTATTTTTTTGTGGATATTTGGAAGCAAAGATGACAACAATGCCACTTGGTTGCAATACACTGCTTTTCTCCATCCTTAGAATGGTCTTTGGGCATGCTCGTTGGTTCTTCTAGATATGGTCAAGCTTACAAAGTGTCTATATCATCATAGTATCATTTCCCTATAGTAGTTTCAGACAATATCTTAAGGAACATAATACAAGTTAATTTTTTGCCATTATTGTGTTTATCAAGAGCTTTGATTAGGGGTGGCAATTTGGGTTATTGTGTTGGGTCAAAAGAGGTCAACCCAAATCCGACTAATTTAATAAACTTGTCAAGAAATGATAACGGTTACATGAATTGTAATCGTGTCATCCATTTAATAATTTTTATTTATATTTTTATAATATTTATGATGATATTTTCTCAAATACTAATTATTTTTATTTTAAATATAACTAAATACTTTTAAAAAATTGATAAATATAACTACAAAATTTTTAAAATAAAAAAATTATAAAATTTTATTTACTAAATTATAAATGAGTTAGTACGATATAATTATTCAAATAGTTAATCGTTTTAAATGGGTTTACGTGTCGAGAATTTTAAATCCTAATTCAACATAATTGTGTCGAGAATTCTAAATTTTAACCCAACACGATTATTAATCGTGTTGTATCGTGTTACTTATTTAATAATCGTGTCATTTTATCACAACTCAAACTTGCAAATTTCGTATAGTATTCGTGTCGAGTTGGCATATCGTATCAAAAAATGTCACCCCTAGCTTTGATGCTTAGATCTCTCCTATTAAATACTTTTTTATTCCTTGTTGCAGCTTGTATTAGTGTCTTCATTATGTTAAAAAGGATAAAAGAAACAGTTCGGATTGTGTTTGTCCAAGGGTTTTTTTAAAGTTTTTTGCTCTTCATGTGAGTGAAAGTTTAAGTTAAGTTTAGTTAATTTCCTATATGTTGTTCCTCAGGTAAAGGACCTTCCAAATGGATCAAAGTAAATGAAAGGAAGAAGCTTCATGATATTCTAAAAGATCCGAACTTCATTGTCCCTGGGATCCCAGGTGCCTCTCTCTATTTTCTCAACAGAGCCATTCAATGGATGTTCTCCTCATAGGCACTCATAATCCCACAAACACAAATGCACGCATTCATGTCATGTTAGAAGTGAAATATATTTCTGTTTCTTTTGTTTTATCTTTCTCATTCTGGGTTTTTTGTTGCCATTTGTGCAGTCTTTTATGCTGTTTCAAAGGCCTCCAGCTTCTACAAAGAGTTTAAAGCTGGCAAATGGGCTCCCCTGCCATGAGTTTGTACCATAATCAAGATAGATTGTTGCTGTTTTTGATTTGTTACAAGTCTGTTAGGCAACTGTTGTATCTTCTTGGAGAATTGAGTGTTAGCCGTTTCTTTCATTCTACTTTCATAATTATTTTCTGTTAAATATATAGATAAATATATAGAAATTCTATTTTGTATTAATAATTTATTGACAAGATGGATTATATTTGATTGGTTATTAGGGAAAAAAAAAAGAAAAAAAAGAAGGGATATATATTAAAAGTATAGGTGGATATTAAAATGTTTATCTTTCAATTAAAGTTAGCATATCTCACGTTTTTTTCCAGTGCATTTGGCAAACATTAACTTCTCCTTGCATACCATGTTTTCCTATTAAGTAGGAGAATCAGTTATAATCTCTGCCAATAATTTTGTTGCGATCTGATCATCCTTTCTACTTTGGAATCTTTGGGATCTTCTACTCCACAGGATCTCTTTCTTTTTTCCACCTTTTAAAAACCAAGACATCCCCTCGTATCTTTTCATTTTCTTCTCATTCCAAGCTCCAATCTCTCCTTAATTCATGGCTACTCCTCTTGCCTGCTCTGCAGCAAACCTTGGTTCCTATCTGGACGGTGCTGCCAATGCCACTGCCGCTGCATAATACATCTGCGGCCGTTTTGATGCTGTTTCGAACAAGTTTAGTGACACAAGCTATGCCATTGATAACACATACCTTCTCTTCTCTGCTTACCTTGTGTTCGTCATGCAGCTTGGCTTTGCCATGCTTTGCGCTGGCTCTGTTCGTGCTAAGAACACCATGAACATCATGCTCACCAACGTCCTTGATGCTGCCACTGGTGGTCTTTTCTATTTTTTTTCGGCTTTGCTTTTGCCTTCGGTAATCCCTCTAATGGTTTCATCGGGAAGCGTTTCTTCGGCCTTGAAACTTTCCCTTCTCCATCATTTGACTACGGTTTCTTTCTATATTAGTGGGCGTTTGCCATTGCAGCAGCTGGAATCACCAGCGGTTCTATAGCAGAGCGAACCCAGTTTGTTGCATATCTAGTCTATTCATCATTCTTGACTGGTTTGGTTTACCCAATAGTTTCCCATTGGTTCTGGTCGTCCGACGGCTGGGCTAGTCCTGCAAGAGCTGATAATCTGTTGTTTGACAGCGGAGTAATTGATTTTGCTGGCTCAGGAGTTGTTCACATGGTTGGTGGCATTGCTGGCCTCTGTGGTGCAGTCATTGAAGGCCCTCGCATTGGTAAATTTGATCACAATGATCGTCCTGTAACTCTGCGTGGGCACAGCGGAACCCTTCTTGTTCTTGGCACATTTCTCTTATGGTTTGGATGGTATGGATTCAACCCAGGTTCATTTCTCAACATTCTGAAAACTTACGGAAAAAGTGGTTCTTACTACGGCCAATGGAGTGCTATAGGAAGAACAGCAATCACTACAACGCTAGCAGGATGCTAAGCTGCACTCACTACTCTCTTCGGCAAGCGTTTGCTCGCAGGACACTGGAATGTAACTGATGTCTGCAATGGTTTGCTAGGCAGGTTCGCGGCAATCACAGGAGGCTGCTCAGTTGTAGATCCTTGGGCAGCAATCATTTGTGGGTTTGTTGCTGCTTGGATTCTCATTGGATGCAACAAATTAGCTGAGAAATTCAAGTATGATGATCCTCTGGAAGCTGCACAACTTCACGGAGGATGTGGTGCTTGGGGGATTATCTTCACCGGCTTGTTCGCGCACAAGACTTATGTTAATGAGGTTTATCCAGGCAGAACAGGAAGGCCTTATGGTTTGCTACTGGGAGGAGGAGGGAAGCTGTTAGCGGCACATATTGTTCAAATATTGGTGATTACAGGGTGGGTGAGTGTGACAATGGGGACATTGTTTTGGTTGCTGAGCAAGCTCAAGCTGTTGAGGATATCAGCAGAGGAGGAAATGGCAGGAATGGATTTGACAAGCCATGGTGGATTGGCATATGCTTATAATGATGAAGATGATTCTACACATAAAGGTGGATTCATGATGGCATAAATTGATTGATTGATTCTTCAGCTTGATTTTATTAGTCTGATGTTTGTTTAGATATATAATCAGCCTTTTTTTTTTTTTTATTAAGCCTGTACAGTTTGTTTTCTAATGGATTTCAACCCTACAGTGTCCATACTATTTTATTTTGGTTTGTTAATCTCATTCGGAAAGGCAGATTTTTAGGCCGTAGGTGATTGAAACGCATGGTTCATAATATAACAAAGGAAAGGAGCAGCAGGTCACATTCACTGGTTAGATAATTTGGCCAGCTACTGCTGATTAATGGTTAATTTTGCACGAGGAGTTGTTGAATGATAATTAATGACTATTTTAAAGGGACATTTTTAGTCGTTTCGCAGGGAAATTACGTAATAATGAAAGACACCTAAATTAATGGTGTGATTGAATTGAGGATTCCTATTAACCTTAAAATAATGTAAGAGCCAGTTGCTGTGCTGAATATAATTCAATTACATAAAAGTTATATAGTATTTGTTTTCCAACTAAGTTGAATATGCTCTATCAGACCAAAAAAAAAAACTAGGGTATTCAGTTAATGTGGGTTGCCATCTTTTGAAATGGTAATCGTACCATGAACTGACAGGTTTATCTTTAATTCAGTAACCTTGCTACGAACATGGTAATGGTACCAAACTGCCATAAGTAGAAGGTGGAAAACTGCAGATATCTTGTGTAGAATAGATTAGAGAAACATATTAGAAGAGTAGCACTAGCACAGCGCTTTGGATTATCATTATTATCATAATGCAAGTTTTTGGAAACGGGGTAAACATTCGACAATCCAATAAAAAAAGTTTTAACGCAACACATGCCAAACCTATCTTTCAACAAGTTGGACCTTAAAAGCAGCAACAAGATATGCCAATTTTATAAGAACTTATGCAGGCCTTAATAGATCACCTCATGCATGCACCTTAAGCACACAACGGAGGCAGCCTCCTTCGTGCATCAAATGAAATGCCTCATTGATCTCCCCAAGAGTTGAATTGTGAGTTATGTATTCATCAACCTTAATTTCCTGCAAAGAAATGGAAAACAATATTGTAATCTCAACTGAAATTATTAAGTAATACGAAATTGAATATAGACTATCACATTTACCTTTTTCATGTACTTCTCTACAAGCCAAGGCACTTGTGAACGACTCTTGAAACCACCAAAAGCTGTTCCTTTCCAAACACGACCAGTCACCAACTGGAAAGGTCGAGTGGATATTTCCTGACCTGATGCCGCAACACCCACAATAACCGATGTTCCCCAGCCCTGAAAGTTTTAGAGCATATCAGAGATGTTCTACCATATAAACATCAATCTGTACTACAAATTCGGGCCCCACTGACCTTGTGACAGCACTCCAAAGCTGCCCTCATCACAGAGACATTTCCAATACATTCAAAACTATAGTCAACACCACCATCAGTGAGATCAACAAGGACCTGCTGAATAGGCTTGTCATAGTCCTTAGGATTTACAAATTCAGTAACTCCAAAATTTTTTGCTGCAGGTTTCAATTGGCATAAATAAGTATATAGCCATAAGAAACAAAGAAAACTATTTCACATATATATATATATATATCCCCGATTTATCAAATTATAAAAGGTAATTAACTATAAGATACAAAAGATGTACCTGTATCGAATTTTTTGCTGTCGATATCTACACCAATAACACGTGAAGCTCCAGCAGTTTTTGCACCCTCTGCAACCTATCAAGTTACAATTAAAATAATAAGTTAAACACTGTGGCAGCAGTATAAGAACATGACTCGAAGGCCTGTTCCCTAAACAAAATAATTAAATAAATAAAGTGAAGAAGAAGAAGTCAGAACTAGAAGGTCGTATTGGACACTTACGGCAAGGCCAACAGTCCCAAGGCCAAAAACAGCAACTGTAGAACCAGGCTCTACTTTTGCAGTGTTCCAAACTGCTCCAAGACCTACAAGACAAATAAAAAATTAAAAGGATAAGATGATTACATGAGAACTTTTTAGGTACTGTTAGTCATTAAAAATCAAAGAAACAAATTTATAACATCCACTACTTATGAATTATAGAAGCACGAAGGAAAACATCCATGCATATAACCACTAAGGCACTGACTAATTTTGCAATGAAGAATAACAGGTGCATTAGAGGAAAAGTTGAATTCATGTGCTTTTCAAAATTATATTTTGGCTCATTTTTTTCTAGATAAACAATAACTAAAAAGACTGAAGAGGACGCAAGGGTGGTACATAAGATGTACGAGAAGCACCATAAAAGAAGAAAAAGAAACACAAAACTAAACCTAGAACCTAAAAAATATAAAGAAACACAAGTAGTCCAAAAATAGACGAAATAGCTATAGAAAACAGGTAACGGAATAAGAAAATGAAAAATATAATCTGCTAAACGAATTAAGTACGGTACTTCTTTATTAATGATACGGAGAAACCATGACAATAACACAGCTACATACCAGTCGGAACACCACAGCCAAGAAGGCATACTTTCTCTAAAGGGGCTTGTGGATCAATCTTTGCAACACTAACATCATGCACAACTGTGTACTGGCTGAATGTTGAGGTTCCCATGAAATGGTAGATAGGTTTCCCATTAACTGAGAAACGGCTTTTGCGATCATTCATCATGACTCCAACCCCAGTAGCAGCCCGAACCTTACCACAGAGATTTGTCTTTCCTGACTTGCAAAACTTGCACTCCCGACATTCCGCCTGGTAACAAGGGATGACGTGATCACCTGGTAGGACCTCAGTCACACCTTCACCAACACTCTCCACAATCCTGCATCACCAAACAAAAAGAGAAAAAAAAAATCAACAGTCCCCCCGAGCATATAAAGACACCAGAGGAAGTATATCTGATATGAGATATATGCTGTACATACCCAGCAGCCTCATGACCTAGAATGCAAGGGAAGAGACCCTCAGGATCCTGCAAGAAAAATCAAGTAAACATCATGTTAGCAGCAATTAAGACATCACCAAAAACAAACATAAAAAAAACTAGAATCTGACCGAAAAAGTTCATAATTATTGATGCCTGAAATGTATAAAAGAAAAGATATCTATCATATTAGCAGCAGCTTAGACCTTTTATCTGCTGTTTTTGGCCCGTGCACACCATCCTTACTTTGAGAAAAAAGTGTAACATTAACAAAAGCATACAAAACCAGAAGATAACAAAAAATTCTATACAAAGTTACGTTTTTTCTTGTTAACCTGATGAACAAAGAAAAATAATGCCCAAACGAACATAACCAAAGTTAAAGACAGACAAGTGAATAAGCTTATTATTGCAAACACATTGGCGGAAAAACCCCATAACTAAAAACGACCCACACAGATCATCAAACAAATATGATTAAATCCAACAATAACTGCAAGATACTAGACAAAAGGAGCGTGAAACTAAATGAAAAAGGCACCTTGCCGCTCCACGTGTAAGCATCAGTATGACAGAGAGCAGTGAAGAGTATCTTGATTCGCACCTCACCCGCCTGGGGTGGAGCCACCTGGACATCCTCAATCACCAATGGCTTGTTGGGTTCCCAGGCCACCGCAGCTTAACACATCAGAAATCACAATCACACCCAAAACACACACATTCAGGTTTCAGAAAACCACGACACAACATCGATGATAAGTGTAGAAGAAGAGAGAGAATACCTTTGCAAGTGATGACTTGACCTTGAGTAGACATGGCTGAGAGTAAGAACTTGACCACAAATTGAAACGAGAGAAAAAAAAAAAAAAAAAAAAAAGTTGAGATTGTAGATATTGATATTAAGAGAAAAGGGCGAGGGGAGAGGTAGGCAGAGCAAGATTTATCTGAATTAGTTGGTCGGGTTTTCCGTGTGATGATCGAGAATAATCGATCCAAGTATTCGTTTTTGTTAAATAAAAATATTGGGCTTGGGCCCAAATATGTTCTGTTAATAATATTTTTAATTTGATTAAAAATAATTTTTACTTTTGATGAGAATTGATACGGAGATTAATCAACTTTTATTATTATTATTATTATTATTATTATTATTATGATGATGATGATGATCATCATCATCATCATATCATCATATCATCATATCATGTTCATTTTCTTAAAATATATTCAAGTAAAAGCATATTATATAGAGCTTGGATTTTATTTTTATTGCATATATTTTATGATGTGATTTTGTGGAGTATTAATTAGATTAATTATTCAAATCTTTTAGAAAAATACAATTAATTTTAAAATTAAATCTCACTTTCACCATCTTTAGAAAATATTTGGTTTGCATTTAAACAAAATAAAAAATAAAAGAGTGATGTTATCACATTTTAAAAATTCTCTTAATTTCTTTTTATATTATTTATTTAAAGTTCAAACTATAAAACCTTATATATATATATATATATATATATATATATGATGAATAATTTCTTTTAATAGTAAAATTATAGGATATCTGCTAACGGTATAGAGTATAGTACCTATAAAAAAAAATTTATACAAATTTTAAATTGATAATTTATTTTTGGTAATTTTACAATTTGATAATTTAAATTTTCAAAATTTGTAATTTATTTATCTATTTGCAATTTGATGTTAGAATATTGTGAAGGATGAAATATTGTTATTTTTTTTGGCAATTTGACTCGCTTGAAATCCAACTTAAAAATTTGGTTCAATTTAATTTTAAAATTTAGTTAATTTTGTTTTGTTAATTTTTTCGATTATAATTCTACTATTAAATTTTGAAACCAATTCTACCATATTTAACAAGATACCATATTTTTCATTTTCAGTTCAATTTTAAGGTTTCCTATTTATTAATTATCTCAATTTTTTTATTTTTCCAACAAAAGTATATATTGTAGAGGTCATAAAGATTGTTTAAGTATAATAGTATAAATATTTACTTAAACTAATATCTTTATATTGTAAAGTTATCAATTAAAAAACTAACCATTATGAAAAATTGGAAATTGTATGTCAGATAAACAACTACCAAAATAAAAAGTATGAACAAATGCTCAAAATTTAACTGCATAAAAAAATTTTCTTAAAAAAATAAAAACAATAGTATTAAATTATACATGAACAAAAAAATCGAGTAAAAGAAAGAGAAGAGAGATAAATTACTGAAGAAAATTAATATACAATAAATTATTTTAAAAATATTATATTATTACTTAAATTTATATTACATACCACTAAAAAAGATAAATTTTAATTTTTTTTAAGATAATGCAATTATATATATAATAATATTATACAATGTGTATATTTATTTATTGTAATTTCTAACTTATTCAACAATTTCAAAATAAATATATACATAAAACAATTTTAAATTATTATACAAATAATATGATAAATTAAGTTAAATAAAATATTATAAACAAATTAACTAATTCTATTTGTGTAGTTCAACTGATAAAGAGTATTGTCTTCAAACTTAAAGTCTGTATTTGAATATAGATGCTCCTATAATTTTTAGTTTTCAAATAAAAAATTGGAACCGAATCGAAAAAAATTTTGAATGTTAAACCTTATTCTTTGAATATAGGGTAAAATGGTCATTTAATGACACTCATTATCACACATGCGTAATTCAAGATTTATTTGACACATTAATGAAGTTTAAGAGAACTTAAGTTGGTGTAATAAAATGATTGATATGGAATTAATTGTAAATTTTTCAAAAATCTGCAAAATAGACCAAATTGTAAGTTTTAGTAACCAAAATGCAAGATTTTCAAACTGTTAAAAACGCATACTGTAGCAACCGATCGACCGGTTCGGGGAAGCAGTCGACCGATAGTAGGCATTTTAAGAGGTACAGTAACACCGATTGACCGGCAGTAGCTGATCAAAAGGGGAGGAGTAAGCGGTCGATCGACAGAATCTATTCTAAGGGGGAAAAGGGAAGCGGTCGACCAGTTGGCTGAAAAAATTGAATTTTTCTTGAGTTTTTAAAAATTTTAAGAGTTTTCAAGGGGCATTTTAGTCTTTTCACCCCTTTGTCTATATAAACCCAACCCCTCTCATCAAATTTACGTTTCTCTTTCTAAAAACACACCCCAAACCCTAGTTTTCTCTCTCTAAGTGCAATATCTCACTTCTCTCTTTAATTTTTCATTATTCTTCCGATGAAACTTGAAATTTTTATCACCAAATGATTCCTCATCGTATTCTCTTCGATGGAACTCATTTTGGGCTAAAGGGAGCGAGATTAAGCGAAGACGAAAATTAGGTTTAGGCTCAAATTTGGGGTTTTTGTGTTTTAATGACTAATCGTAATTCCTACAAGGTTATACAAGATAACGGTAAGCCTGGTAACTCATAATAGTTGCAATTTTAACATTTTAAGGAATTAAGAAATTAGGGCTTACTGTTCATATGCAAATTTACATTTGATTTCGCTTAGGAATGTAAAATCGTGTTTCATAATGATAATTGAAGTATTTGATGTCAAATATACATTTTAAGGAATTAAGGAATTATGGCTTACTGTTCATATGCAAATTTACGTTTGATTTCGCATAGGAATGTAAAATCGTGTTTCATAATGATAATTGAAGTATTTGATGTCAAATATACATTTTAAGGAATTAAGGAATTATGGCTAACTGTTCATATGCAAATTTACATTTGTTTTCGCTTAGGAATGTAAAATCGTGTTTCATAATGATAATTGAAGTATTTGACGTCAAATATACATTGATTCATCATTAAAACAATTACGTTCATAATTGCCGAAAATATAGATTTTGTGAAATTTTGTTGAAAAATGATAATTGACTTCGTAAGACTATATTATTAGAAAGATATATGTGGATATTTATCGAAAATATGAATTGCGTGAAAATTTCGGTAAAAAGGGATTTTTTATGGCAATATATATATATATATATATATACATATGGATATGCGTTGAATGTTGTTGAAAATAGGCGTGGTCGCCTTAAATATGAATATGAAATTTGGAATGTTAATGGCCATAGGATTTTAATATTGGAAATCAATTAAATGGCCTCGATAGTAAAGCCTCGTAATGTAATATGTGTCAAACTAAGAAATTATGGACAAGTTATACATAAACATCGCATTTAGTGCATGTTACAATGATTTGGAATATTGAAATCAATAAGACATGCATGTGTAATATTAGGCGCCGAACACACGATAGTAAGACCAAATGGGTGTGAAGAGTAATTATGAGAGTGGTGACCCTCCTTTATCTGTGAGTGGATTTATACATATATATATATATATATAATAAATAAATTCATGTAATACTTATACGTATAATTGTGTGATATACATGTGTTTGAAATGTTTAAATGAAGTTATAATGAATGATTTTCATGTAGTTTATATTGATATTGAGATAATTGTACAATTTAGTCTGCTAACATAATTTTAATTGATATACATGCTTGTAATGGCCAAGAAGGTCGAATATAAATTATATGCTTTGAAGAACAACGTTTGAAAGTGTTAAGGCCAAGATGGCCTAGTTTTGGTTTTACTTGGATTAAACTTCAATTTAGAAATGAAATGTTTTAAATGCATGTATGATGGTGATGTAAGGCCGTTAGGCCGGATGTTATTGTATGGCTAGTGGGTCAGGATATTTACTGTATATATAGAGTTATAACTAATGAACGGTCCTATGAGAGGCCGTAGAGATTATTGGTACTGCAGTGGGATTGCATAAGAGAGGATAAGTCATGGTAAGCCCACTGTGAGCCGATGTACAGATGCACAATTATAAAGACCCTATGAAAAGTCCTGTCGATTTAATAGTGATCTCATGGATTTAATAGATATGACGAAGACAATCACTTTATCATCAAGTGACTACTCGGGCCAACATCAGTGAAACGAACTTGTTTTATACCTACAAATTTTATTTGAAATAAACGATTTTTATAATGCATAAGATATGATTTTCAGTTTATAAAGAATACATTGTATATGATTTTATATATAACAGACTCACTGATGGATTTTGACGTTACCTTAACTAAGGTAGCGATCAGGATAATATGGCTAACCCGTATTGTATATTTAAACTTAAGTGCAGACCAGTTTAATTGTTTTACAGACATTGTTCTACACGAGTTACATATATGTATTTAAGCATATTAATAAATTAAATCTCAATATTATAATTTAGAAATGCATGTGCATATATGCATATCTATGTATGTATGCGTTCACTCATTGAGTATAAATGTATAGTCACACCTCACTATTTCAGCTTTCAAGCTAGGAGCATTAGTCCTCGCTGGACTATTAGTGACAATTGAATGCACTTGACATACTGGGTAGGTCTACATTTCTTGACTCATAATTATTAATTTGATCCATTGGATACGTGTTTTTTTTTTTAGATTTGTAAATTTTTCTGAACTATGAGTTTTCCTAGGGAATTGTATTATGGATAAAAAATTAAAAAGAAATTGTACTTTGATGATTATGTAAGAATTATTATTTTGTTCAACGTATGTGAAATATTTTGATTTGATATTTTTATATTAATTATGAATGTTATTGATGAATTGATTACGGAGGTCAATTTTTTGGTAAAGCTCTCATGAATGAAAGGTTCGTTTATAAATTGTTTTCAAGTGTTGAGTAAATAATTTGATAGCCTTACATACTCTTATGATACATTCTAGATATAGAAGGTGTATCACGAGGGTCTGTGACGATTCCTAGGTCGAGGCGTGTCATTGAATCTTTATTTTTGGAACTATAATATATCATAAAGGAACTAGTTCAAAACCAAACTAATCGTCACAATTTTGAGTTTACTCATAAAACTGTTGCACAGCCTTACCGTTAATTAAAAACTAAACTTATTTCGATTCAATTCGATATCCAAATTTCTTTATTTATGGAATCGAGGAATTGAAATCTATTCTAAAATAATTGGTTCTAGAATCTAATCAATCTTTTAGCTAGTGCATGAGTTAGGCTTTCAATATATCTCTATTATAACTTTACATTATGATTGTCTGTTTTTTTTTTTTTTTTGTCAAATATCCATAAATAAATAGATAAAGATATATTTTTTGATTATATATTTAAAAGTAATAATTTTCATAGTTTAAGTTGAATGTATAAAATTGAAATAAAAATTTATTTATTTTCTTAATTAATTATTCTTTTATATTTGTAATTATAAATAACAAAAATAGGAAATAATTTTTTTTCCGTACTATTTAATTTTTTAAAAATTTGAAAGCATTTTTTCATCTTGAAAATATTTATAAAAAAAAACTTTTTGAAAAATGTTTAATTTCTCATCTGCTAGGTATTGGTGAGAGTTTAAAAGTCTACCTAGACTAATTGTGATCAAACTCAATTGAAGTACAACTCGACATGGATATTTATTCATACTCCTCCTAAATTGGAACCAAAAATATTTATTCTCACAAATATTAAAAAATATTGAATCCTCATTGTCAAAGTTAAAGTGGGAGAAATAAACACCACTAATTTAATTACTTGTAAGACATTGTTTGTTCTATACTGTATTATGAAATTGAGCAATCCGTTGCTATCCACTAGGTTAGACAAATATTTATAAGACCAATATTATTTAAAGCACATATAATTGTAGCTGGAGTGTTGAAGTTTAATAAAAATATCTACAAATTCCATTGAACTTTTTTATGATTGTAATTTTATTTTAATAATGATTCTATATTTTTTATTTTTATTTACTTCTAAAAAAATAGAACATGTAAGAAAGAAATAGCACTCTAAATATAAAGATTGTGTAAGATGGACCTCAATTCAATTTAAGGCTGATTTGGGTTCTTAGCCTCTAAAAGTAGTAGAAGATTTAAATCCCACAACCATATTACTTATAATACTTAATAATACATAATGCATTACTATATATATATATATATATATATTCATTTTATGAGAGTTTCAACTTTTATTACCACTCATACCGTATATTTTGTATTTTACATACTATAACAAAACTATTGCTAAGTTTTAATTTAATTTTAAATAAAAATATAATTTGTCAATAATTATCTAGATAATATTAATAAATTTATTTTTAAAAAATAAATCAAACAATTTGAATTTTAAATATTTTAAAATATTATCTTTTAAAACAACTATTTATCTTAATCTAAGACAACATTTGTTTTTTAATATTATCCAATTAAGACAACTCTTTATTTTAAAATATTTTATTTTACAACTAATTTTCTAACATTGCACCATGCAATAAAAATAAAATTAATTATAAGTTTTATTATAAGATATCATGTGGTTTTAATGCAAGTACTACATTGCCCTCTAAGACCACTAATTTTGAAATTACCAAAATACCTTATTAGTCAACTTTCAAAATTTAAACAATGGTACATTAATTATTTGTGTGTAATCTCATAATGAACATGGTAGTATGCATATAAATGAATTTTCTTCTCTAAAATAAAGCTCATAAGATTTAAATTCAAGAATAACAATTACAAGAGTTGTAACTTAATCGCAATAATTTTGATAGGCTTGCCAGTTACAACCATATCAATCCCCTACTAAACATAAAGCCAATCACCCCTATATAAGATACTCATTTTCTCAAGATGCCTCTTGAATAGCTATTGTGAAAGCGCCTTAATAAATGATCTATTATGTTATTCTCGATTGACACCCTTTCAATCTTCACGCTTCCTCTATCAATAATCTCTCAAACTATGTGGTAGCATTGCATAATATTTTTGGACTTATAATGAGACATTGGTTCCTTGGCTTGAGTTATAACTCCATTATTGTCACAATACATCGAAATTGGGTCAAC
This sequence comes from Cedrela odorata, assembly GCA_035584115.1. NCBI lineage: Eukaryota > Viridiplantae > Streptophyta > Magnoliopsida > Sapindales > Meliaceae > Cedrela > Cedrela odorata. The sequence goes on along the minus strand of JAXCLQ010000001.1, from coordinate 15,849,060 downwards.
GATGGATGGAATCACTCTAAGTTCAACAATGAAATTTTTGATCCAAACAACTTCTTTAGCATCTTCAGATATAGCAATATATTTTGCTTCACAAGTGGAATCTGCAGTGATCTCTTAGTTGGAACTCTTCCAGCTCACTGCTCCATTATTAAGCATGAGTACAAACCCAAAGTTAGATTTCCTATCATCAAAGTCTGAAGGAAAACTTTTGTTTGTAAACCTCTCAAGCTTCAAGTCTCCTCTTCTTTATATGAGGAATATATCTTTAATCATTCTTAAGTACTTCAAAATATTTTTCATTGTTTTCCAGTGTTTTTCACTTAAATTAGTTAGATATATGTGTAAAGAGTTTCTAATGCAGCGAAAGTATCGAAAATTAAGTTCAAACTGTTATAGATATAAATTTTCAATTTTTAAGTTAGAACAACTTACTTATTCTTTGAATTTGTCACATAAATTCAAGTTTTTAATATAGAGGAATGCTATAAAGAACTCCCTCTATATTTGTTCACCTTTGATTTGAATTTACTTAAGTTTGAATATGAGAAATGAGATGAAAATTTACTTGAATTTGCTTCCTTATTGTTCTCAGCTAAATGAAGAAATTTTATTCTTTCTAATTTGTATCTCACGGCGACAATTGAAAATCCATCCAATTTAACTTTTGAAAATAATAAAATATTTATATTTCGTATTTTTATCACATGGAAACAATAATAACCATTCATTTCTCATTTTTATTTATATGGCCAAAATTCATCCATGTGCTAGCGTCTCATTGATCAATTTTCTCATAATTATCCATACATTTAATTCTTTAATAATTAATAAATAATAATTATTTATTTATTTATTAATTATTATGGTATTACCATAATACCCTTTTATAGAATTTTATAAAACTATTTTATAAAATTTACCATAATACCTTTATATGTAATATTTTATAATTAAGTATTTATTAATTAATTATTATGATATTACCATAATATCTTTTTATAGAATTTATCGTAAAACTATTTTATAAAACTATTTTATAATTAAGTGTTTCAACACTTGGAATACTTTTCAAATAATTTTCTTATCAATTTGGGCGTGACTCAATAGGTTCACTATAAAATCAATAATAAATATACATCAAATTTCGAATTAAACTCTTTAATTCATTTATGTTCCGTAAATCATCTCATTATTAATTAAATAAATTAAAATTTTAGTTTATTTAATATTTAGTAAATCATATCATGATTAATTAAATATATCTATAGACCAAGATTGATATCTAACAATTTATCATGGTCACCCGAATTATAATAAAATAACAAACTTCAGCATGAACCTTTCTACAATTAGTTATCATATAATTTAATCCTTCTGTCATACTTGCTTTGATTGGATCAAGGTCATAATTAACTGTCAAAACCTCTATATCCAATACTATGTATAATGAACCTTGAGATCATAACTCATTCAGTGTACTATCATTGAGAATTCCTTCTCAATCCCATACTTTATCTTGGCTAATAATTTTTTCAGTCACATCTCTATCATTCACATAGAGCTTACTCCCATAATGTACTAAGGGTGACAAATCCTTTATTTAATATTCACCTATCTCTATAACCAAATAACTAAGTATTAAAATATAGCATTTCACCTACAAAATAGCTATAATATTCTCAAGTTTAAGGATCACTTACACTACTGATACGAAGAATGATCAATTGATAATAAAGTACAATTACCATTTAGACATTTCTGCTGTGAGTCATTTTAGTGAACTCATTCTCTAATAAACACCTACACACTTGCCTTAGTGTCACTACACAAGTGGTTCAACAAACAGGCATAGTGTGTACTAATCTATCTAGTACTATAAAGGCCACACTTTATAGTCCTATAACTGAGAATGTTTAAAAATAGTACGTCTAATATATCTATCTCATAAGTACGATATCATCATAATTATATATATATATATATATTGTAAACATTCTATGGACTTCATCATTATACATATAAACATGTAAATTAATGATAAAA
>JAXCLQ010000001.1:15829994-15846917 GCA_035584115.1 Cedrela odorata | reverse complement strand
TATATATATATATATATATTGTAAACATTCTATGGACTTCATCATTATACATATAAACATGTAAATTAATGATAAAAGAATTTGCCATAAAATATTCATTTCATTACTAAAAGAAAATATTTATAAGAGATAATGTCTATCACAATAACTTGTGATTGGCTTGTAGGGTATAACTCTTACAATATGTTCATAACACTTAAGAGCACGGGCAACATCAAGCCTTGTACATAACATGACATACATGATAGATTTAATAGCTAATAAATATGGAATATTATTCATACACATTCTTTTCATAAGTCTTTAAGGACTGCTTCTTAGAGAGTCGAATTCTCTGACCTATCGGTATAAGTCATCTCATGAAATTTTTCATGATAAATAGTTTTAGCACTTTATATATGTATGTTAATTGGGTTAAACCTAATATCCTATGGGATTTATCTTGATAGATATTTGTCGCCAAAATGTAAAATGTTTCACCCAAATTCTTCATGGAGAATCTCTTCGACAATTATACTTTGACTGATTGTAACATTCATATGTCGTTACCAATAAATAGTATGTTGTCAATACGTAAGATCAAAAAAAACTATTTTGCTCCTATTAATCTTTTTATACACATGACTCATTCAGATTTTTTATAAAGTCAAATGATTTGACCACCTCATCAAACCAGATGTTTCAGCTTTGAAAAGTTTGCTTAAACTCATAAATGAACCTATTAAGCTTGCACGCTTATTCCATCAGTAGTCATAAAACCCTCAAACTATGTCATATACACATCCTTATTCATATTTCCATTAAGAAAAGTTATTTTCACATCCATCTACCAAATTTCAAAGCCATAGTGGGCAGCTATCGCCAATAAATCCTAATATATTTAAATATAATATTTGATGAGAATGTTTCATCATAATCAATACCTTATTTATAACGATAACATTTAGCTACCAATCTAGTCTTATAAGTCTCAACATCGCCATATATTCTAAACTTTCTCTTAAAAAGTTGAAACCTATAAACTTTGTGCCTTCGGGTGCATTTGCCAAATTCCAAACTTGATTTAACTATATGGAATCTATCTCGGATTTTACAACTTCAAGTCATATCTCTAAGTTGATACTTTTTATTGTTTCATCATAAGTATGTGGATTCTTGTCTTGTTTAAGCAAAATTTCCTGATTATCCTCTTTGAGATATCTAATATATCTCTCAATTGGTTTAGAAATTATTGTAAATCTATATGGTGGAACAATGTCTAAAGACTTTGTAACAAGTTTTACTTCATCTGTGGTTGCTACCAGTTGATCTTGAACTTCTTTAAGATCAATTTTATTTCCAATGTTAATTCCTTTAAGAAACTTTTTCTGAAGAAAGTTTGCGTTCTTGGAGATAAACATCTTTTACTCTTCTATATTGTAGAAATATTATCATCGAGTTTCTCTAAGATACCCTAGAAGGCAGCACTTGAAACTCTTAACTTCAAGTTTATCAGGATTAAGTCCCTTAACATATGCAAGACATCTTTATGCCCTTATATGATTAAGATGTGACATTTTCCATACCATATTTTATATGGTGTTGAGTTCACAAAATTAGTTGGGGCCTTATTAAGAAGATACATTGTTGTTTTTAAGGCATAACCTTAAAAAGAAAATTGAAGGGATGCAAAACTCATCATAGATCGTATCATATCTAATAGTATGCAATTTCTCATTTTAGCTACTTCATTGAGTTGTGGTATAACAAGAGGCATCCACTGAGATATAATATCATTTTGCTTGAGAAAATTGAAGTTTTGATACTCTTACAATTTATTTTTCCACTTAATTTCTAAAATGCTTAAAATACTCGAATGCCCCAAATTTGTATCTCATTAAATACATGCATCCAAAACTATAGTAATCATCAGTAAAGGAAATGAAGTATGATTAGCCACCCTTAGCCTATATTGTCATTAACGCATATACATTACTATGTATTAGTGCCAAAATCTCTAAAACCCTCTCTCATTGTCCAATAAAAGAGGATTTAGTCATTTTACCCATGAGGCAAGACTCATAAACCCCATATAATTCAAAATAAAATGGGCCCAAATACCATTCTTGGTGTAAATTGTTAAGTTTTTTTTCCTCATTGATATGACCTAGGCGACAACGCCATAGGTATGTTAATTTAGACTTTTCTCATTTTCTTTTTTGTATGTTTAATGTTATAAACATTATCAAAGATATCCAAATAATATAAACCATTGCAAAAAGTACCAGAACTAAATAACTCTTTATTTAAAAAGAGGGAGTAACTATTGATCCCAAAACATAATTCAAAACTATAAGTACTTAACTTAGAAACATAAATTATATTCTTAACAATGTCTAGCACATAATAGCAATTATATAAAATTATGGTTCTCTACTTGAGTAAAGAGAGCATGACATCTCTCATAGCTAATGCAACAATGCTTGCTCCATTGCCTACTCGCAAGTGTTAGTGTTATATACCCTAAAATTATTCGTGTTGTCAGTTTTGAGTATATTGTATTGAATTACTGTTGTAATATGTATTGTACATATTTATTAATAAAATAAATTATTTCAATTCATGTGTGTATGCTGCATCTTCTATATATACATATTAATGATAGAATATGCATTTGAATTGTCTAAGATAATTAGATTATCTAAATAGTTTTCTACATATGCAATATCGTATGGGCATCAATGCCACACAGTAGACACACTGAATGTCTCTAGTGAATATCATAAGATCGTATTAGTACGGGTGATATGATAGTCATGTCATTAGGACATTAGTGTAGATCAACAGTTAGAGAACTATTTTTTGAACATGACCAAAGATAAGATGATTCACACGAAAGTATGTTGTCTAAGATTCGTCATATAATTATACTGGTATGTTAACTACTCTTTAAACCCGAGATATCATAGTCGTTAATCAGTATAAATGCACATTGTTCATATGGTGTATAAATGCAAGACTAATCACATTTTGTGTACAGAAGCTGGTTTGGTCATGTGTTATTTATATCAAGATGCAAATGACTATCAGATGAGATCTGTTGACTTGATACATAGAATTTTGAGGTTACATTGACTCGGTACAAATTCGAGTTCCCAAACGGATATTAGTAAACTGCTAAAAACAAAGTCCTTGATTGAAGCATAAATGTCATACGAAGAGTTCGTAGTGACAAGTTCAGCAAGTATTGACTAATTATCTGCATATAACTAAATTTAGAATTTTGACACCCATGAGTTTAATTTAGTTGGGATTAGACCAACGGAAAAAGATTATTTACATGGAATGTATAATTAGACATAAAAGGTTAGATGAAAATTTATTTCATTATGGTTTAGGGACTATGACATGTTGCTAAACGTTAACTATAGTCTTTGAGTATCCAAATTGTTTGAAATGAGCTCGATAAGATCTATTTTGGCTCACAACTAACTCCATAATGAACCCAAGAGGTCACAACCAATAACTTATGTTCTTCCTTGTTATAAGAAAGATTAAATATTTTTCGCAAGAGAGTTAGCACTCGCAGAGATAATATTTGGCCGAAAAGTATAAATAGTTTACACATTAAATAGTTTAACAAACGCAAGAGCTTTATAAATTGACCTTAATGTAACTTAGAGTAAGTTACAATATTCTATTAATATTTAGATATAAAATGGAATTAAAATTAGTTTGGTTAAAATTGGTTTGACTAGCTTAGGGACCATTTTGCATTAAAAATGCTAAATAAGGTCAAAATGGTCATTTCACTTGTTACTATTAAAAAGCTTCCAAGAGAAGTTTTCGATTCATTTTCCTTTGATTATATTATCAATGACATTTTAGTAATCAAGTTAAAAACATAAATATAGGTCATTTTCAATTATTTTCCAATTTTATGAGATAAAATATCAAAACTAAAAGGTTCTCATTATCTCTCTTTTTTAATATATACGGTCAAGCTTAGGAGTAACATTTTGGGTTTGATTTTTCAGAGACTTTGTGATTTCAAGGTTTTCTTCATCAATCCCTAGCTAATTGTTAGCTTAATTTCATGTTTATATGATTAATTTTGTGAAAATTAGCATAACTTGCATGTTTTGATGTTGTAAACCCTAAATGTCATGTAATCACTTCATCAACACTTTAAGCAAGTTCACCTCTCATTTCCTCAGTGATCGTCTATTTTCCAGCATTTGTAAATTATTAAAAATGTGAATTGCACAACTGGTATCTAATACCCAAGAAGAACTATTGTTCAAAGAAAAATTGGCTTCGATCATGAACATATCTTTTGAAGTATCATTTTGTTTTAGTTTTCAAATCTCATTTAGGTATTCTTTGCAATTCTACTTCCACTAATTTTCTTTCTTGCAATGGAAGCAAGTTTTGTTGTCATTGGTCTTTGACTTGCCCTTATCAATACCCTTATTTACCTTGAGTTGTTTATTCCTTTTGAACTTTCTTTTCCCTTTCTAAAATTTAGAAGAACCACAAACTAGTAAGACTACAAGTTTCATCTTTTTATTTTTTTGATCGTTCATTTTCAACATGTTTAGGAGCTTAGATAGAGTGATTTACAACTTGTTCATGTTAAAGTTCAAAATGAATTGTGAGAATGAATTAGGAAGTGATTGAAGAACAAGATTTATGCTAAGACCACAGTCTATAGCAAAACTCAATTGCTCAAGTTACATAATCATATTGATCATCTTAAGCATATGGGTGTTGACTGAACTACCTTCAGCTATTTTCGCCTTGAAAAAGGCCTTGGATATGTCTTATCAAGTCGTTCTTTTGATTTCATTAAACAACTCTTGAAGGTGAAGCATGATGGAATGCATATCTATTTTCTCACGTTGCCTTTGTAAATCATTACTCATAGAGGCTAGCATGAAACAACTAGTCATTTCGTCATCCTCAAACCACTTTTTGTGAGTGGTCTTTTCAACCTCACTAGCACCATTACTATTAAAAACTTTTAATTGACAAAGTAAGACTACTATTTGATTGTTCTTGCAGTAGACCAATTCAGTAAACTCATCCTCTAATGAGCAACTACACAAGTGGCTAATAAAATTCGTCACTCTCTCGACGAGCATGCAAATTATGTACCAGTCTTGCAATATTATATGAGTCATACCATATAGTCCTACGACCAAGAATAATTTAAAGGATAATACATTAATTAAATAGTCTTATTATCATAATCTCATTAACATTACATAATCCTACAGGCTCTCATCTTGTAGAAATATAAGATGAATTATTTGTCAATGTATATTTAAAGAAAAATATAATCTTATTAAATTCATAAATAAGATTTACAAGAGTTACAACCTAATCACAACAATTTTGTTTAACTAGTCAATTACAATCCTATCACAAACTTCTAAAATAACTAAGGAGCCACTGATGATTTGACTTGTAAAACCCCTAAATCCAGAGAAGCTACCTGCAGGTGACGAGATCCACCATCACCTTAATCATTTCTCTAGAACTCTATCTGAATGCATGTACTCTATTTCTTAAATCAAAAACAGCATCAGACATAATGCAATTAACTATATAAGGGCGATAAGCCCATTAATAAAATACATGAAATTTTTAATGGGTTACAATATTTTGTAATGTGAAATAAATGATGAAATCGATATATATATATATATATATATCTTTGTGACATGTTAATGCCTGAATCGTGCATGACTTTCGGATGCGTTACGAACTCATGTGCCCTAATAATTGTAATCTGTACTCCTTGGCCTCAGTCTGTATCTCAGCCGTACCGAATCCTTTCCCTTTCTCTCTATCTACTTGTTAATCCTGCAACATTGAAGGTGAGAAGGGCGAGTTTTAAGAACCCAGTGAGTGGATAAAATTTAAAACAAGAAAATATGAATAAAGAGTAAAAGTATATAATTCAAATTATAACATTCCATATTTATTTAAAAATCCTTCACTTTAATCAATGAAGCAAAATAAAATGATTCCATGTATAAAATCTGTGGATGCTCAATTACAATTCTCTGAGCTTGCTAAGAAACTATCTCTCGAGACTTCTCCCAGTGTACCTCTGGTTGACATCTTAAGACCCACTAACAAGTTATTTTTATACTAGTATATATAATAATTTATTAAGCTCACTCATTAACGTAAGCTTGGTTAAGAGGTGTGGTGTAAGATACTAACTTATCTAGTAATAGTGTAACGGCCTTGGTTTACCACATCAGCCCGACCACTACAACCCAGTGAATCTCCTAACCCACCAATCAGAAATCGGACCTTTTTGGGAAACTTACTCATCATATCCAGAAGCTTTTATCATTTCCTTTACACCTTTTCCTAGTCTCCCTAGTAAAAGGGGAACATCTATACAGATGTGCTATACTAAACACTTTACACCAATTTCAAATCATGAAATCTGTGTGACATCTTTCATCATATATGTCACATATCCACACAAATCAATTTATCTTTCAATATATTTTTTACATATATCAACACAAATCAGTTTATCGCGTCTCAATTCATCCACATAATATTTCATAAATATCTAAAATATTTTCTAAACTTACTTTTACTCCTACCAAATTTATTATCATTTCAATTTAAAATAGTCATAAATCCTTGAAAGCTTAACAATTCAAGTTTAATATCTAAAATATGTGCATCTCAAATACTTTATTCAAACCATATTTAAAGGATATGAAATAAAATATTCATTCAAATTGACTTTCAAAACATTCATATCCCATCATTTAATTCAATAATATTTAGCAAAATGAAATAAAATGTCACTAAATTCAAAATTTTCCAAATATTCGTATTTCAAAAATTTTTCGTAAATAATACTTTGAAAAATAAAATATCCACTCACAGTTATAGTTTGGCCAAATCGAATCAACAAGCGGCCGATGGTTCCTTGGATCGACGATCTACAGTGAACTGTTTTTCGCTAGAATTTATAATCATAACTAAATAAGTCACTAACCACATTATCACTCCACATAAAACCAAGATGATTGAATTCACTACAGAATTCACCTCGAAATTTTCCAAGTCAATTTACAAATTTTAATTTAGAATGTCTTAAGTGATTTTCTTGAACCGAGAGTGATTTAAACTCATGCTGCACAAAATCAGTAAAATATCAACCTATATTTTTTTCAACATACTCTGTTATAAGTCTAGTTTTAATAACGTTTTATGGATTCTAATTTCAACCCCGAATGCTCAAGTTACAACCAATTTTCTACACGTGACGCAGCAAAACAGTAAGTAGGGGTAAAACAAGGCAATAACTTCTACTATTTTTTGAGAACTCATTTCTATTTCGATTGACCTAAATTTTGGATATGTTATCTCTTTATGTGTCTAGTTTATGCCAAATTTTACAGTGCTTAATTTCGAGGTTGAGAACACTATTTTGAGCTGCTCAGCATTTTTGACAAACTGAAATGTTGTACAGGGTTGCCAACTTCCTAAAATTTCTAAGAACATGTCATTTCATGAAAATTTTTAAATTTTTACTATATGACTCAAAATTGTGTCTAGTTTCTCTAAAATTTTACGGTTCATTGTTTGGAGGTCTATATTTTGTTTTATGAACAAAATACTGACCCTTGGTCAAAAATTCCAGCAGCTAATATCCACATAATCTACACTCAACTTTCCTCCCTTTTCCCTAACCCAAACCAGCCACAAAAATGATACAATCACACATTTCAAACTTGTAATTTTCCAACAACAAAACACAATCATAACTCTATCATATCAATAAATATAAGCTGCCCTACACATTTCCACTCACTACCGATTTTTCAGCCTTGTAACTTAGCTATTTACACGTAAATTATTCACTGCCCTATAGCTTATTCTATTAAATCACCATTCCCATGCATTATTAGCATCTTAATTACATAATTGTCATACATAAAATACAACCACACACTACCAACACTGATATGTGAGAGTATTATCACTGCCGTTTATGCATATATACACATACTATTGACAACCTATAAATTTTCAAAGTCCATCAACATTATCTTTTATACATCCTTTACACACACATCTTTAAATGTCAATTTCATATCATTTAATCATTAAAACACTACCAATAATGCACAGCATGCACTGTCTATATATTAAAATCATATTCTGTCAACAGCCATTTCACAATTCAAATTCAAATTTCTTACAATCCAAACACATAGCCACACAACACATCATTCCATATGAAATTCATAACAAATTCCTCACCAATTCTTAAGCAAAATTTTTAGAAATTTGAAAGAGCATTTACCTTGCTGAAAAATTCATTCCCTCTATTTTATTCCTCTTTTTCTCTCTTTCTCTATGCTTTCTTCTTCTTTTTCTACCTCCCATTTGCTTGGATTTTACCTTCTTGCTCACCTTTCCGTTCAAAACCAAAAACTCTCATTCATCTCTTGCCAATTTTTACTTTCCTCTTGCTCGGAATCCTCTTCTCCTACTCTTTCCCGTTTACTCTTTTTCCTATCCAAGCTTCTTTCTATCTTCATTGCGGCCATTATTCCTTTTGATCAGCCAAAACCCACTCCCTTCCTCTTTCTACATTTTCTTCTTTATTTTAGACTTCTCTCCATTTCTCTAGAATGTGCATGACTTGTCTTTTAAAAAGGAAGTAATAAAATGAAATTAAAATGCATGATTTATTTAATTTACAAGCATATGGGCCGGATCTTCCATCTTAATTGGACTTTAATTTAACTTAACAATAATTGGATTTTGGGTTTGATTTTTTAGTTTGAATTTTACACTTAAATTTTGGGCTTGACATATACATAAACATACATACATACATACATACATACATACATACATATATGCATGCATATATATATATATATATATAATATTCTTGACCCAAAATCAAATAACCTTATTTAATTAAATTTCATGACTTATTTTTCTTCAAGTAATTTCCTACAACATCATCTCTTGATACCTTATTAATATATTAAAAGTCTTGAAAACATTAATAATAATTACATACTTAGGTATATATTACATCTTATGTCTCAATTTCGGGTTGACTATGCATAAGTAATCTCAATTAATTTTTCTCACAGCTTTTGTCGAAAACTTGTTATTAATGAAAATTTTAATAAATTCAATTTATATCAAAATTGCGAGTTCTACATGATTACTCAAATTTTTTCTCTCTTAAAATTACTTGTAAAATTATGTTTGAATCTCTCTCTAATATATTAAAAAATAATTAAATAACAGCCCCTATTAAAAAAAATTTATTTCCTTGCAATTTGTATACATTTCCAATCTAATCCAAAAAAAATTATTAAAAAAAAGTTATTCAATACAATTAACAATCCCATTCTTTCTCTTTCATTTTTAAAATGTTATTTGCTAATTTAATTGTTAATTTTCTAAAATTTAAATTAAATTAAATAAGTTCTATTAAGTAAACATCTTAATTATTATTATTAAATTTTATGTTCTTAGTTTTACTTATTTCTTTTTTCAACTTGTTTAATTTATGAAATACAATCAAAATTTAAATTGTCTATTAACATTAATCTTTTTAAAACAATATACTTTGTAACTATTGTATCTATAACTTATTTATCTAGAGATAATTTGTTAATACATACTATGTTTTCTTATTTACGCAATAAATAAGAGAATACTTTGTCAATATGTTATTACAATTTTATCTATATTAATATGTTGAAATGGTTATAGGAAGAGTAATACTATAAACACAAACTTTTATACAAATTGATGTGGCAGTGTTATATCATCATCACATGTCTTCCATTTTTACAATAATAAATGACAATTTATGGAAGTAAAAATAATAATAATAAATTATATAGCACAAGTGATAATAATATAATTATATAATACTAATTTGTATACAAAGAGTTTGTATAAGAATTTATATCCTCAGTATTATTATTATAAAAAATGAATAAAATTAAGGTTAAGGATAATTAATTTTTTTTTCCTATTTTATCATGATTGATACTAGCTCACTAAGCAAAACTATGACATATTTGCTTTTTCGAACGTAATTTTATTTCTTATTTTTTTAAAAAAAAAAAAAAGTAGGGGAAAATGGAATGATTAATTAAATAAAAGAAAGTCATTTTTTGAAGAGGTACAACTAAAAGTTTATGTTAATTTGTCGGCGAATCATCATAATAGACCAATTACCATTTCATTAGGGAGAGCTGATTGAAACCCAATAAAGGCAGGGGATGAAGGGGGATAGTGAAAATTCTTATATTAAGGAGGTCAAGCCCAAAGACAAAATCAGGAACAAAAAAATTGGCGCAGCCAACACAAACAAAATTTAAATATTCTGTATTAATTAAGAGTAATGTCATTATATAATACACCTATAATAAAGGTATAGCAAAATCACTGTAATATAGTCTTAACCATTAATTTAAGCTTGTTATAAATCACATTATTTATAGATTTTGTTCCAGACATGTCTGCCGAATCCTGATGGACATACAATGACCTGTTCAACAATACATATACGGCCACAATTGATTAAACAAATACATATTACTATTATTATATAGGCCAATTATGACAAACCTATTCCATCCACATGGTATATATATTACCATTAGCATAACTATTTATTTATATTGGAAGTAATAGTATTTGAGTCTCTAATTTTTTAAAATTTTATAAATATGAATATAAATTATCTATTTTTACCAAATAATTTTGTTATCTAGTGATCCTTATTGAAATTATTAAATTATCTTTATAATTTTAAATTTTAACCTTTATAATTTAGAGTTTGTTGACAATACTGATTACCACCACATAAATATTTAATTGAAAAATATATAAGTATTTATTCATGTGTTTGGTTATTTATTTTAATAGTGTTTATCATATTTAATTAGTATTAAAAGTAATTTTAAAATAACACATTATTACATGGTAATTAAAATAGTACTTTGAGTGCTTTACCACTAATACTAAGTATTTTTAATTATTTTTCAAAAAAAATACAAAAATACTTTTAAAAAAAAATTATGTACTTTAATGTTTTTTTGTTAGCACCAAACTAGACTAGGTTGTATTTGAATTATTTTACTTGAAATGATTTCCAACAGGGATGGTCATCCCAGTCCTCGTTCTTTTTTTTGAAAAAAAAAAACTATCATCCTCGTTTATCAATACTATATAAATAAATAAATAAAATTCATACAAAATATTAACAAAATTAAATAATAAATACTAAATTATTTATTTTAATTTATATACAAACATAACAAATTAACATGTCGATAAATCCTAACTTTAATTATTAATAAAATAAAATAAAATATTTAGAGTTTTATTAATTTTTGTATTAAATTTTGTAGAAAAAAATATTAAATCTTCTTATTAATTTTGTAGAAAAAAATATTTCGTTTGATAGATAAGATAATAAAATCTTAGGAGTTATGGTTTTTTTTTTTTTGTTAATTTTGTATTAATATACTAAAATTCAATTATTATAATTGGTCATTTAAATAGCAACTAATTATTGTATTTTTATTTTGATAACTTTTTAGTTGATAAAAAAGTAAACCTAATTTTATATATATATTAATTTTATTTTTAATTTTAAATATATTATCATATAAAAACGGGAAAGCGAGGTGGGAATTGTCACCATCCCCGCGCAATATTCAAGTTCAGGGTGAAATTGTCCCCGATCCCTGCCCCAAACGAGTGGACCCTCGTTTTCGCAAGAATTTTTGTCATCCCTAATTTTTGAGGATCTATTTTATATAATTTGAAAATTTTTCTTTATTTGTATAAATATATAAACTAAAGGACTTAGATACTATTATCCTACTTCTAATATCATACAAAATTTTCAGGCACAAACAAAATCTAGCATGCATCCCCACAAGACTCAGAATTACAAATCTGATCCAATGTTTGCACGTGGCATGACACGTGCAAAATTCCCAAATAAATATCAAAGATAAAAACAGATAATAAAGGCAGCCTGACTGTGGTATGTCGGCATCTTCAAGATATGATGCTCTGTTCAAACAGTGATTACAGCATCCACTCATATCCTGCCAGCTATCTATGTTCACTGGATAATCCAGTCAATTCTTTGACTGAGAGAATAGACATTACATTAACGTCCCTCCTCTTCGATTCCTTGCCTAGTTTTGATTTCTACTAAATGCAAGGGTCTCCATCGATTTCGCGTCGCTCGTCAATAACTAAATTAAAAAAATTAGTACCGAATAGAATTCGATTTTTTTAAAATAATTTTTATTTTAAAAAATAATTAATTAAATTTTTTAAGATAAATTTCAATTTTAATAATTATAAAATTAAAATTGAATCGAATCAAAAAATAGATTCGATTTAAAAATAAAAAATTATTTTTCAAATCAAACGAATTAAATCTTATTTTATATTTAAATACAAACTCTTAATTATTAAACTATATATATAAAGTTATATAATTTATTAAATATAATACTCTTTATTCATTGAGTTACATATAAGAAATTAATCAATGTGTTTATAATATTTTATTTAACTTAATTTATTATATTATTTGTAAAATAATTTAATAAAATCATGATATATATATGGTATAATATTATTAGATATATAATTATATCATCATATAAAAAAATTAAAGTTATCTTTTTAGTGATGTGTAATATTAACTTCAATAATAATACATTATTTTTTTAAGAATTTATCTTGTATCAATTCTCTTTAATAACTTATTTCTCTTCTTTTTTATTCTTTCAATTTTTCGTTATGTATATAATACTTTTATAATTTAATTTAATTGATTTTATTTTTTTAATATTTTTTTATGAAATTAAAAATTAAAGAAATTAAGATAATTGATAAATAGGTTACCCTGTTTTCGAACATAAACTTAATTGGAATCGAAAAAAATTGTACTCTGTTAAACCAGATAGATTCTGATTTCAAAATTTAAGAATTGAATTATATATGATAAGTTCCAGTTACGAGTGAAACCGAAACTGAAACCAATTTTGCACACCCTTACTAAATAGGATTGCAATTTTATCGATAAACCTACAAACTCGCTAGTACTATACTTTAAAACGAATTTCGTATGATTCTTAGTGGGTTTAGAACGAATTTAAAAAATAAAAATAAAAATTTATAATAAATTTAGAATAGATAAAGTTATGAATAAATCTACGAATACCCATAATAGATATTCACAGATATTTATTTATTTTTTAATATATATATATATATATATAATTAAAACAACTTCATTAACTTATATATTATTATTCATTATTTTATGAATTATATTGGGTGGGTACTAATTGCAATTGAGAAAATAAAGATGTGAATATTGTAATTATTATTTTAGACTTATGAACTTATAAACTTTTATTTTGAATTTATGATTTTTTATATATGAATTTGTAAAATAATTATATATTTTTTTTTATAGAATTATTGTAATCAATTTTATTTTATATTGAATATACTTGATATTTTATGTGACTGATATATTTTATTTTGAATTAATACTAAAAATTTATTGTTTTAATTAGATAATTTATTATTTAAAATTTATATTTAATAATAGTATAAAAATAATTGAAAATACAAAAAAATTTGCTAAAAATTCGTGAATATCCTAAATATTAAATATATTTTTTAAGCGAGTTTAGTAATAAAATATCAAACTCACTACAGATTTGGTACTAATTTGATCTTGAATTTTTTTTTTTTTAACAAATGTGAATACGAATTTGGATGTATCAATTACAAACCTTGTTCGTTACCATTCCTACTATTAAAACTAGTGAAGAGGGTTTTATACTTTTCCCAACCTCTTCCTACCACGGCATTATGTGCAAATACATTTATATTGTGTGTGTGTGTGTTTTTTTTTTTTAAAATTTTGATATTTTATTAAAGAATTGATTGTAATTTTTGATAGGTATATATATAGTATAATTCAAGAATTTACAGTCAAAATAAGTCATTTCTACTCTTAATTTAATTAAGAAGAAAATTCTTTTTCTTTTTTATTTGGAGTGATTTAAATTATGAAGACGAGTAGAAGTGGCTGTATTGTGTTTATTCAAATCAAAGTCGATATTTTTTAAAAATAAAAATAAGAATAAGAGGTTGATGTTCAAGAAAATATGTTCAAAATTAAAATGCAGTAATTTTAATATATAATTGTTATGAGACAAAGTTATTAGTTGTCAAATATAAACACATAGTTGACCACAAATATAACTATCCTAAACATACCCTGTATCCTAAATCTCTAATAGTTTAATTACAAAAGTTAATTTACCACATTAATTATATGATTTTTATTGTATTGTTTAAGAAGGTTTTATTTCACATTTATAATTAATTAATAACTATTTAAATATATTATTATTACATAACTTAAATGGTTTCTAAGATATATTTTTTTTAATATACACAAATGTAATTGAAAACTAAAAACTTGTAACAAAGAGCAATATAACAACACACCATCCAAAAACTTTTCCCTTCTTACATGGTTGGTAGCAAAATCAAAAGTAGAGATTTCTTGTGAATGATAACCATTTTCTTCTTGTGATCCAAAAAGCTACAAATTGCCTTTTCCCGTCTTTCATCCAAACATACAAATTAATAGAGGAAAACAAAAACAAAAATAAAAAATAAAAAAGTAACCCCACTTGACAGTTTGGTCTTAATATAAGGGCAAGGTCGGTTTAACATTATATTAAGACGATGACATGGCGTGATGTGATAAGTCAATAATTCATAATTACCATATTATAATATTCTTCTTCCTGCATCATAAACATAACCCTTAATTTGCGCATATAAATATTTACAATACGCCAACTGCTTCTTTCTTATCCTCCTATTGATTTCCTTCCCATGTCAAAATAAAACATCGCAATACATATTCTCAAAGAAAGAAAAGGAAGCTCCTTCAACTTTCTCTCTTCTGCTTCTGCTTCTACTTCGTTGATGGCTGCTGACAGTAACAATAATTTAAGAATTATCGTGGAAAGAAACCCTTCAGAATCCAAACTCTCTGAATTAAATATCAAGTGTTGGCCCAAGTAAGCTTCTGCTTCTGCTTCTGTCTTTATCGTTTAAAACTCATCTGGGGAATTGTATATTTGTCATATATTTCTGTAAATTGGCTTATTTTTAGATGGGGGTGCTCGCCGGGGAAGTACCAGCTAAAGTTTGATGCAGAAGAGACATGTTATTTGCTTAAAGGGAAGGTGAAAGTATACCCAAAAGGATCAGCAGATTTTGTAGAGTTTGGCGCAGGAGATCTTGTCACAATCCCAAAAGGACTCAGTTGTACTTGGGATGTTTCCATCGCCGTTGATAAATACTACAAGTTCGAGTCAACTTCTTCTTCATCTTCGTCTTCTTAGTATAACTCTTACTTATACAAAATCATCACTATCTCTAATTTTAGTTATTCTTTCGAATTAGTTTCTCTTGGGTTATTGTAGAAATTAAATTTTAATTATATTTATATGGATTAATGATGTTTAGTCAATGAAAGGGAAAACGAAGCAGTCAAATGCATGTCCCATTCAAAACCCCCATCTTCCTTTGCGTCTTTAAATTAGCTTTTTAATGCTCTCCTTTGACCGGTCAGCTTTTGATATTTTTATCCCACCTTCTTTGTGTGGATTGATTTAGACGCCCACTTTGTTTTTATTACAAAGACACCCTTCTGCCCTCAACAGATTCATATTCATGTAGTCATATATTTATTGGGCACACACTTCGGTTAGGTCAAAATAATAAAATCCTCCAAGTGGTTAGGTTAGGTTAGGTTAGGTTACCAAAAAGGGAGGACCGTTGGATGTCAAAATGGTAGGGTTTGGATACTCCTCAGTAGTTAATGTGGTTAAAGTTTAGTTAGTTTTAGGATTAATTTCACTCCGCTCCATATTTGTTTGATAAATTCCAAATTCACTCTTAAATGTTTTATTGTTATACATTGCACCCCTGCCGCAAATCAATCCATCCATAAATCAAATTATTGTCAAGAGGTTGAGGAATATACCATGTCCTTCGTTGATTCTATTCCTACACAGTCTAAAGTTGTTGGCTTGGTTAATTTCGTAATTTACTTATATATATGAATTACACAATGTGGATTCAATAAAATATAAAAATTCAGTAGTGTTAAGAGGTATAGATTCTTTATACAAACTAATGTCACACGTGGTTCTTTTCTATTTTTATTTAACTAATATTATTGTAACATGTACAGAGTTTCTACTCTTACTATTATTTATGTAAAAAAAAAAATATGCATGAAAATAATAATGAAAAATATTTTAATTAGTAACATGTACTTTAAAGTTGTAAAATAATGAATAATTTTTTTTAAAAAATAATACAAATTTCTTATATAAACTATTTTATGTGATATTATTAAATTAATAGTTTAGTATTACCTAATGCACATTATTTATTCTTGTTTACTTCATTAATTTTTGTGATTTTACTCAATTGATTAATAGTATGTCACATTGTTTTATATATTATACTATGTTTTTTTTAAAAATATAAATAAATAAAAATACTAATTAGAGCTCATATAAAATGTATCCTAATATTAGGTAAATGCTAAATAATTAAATGAAATATAAAAATAAATAACTTGTTATTATTGTTTTTATGGATAATATTTATTATTTTATCGATTTAATGTGAAGGTAATCATTCTTTTATTAAATTTATTACTATATATTTTGTGCATATTTACAATATAATATTTTTATTATCGATTTAATGTGAAGGTAATCATTCTTTTATTAAATTTATTACTATATATTTTGTGCATATTTACAATATAAT
>JAXCLQ010000001.1:15778773-15829894 GCA_035584115.1 Cedrela odorata | reverse complement strand
ATTTTTAATACTGATGTGCATATTTACAATATAATGTTTTAATATTGATCCTTACAGGGAGTTTAATACCTATCTTATATTATTCAGTTACGATACAATTTAGATTTATTACCTATCTTATATTTTTATTTTTATTAATGGAATGATAAATATAATCCACAATTGTGTGGGATGTATTTGCCATTAGCGAAGTGGCATTTACAATGTAAAATTAATATATATATATATATATATATGAATAATTATTGATAGAAAATACAATATTATTACATTACCTAACACATAACAATCACATGTCAATATAAATGTTGCTTCAACTGTTTGGATTTTTAGTAAATGGATTATAGCACAATCACATTTTATGCATGTTTGATAAATAGAATATACAAGTGCGCTGTGAATGTGTGTGTAAAGATTTATATAATTTATTAGTATTTTAATTTTATAATATTTTTAAAAATTAATTATTTAATTTAATAATTATTTAGTTTTCGGTTTATTTATATAGCTAATAATATTGCTATATATATTTGTTAAATATATGATTTTTTATTTGTTTTATTTTAAACATTAAAAATATGTTATTTGTTGTAAATAAACTATTAACTCATATATAAATATAAAAAGAAAAATGAAGAAGAGAGAAATTTTTTCATAGATAAACTCAATATTTTTTTTAAACTTTTCTTATTATGCTTTTAAATGAATATACAAGTCTTATTTAAAAAAAAACGTAATAAATATTTTATAAAAAGGTCTAATTGAAATTTTATATTAATATTGAGGTGGTAAAGACTTTGGCGGTGGAATCCACCAATGAAATTATGACACTTCTCCTTGAATTTTACTGCTTTTAGTTATATAGACATGTGTAATACCACCTCATTAAAAACTTTACTAGTAAAATTATGTGGAATAAAACTTGGATAAAGGAAAAAAGAATACAGTGTACATTTATCAAAAATTCCTATAATTTTTATTTTGTAATAGAATATATTCCCTCTCAATATAACAAATATCAATCTATCAATTTATGAAATTGAAGTCTGTCAATGCTATGTATCAACTTTTTAAAAGTTGATGTAGGTAAAACTTTAGTGAATAGATCTGTAAAATTATCAGAGGAGCATATCTATTTGACATCAATTTATTGGCTCTCATGGAACTCATGGGTGTAGAAGAATTTAGGTGATATATGTTTGGTTCAGTCTCTTTTAGTGTATCCCTCTCTAACTTGAGCAATACAAGCAACAATATCTTCGTATATTATTGTTAGAATATATGTATCAGACGATAGGTTACATGTAGGTTACATGTATTCTAGATATGATGGATAATTGATCACAACCATATACATTCTCTATTGCTTCATGTAGTGCAAGAATCTCAAAGTGATTAGAAGAAGTTGCAACAAAAATCTGCTTTGTAAATTGTCATGAGATTGTTATATTATTGTAAGTGAAAATATATTATATCTATGAATGAGTTTTATGAGGATAAAAAAAAAAACAGTCAGTATCTACATAACCAACTAGTCATAGATTTTGCATTAATTCACTAGAGTAAAATAATCTCAATTCCATCATTCCATAAAGGTAACAGAGAATACGTTTAATATCATTCCAATGTCGGCAAGTAGGTCTAGAACTGAATCTGGCTAATAAGTTCATAGAGAAAGTTATGTCTGGTTTAGTATATTGAGCCAAATATAATAAGACATCAATTGCATTAAGATATGATACTTACAGACCAAGTATCTTCTTATCATCTTCTTTAGGGCGAAATGTATCCTTTTTAGGATCAAGAAACCGAACAATCATAGGGGTACTTAATGGATGAGTTTCATCTATATTGAAACTTTTTAAAATCTTTCAACTTAAATAGATTAATAGATGAATATTCCATTAGATTTGTGCTCGATCAACAAATCGAAACAATATTTAGTTTTTCCCAAAACCTTCATTTCAAACTCCTTTTTCAAGTATTTTATAATCTTTAGAACCTCCTCAAAAGTTTCAATTATATTTATGTCATCAACATACACTGGTATAATGGCAAATCCAGATTCTAATTTATTTATGAATACGCATAGGCATATTGAATTATTAACATATTATTCTTTTATCAAATATTCGCTCAAGCAATTGTACCACATGCTTCCATATTATTTCAATCTATATAAAAATTGTTGTAGTTTTATTAAGAACAAACTACGATTCTTTGATTTATATGCTTTAAGCACTTCTAAATCCTTTAAGGATTTTCATATAGATCTCAGCTTCAAGTGACCCATATAAGTAAGTTGTCACTACATCTATAAGATCATATCAAGTCTTTTTAAGACTGTCAAATTTATCAAAAATCGAAACGTAATTGTATTATTAACAAAAGAATATGTTTCATCAAAATCAATTTCAAGTCTCTATGAAAAATTTTAAGCAACGAGTCGTACTTTATATTTTATAAACTCATTATTTTCATTACATGTCCTTACAAATTCCCCTTTGTTGTATCTAATAGGTCTGTCATCTTTAAGTGTTTAGACTACATGTTCACATTTGGTAAAAAAAAGTCAATTTTGCTTGAATTGTTTCTTTTTATTGAGGTCAATCATACATTTGTCTAATTCATCAACAATTTGTAGGTTATAATCATATTTTATAATTTCAGTAGCTACTGTAAGAATAGATTATTGATGATTATTTCATTGCAATCTTACATTTTTCATGCATATGCAAAATATGTAGACTTTTCTTCATTTTTCCAATTCTAGTGCTACTACAAAAGCAACTATCACTTCAAGGATAAATGTCACTTTAGGGATGGATGTCGTTTTAGAAACTTGTGTCACTTCAAGGACTTACTTCAGGGATGGATGTCACTTTAAGGACATGTGTCGCTTCAGAGACATGTAACTCTTCTGGAGCTAGTGGTTCAGAAAATATGAGTATATTTATTGCTAGAACATTATTTTTAATAAGATCTTGATTTTTCAATTTTCGTTTCAACGGAATAGTATCTTTTGAACCAATTAGTCTACCATGCTTCTGGCATGCAGTAGACGCATTTGTTGCTATATAATTAGATTGTTCTTTAGGAACAATTACTCAGGTTGGTGCTTGGCAGCTAGAATATATGATTTGATTACTCTTGCATTATCAGTAAATGCATTTGGTAATTAAATTGAAATTTACTTAAGCAGCACCATCCTTTCCACTTCATTTTCAAATTAATTAGTACAAGAATCAAGATGAGACATAATAATTATTTTTCAAGAAAGTTTGGGTCTTACTTCATAAAGCGTTTTCTTTTCCCTTAATAGTGGAAAAACTGTCTAATCAAAATGACAATTTGCAAAGCATACGGTAAATAGATCACCCATTAGGGGTTCAAGATACTAATAATAGAATGTTAGTTAAAACCAACATAAATCCCCAAATGACGTTGAAGTCTCATCTTTGTACGTTGGAGAGGAGCCATAGGAATATAAACAACAAATCAAAAGTGTATAGATAGAAAATATCAGGTTAATGACTAGTTACAAGTTACAATGAGAAATATTGATGATAGGCAGTAGGTCTAAGACAAATTAATATCGCAGCATGCAAAATAACATGTCCCCATGCAGAATACTCTATATCAATTTTCACTAACGTACAATAGTTATCAAATATTTTAGAAGTAAATTTACCGGTATTATTTAGACGTATAATTTTGATTAGATAATCAGGGAATTGTGCTTTAATTTGATAATATATGCAAGCAATCTAGCAAATGCAACATTACAAATAGATAATAAACAAACATATAACAAATGAACAGATGCATCAATTATGACCATAAAATAGAGAAATGGTCCTCTAGGTAGGTGAATAAATTCACAAATGTCTCATTGAATTTTCTATAAGAATGATGGGAATTCAAAGTCAATTTTAGAAGGAGATAGTCTAACCACTAGTTTGCCTTATGAGCAAGTGGTACAAATATTCTTATTAAACAATAAAATCTTTTGGCTATTTAATGAGTGTTCATGAGAATTCTCAATAATTCTACGCATCATTGTAGATCCTAAGTGACCAAGACGGTCATGTCATAATATAAACATTTTTTATCAATAAACTTCTAATTCGTCACTATGTAGTTCTCAATTGCATTTATGGTTGTACAATACAACCTAGATAATAAAACTAAAAGCTTTTTCAATATGCATTTCTTACCTGAGATACTAAAGTAATGCATAAATACTTTCTATTATTATCATTTAGAGTCTCTATATGATATACATTTTGGCGAATATCCTTAAAAATGATCAGATATCTTTTGGATCAGGTCAAATATAAGACATTGTTAATGCATAATCTAACTCCACTTGCTAACAAGATTATGACTCTTTCGGAACCTTCAATTAAGTTTGAAGAACCTAATATAGTATTTACCTTACCTTTAATGTTTGTGAGTTTTGAAAAATATTTCTTATCTCGAAGAATAGTGTGCATAGTTACACTATCAATTGGGCTTATATTCTCAACTTTCTTTTCTAAAAGAGACTATATTTTTATCCATATCCTTTGATTGAAGAAAAACTTTACATTAGTGATTAGTAAAACATAAAACATATTTGACTTAATAACAAAAAGAGTTAAAATGAATAATACATGTAGAAGAGGTATGGTTAAATTATAATTTTGATCAACTACCTTTTCTTTTATTAGAGATCAAGAAAAAAATTATCAATTCTTTATTATTAATAAAATTTGTATCATCGTTCTTTCCCTACACTTTCATAGGTGTCGGAAAAGATTATATTATATGTTTTTACTACAACAAGTACGTGATTAATGTCTTTTTGTACCACAGTGATGACTAGATTATCATACATTTAAATTCTACTTCTAGTAGTTATGTATATTTTTGTATTTTGTTATTTATGACCATTGCATGATCAATAATGTGTATTTTTCACTATTTTGAATATATTCGTTTACATTCACTTCTAGGAATACTAATTTATATTCACTTCTGAAAATGTTTAAACAAATAAATGAACATGGTTTATAGTAAGCAAAAGATATGAAAATAATTTCAAATAATTTAAAATTTATGTTTACAAAATTATTGCAACAGTACCACATTAATGGTATAGAAATATATAATGTATTTTCTAATATATTCTCTTCAATGATGTTTTCACCACACAATTTCAACTGTGAGGTATTCATAAATAAAGTTCAGTTATATTTAACAATATTTAGCAATCTCATAATTTTGTAGAACATTTCATACATTTACTTTAAAGATACTATATCCCTTTCGTGGTCATGATCAAATTTAAATGAACACATAGAAAAAATCATAACTTTCAATTTTTATTCTGTATGGATATTTGTTTTTCCTTTTTGAACGGTGCCTTTCAGACTCATAAGATTGATAAAGCATTTTAACATCTCAAAAACATCAAAGGATAATGGAAATATATAAATGAATAATGGGAGTATATAAATATACTCAAAACTTCAAGTTCGTAATATTTGTAAACTTAGAACTTCGTGTTCTAATCTATTAATTGATATTCAAAATTCAAGGTTCTAAAAATATATAAACATATTCAAAACTACAAATTCATATATAATTTGTAAGGTTAGAACTTCATATTTTAATTTATGAATTAATATTTAGAATTTCTTGTTTTAACTTTGAGATTATTTTCAGAATTTTAAATTTTGATTTTGAAATTATTTTTTAGAATTTAAAATTCGGAACTTCAAATTATGATTTAATATTTTATATCATATTTTCAGATTTTGGCTAAAAATTAAATTTCAAAACTTTAGGTCTGAATTTTCTAATAATTTTCAAATTTTAAACTTAACAGTAATTAAACTAAAGTATAAGAATCAAAATAAAATAAAACAAATAAATATTATAAAATAAAATGATATGATTTATAGTTTTTAAATATAAAAAAGTAAAGAACAAAATAAATAACGAACATTCTACGATCATATTTTAGAACTTCAGGTTTTATAATTATTTTAATCAACTCTTTTTTTTTTTTTTTTTTTTTTTTGCAAACTTTGGAATGTAACAATAATGTTAATAAAATAAAATATATGCAATAACTTATTCTTATTTTCTGATGTAGAAAATATAATATAATAACGACCAAAGAGTATATTCATAAGAATAGTTATATAAAATAAACAATAGAATAGTACAATAATGATATAACATAGAAGTATTTAGTTAAAAATATAAATATGTTACGTAATTAGATCGTACTGATATACGTGTTATAAATAAACAATTAGCTCAGACATAACTATAAAAGAGAAATGAAACTCAATAATTTTTCTTATTTTGCTCTTAAACAAATATACAAATTCTATTTATAAAAAAAAAAGATAAAGAGTGTAATAGATATTTTATAAAAGGGTCTCATTAATATTTTACAATAATATTGAGAGGGTCAGACGTTTGCGGTGCAATCCACCGATGAAATTACAATATGATTTTATTTTTATTTTATAAATAAAGTAACAAAAAAAAAAAAATTTACTACCAACAACATTATTTTGTCACTAATGATGTGGAAAGTGATGGAAAGACGACACCACTGATATTATTGAACTCAAAAATTTTAATTATCGGCAACAAAGAAATGAGGGCTACACATCATGCTCCATAATACCACAATGCCATCATCACCGTCGCATTTCGTGTGACGTGGACACCATCGTTGCATAAATAAATAAATAAATTGGTAGTATTGTGTTGCAATTACTTTCAACGTCACCAGCGACAAAATAATGAAGTCACTTAATTAGTACATCAAAAAAAACATTTACAAAAAATTATTATCATAAAGGTATTTTTATTTTTATTTTTTCATATAGGAGGGTAAAAAATTAGATTATGAAATATTAAATTTAAAAAAAAAAAAAAAAAAAAGTTACTTTAGTATGCTTTTAAAAATTAATATAAATTTTAATTATTAATCACTTTTCAAAAAGAACTTATCGAATATCAAATATAATTGAAGTGCTATAATACAAAAGACAAGTGATTATTTTTCACAATGCAATTAACAAACACGCACTTCTAATTCCAATATTACACTTTCACATCCAATGTTAAGCAAGAACGTGAATTTCTAATTTCCATGTCCTATCGTAATATAAGAATTTTGTTTACAATCACGCTGTTAACCAGAAGGGAAAGATTTCCTTTGTCAAATTTGGTGACTAGAATGATTCACAAATCAGAAATATCGACTGAGAAATTAGTATTTTATAGATTTCGAATCTATCAAAATCATAAAATATAAGCTACATCGGTTAGCAACACCAAGAGTCTTTAGTGAAGTGTCACATTGTATCGAGCGCTTCCTAACAATTTTCTACTACCAAACAACAATTTTATTAAGCAGAAAAATGAAAGAAGAAATCAAAGAAATGCAACATGAAAATTGTGTTAGTATACTACTAAAGACACAATTTTGTACATTTTGGCACAGCATATTGGACCATTGCTCTAAAATTTACCGGTGGAAGAAAAAAAAAAATTAAACACAGAATTCCAGCAGCAAATTACATCCATCTCACATCAAGCATGCCAAAAATTCCTGTTAAGCATCAACAAAAAGAATAGTCAAGTGGTAAATTCATGCCATATCTACACTATGTAAGCAAGTAGGTTAATGTACCATGCCGTGAGTTGAACAGAGAAAACATAGAAAAAAGAAAATTTTATGTTTTGTTATCATACTTTTAATTTTATTTTAGATTATAGTAAGCACAAGAAGGTAATGTATACCACGCAAGCTTAGTTGTACAGCTTCTGTGAAGTAGAAGCACCAATTTCTAGCATTCTAAAGCATATGTCTGCACCTGCAATCAGTAAGATGAATCATTTACCCTTCCATTTCAGAAATTAATAGAAAAAACCATTTTGACAAGATTATCAAAGACGTCAATAGGTCAACAACATATTATCACAACACATTATTTCATTTTAAGTTGAATAACATAACTAGTATAAGGCCTAGAACTCCGAACCTAACCAAAATTCAGCAAAAGATTAATGACCACCAAGTAAAGTTGTCATTTACTCCATTTAAGGAAAGCAAATTACATATCACTATATACTAACATCATATCATATTCGTGTATAAACTTGACAGCGAAGTTCATATCCTAGAAACTAAAACCCATACAAGCTCATAGCAGAAAACCACCACATTATACACGATGAAAAAGTTCAGTCCTCGCTGACTAAAAGGATAAGCAACTGTTTGAAGCACATCTTCATATGGTATTAAAGGGAAATACCACAATATATTGGGGTCAAAAGAAATCTCCTAAAACTTATTCAAAGATACTGCTTTGAGATATCTTCTGTTTTCAGGAGCTTCCTTGAGTGAGTAACAATACCACCCTAATAACGAAAACCTGGTCTGAGGGCCTCCCTCAGAGACATTTTATGAGTTTCTACACAGGATTCTGAAAACAAACTGAAAATTCTGCTGTCAAACTCTAGTGAAACTCCTCTGAAATGTAGTCAGACAGTCGTCAGAATACAGAAGATTGGACATGAAACAGCAAATAAAGTGAACATCACCAAGTACTGCCTAACAAGAACAGGTGATAGTTCTGACAGTGCTATAATATCAGAACAAACTCTTATCATTACATAATGTACACAACCATCTATATGTACAACACATTATTATAGGAATAAAATTAGGTAAAAAACAAGAAAAATTATTAAAAAATTTCCAGTCGAGACAACAGATATATTGATATACAGGAGAACGGCGACCAAAGAAACAGAAATGGAAATTAATTTCACGACCCAAATCTAAGATAAGCATTATCAGATCTCCACATGTTTTGAAATGCACACTCTGAATGATATTAAAACAGTAATGAGAAGTTTTGTCATCTGAGAAAAGGAGAAAAAAAAACAAAACAAAAACAGAAACAAGAATACAACTAACAAGCAAAGGTATAATTAAGTTTATAGAAAAACACTAATTCAAACACCAAAAGAATGAATATGCTGTAACCTTGCTCACTATTCTACCTCTGCCATGTTTTCTGCAGTAAAATAATTTGATCCACTGCAGTTTGCACCATGAGAACCATCATACTGAAGGACCCTAAGTTTCCCTTCCTGCATTTTATGGCATAACAGATTCATCAGTTAAAGAGAATATAGAAATACAAAAGGCAACACATCTTGAGCACACTGACCGCTGACCTTGGTTCCATAAACAAGACCTCCTCCTGCAAAAGGATGAAAACAAGCAACATTGACTTCATCCTCTGCACTAGGGAGCACTCTCACAAGTTCCATATCTGAAACTCTGTAAACCTGGATGACAAAGACAGAGAATTAGGGTAACAGTTCAGTACGGTTAATTCTAAACAAGCAAAGCAGAGCTTTAACAAGCATAATTGGAAATAATAATGGAGTAAATACCTATTCATCGTACAAACAGTGAATTGCTACATTTTTTTCGGTCTCAAAATTTGGTCTTTGACCATTCAAATAAAAAAGGTCAAGTTTGTGCTGGTAAGACAAGAATCAAAAAAAGAAAGCCTTTGCAGCCTAAGAGCCAAAAAACTGAGTAACGTTCTTACACATCTACTTGGGTGCTGGTGCAAATTTATGCTGTCGGTAAGAGCCGGCACATTTGCACTTTCAAGTGCAGGGTATACTTTATGATTGCAGCTATCAAAACAGGTTTTTTTCTCTCTTGTTCAATAAAGTCAAGTTTTATGCCTCGTGGGAAAAACAGGGACAAGTAGAACTTCACAATAATGAACTACAAGGAGGTAAGACCATTTACCTCTAGAACGGTATAAACAGGTGATGTCATTTCCCCATCAATGACAATGCTTTTAAGAAGAGAACCATGGCGTCGACCATAAGCGAGTAATATATGCTCAGAAGTGGGTGAAAACTGCACGTGCAGTACAAGATATGTAAATATAACCCGGACATATTTGCATGATTTCAGGCATTTATGCAAACAAAATATTTATGAAGAGTATGCATTGTGATAGTGAACATAAAAAATAAGATGATTATACAATATTCAAGCAAGAAGAAATTCAGGTTCCAAATTAACAACCATTAATTCACAATCACTCCAAATCAGTGTCTAAATTATAATTATCAGATTACCATTTTAATTCTGGGGTCCCACATAAAAATTTATGGATTGCCTAGAAAGCATCCAAGAAGGATGGGTAACTCTTCAACTCAGACCCAACTTCTTGGAAGGTAAATAATAAGACGAGCAGAGTAGTGTCATAACTCGGACATTTAGAAAATCCCCAAAGAATCTATCAAGTCCATTCTTCAATTCAAAACTGGTAAGACACCCTAGCATTAGCAAAACCAAGTGCTGTGTTTCAGACATTGCTTCCTACAGCACTGCATGTCTTCTCTCAAATCAACCGTATAACTTGTTGAAAGTTCAAGATTAAGAAACAAGAAAGAAAACTTCCATTTCAAGATAAACCAGCATAATTATTAGTATAAGAAAAAAGATCTGAAAATATCATACACTGACAAATATGTATTAAAAACAAAAGAACAATCAATAAGCATTATCTATGCTCCATAAAGCCATTCTATGATGTCTTTTATCAACTAAAAACAGCCCTATTATTTGTTACATGGATGACACTATTCTTCAAATTTTAGATATATACTGGTTTCAATTATCTTTCCCTTGGGTTCCAACATCTCCCATACGTGATCAATTACACACACACACACACATAATAATCTCTGGTGACCAAAAGTACCATCACAAATCACCTACTATCATATATTGGTTTCACATACATTCAACACATAAGTTTCTAGTACATACAAGCTCAGTTAAGATGCAAAAGTCACAGAAAATGTCAGTTTGTAAATAAACATATAAGTGATAACATGCTCATCTATTAAAATCAACCTGGATAGAAGTCAAACAATGAGCAGCTCTAATTGCACGTGATACAAGCACTGAACCAAAACTGTATCAATAAAAAGAAATCATAGTTGATAATCATCAGTCAGATCAGAGAATAAAAATGAGGCAATTTCAAAACAAGCATTGATGAAGGGATTGAACTTTACGTTGACTCCTCGAGAGAGTATATACGAAGCTCATACAAGACTTGGTGAGCTGAAATTGGATGGCGAGTTGGGGATGTTGCAGCCCCGGGTTCTTGGTGGACTAATGTTTGTAATCCTGTATCAGCATCTGTGTAAGGAAGCATGCAAGCAACACAAGCAGCTAAAAATCTCCCGCAAGGTGAAAAGTGCGCACCCATTTCACTGCAAACACATATGGCCTGGGAATCCTATTAGGCAAACATACTGAAAAACTAGAAAAGTATACTTATGTGGGCAAAACCCAATAATTTCACCAAGCTAAGCCTTGTAGATATTAGAATAAAAATTAAGAATATCCTAGTAGATTCAGAGCATGAAAAAAGAAAATTATATTCAGAACAAAAATGTGGTTTCTAGCATGATGTCAATAAATAAATCTATGAGAATCAAACCACATAAACAAGATACCAAAACTTTTACCTGCAAAGGACTGCATGTGGTATTGTCAAGCAACATCTTTCAGTGTTAAGCGTGGCACATGGATTTTCTATATCATGTGACCATATTCTGAGCTTCACAGTGCAAGGCAACTCTGCAGCTGCTGCAGCTGCCAGTGATGTAGCAAGTTCAGACTGAATTCTATTAATGACGGGTTGAGTTTCAGTGCCGTCATGTAGGGTGTTATTGGAAGCAGCACGCTCTCTGGATTCAGATGCAGAGAACCGGGAGTGTGGAATATGATGCCTGCCAGATCTTCCTGGAACCCCAGATAGGTTGATGCTGCCAGGCACCGCTAAAGAAGCCACTGCTGCATCCATGCTATAGGGTGATTGATGAGAAATTGAGGAAGAACCCATATATTGAGCTGAATGATCACGACTAACACCACTAACAGGAAGCATTGAAGGAGCACCAGCTTGGCTTTGACCCATTAACCATCCTTGCAAGAACGGTAGCTCCCAAAAAGTTCGCTCTCTTAATGGTAAAATGTGTTGTGGGTGCCCAAACTCAGTGACAGCTGTTTGGCTAGAAATGTGTGATGGTATTCCCCTCGTTGCATCACCAAGAGTATCTAGATTCGTAGAGTTACCTTGTCGGCTTTCCCCTACAGGCTGCTGCATTTCGTCAGTATCCATAGCATCTATTGGATGGTCAGAAACACCAGTTTCTACCCCATTAAGGAAAGAATTATTTAGAGAGTCTTCTGTAGCAGGATATGAGCCAGGAAGAATAGCTGGGAATGTCCCCATGGGAGACACTGTGCCATCTCGCTGCTCTGCTATATTTGCATCTGATTGGAAAGGCGTTGGAGCAGAAGACTCCACTTGCATGTCACTTGAACTGACATGCCTATTAGCATGATGCAAATCTATTCCTGAATCATCTATAGGAAATGAAGGCACAAACAAGAAAGGCAAGGACATGAGGGGGAGTTCAGCAGTCAAGTTAACACGATCACTGGATTGAGCATTGGCCACAAAGACAGCAGGAGGAGGATATCGCAAGTAACCCAGAGATGTTGCTCGTGTCATCGATGAATCTGAAGAGTCAAGATCATTGACCTGCATATCAGTACAATATTGTAATCTATATGATTGAATGAGTAAATAATCAATTAAACACCCATTGGATAATTCACCTCAGCAGTCAAGAGAAATGGAGCAGCATGCGGGTGAAAATGTACAGCTCGAAGTGATCGCCTTGTCTTCAGCACAATTATTGGCGAGGAAGCTTCCCCTTTGTTATTGTAGCGCCATATGTACAACTGAAACACAAATTGAAGTGCCAACACTATCAGATCTAAGGGCAGGATGGAACATTCAAGCATAATAGAACTATGTGAGAAGTTTGAATATAAGATTCACCACCTTGTGACCCGATGCAACAGCAAGGAGTTCTCCTTCGGCATGGAAAGCAATGGAAGCAATGGGACGATCTGTTAAAGACAAAAAATAAAAAAAATACAATCAGATTCACCACATGATGGCAATAAAAAAGGCTTTTAGACGAAAAAGTATAACCGTGGAAAAATCATAGTAACATTACAGAAATCACGTGATCCTACACACTCTGATGTGTTTGCATCCCATAAACGAACTTCATGATCCAAGCTCCCACTTGCGAGTATTTCTGGACGTAATGGGTGAAACCTAACCTGTAAATGCTCCATTAGCTTTATAAAAATAAAGACAACTATCTTACATCAGTCAATAAATCGTATTATCAGATTGACTTTGATTGAAACCTCTTTTTTGGAAAAGCATATGAAAACATCCAACATATACACTCTTTTAGCCTCCGAGTCTAAGGACCTTGGTCCACTATTTTCTCATTACAGAATCTCCAAACCATTAGGAAAGATATTACCCAGTTTTTCTATATATATATATATATATATTTATATATATATAAGCCTATGTAATGCATCACCCAGACTAAAATATGTTCCTTGTGCCTCAGCAAAATCATTACAAAAAGGCTTGGGCATATTTGTTTTTTTGACAGAATATTTAATGTGGCAGAATTTTGCTACGTTAGGTAATTAAGTCTCTCTATTTTTTGACATCATAAGAATTTTCAGATATTTTACCTAAAATTAAAATGTCAATTATTTTTTTAACTTTTTGCTTAATGTAAAAAAAAATCTTAATAACACCATTAATTTCTCTTCTCAAAATTATTCCTACCTAATTAACCTACTTACATCCCTACCTATATAAAACCTGTTACTTTTCCTACTTTTCAAAGATGTATGTATTTCTTTTGGTGTACTCTCTCTTCCTCAACTTCATTCATCAAGATTCAAAATTTTTTAATCATTCACAATATTTAAAGATATCGCTCTATCAAGAATTGTCTTAAAAGAAAATTTTCAAATAAAAAAGTTGCTTTTCATAATCATAACTACAATAAACTTTCGTTAACATGGTCTTGATTAATATTTATGAGTAAATATTATTTTATTTATATTTTAAAGTTGTTTATTGGTTATTTTACATTTTATTTTGCAAGCGCACAAATGTAAAAATATTGGTTTTCAAGATTTTATTTTATTTCAAAAAACAACCAACTTAAAATTTATATTAAGATATTAAAGAAAAAGAGCAAACATGTCATTCAGATACAAAATTTAGGTCTATTCAGATTTCAAACAAAAAAACAAACATTAGCTTTCTTGATAAGTATTTTTTAAAAAATATAAATTTTAGAGGAAGTATAAAGTTCCAGATGAAAATGTTATTGTCTGGATACGAAGAAAGAGCACCGCAAATTGATGATTACTTTGTGCATAATTGCAGAACACATAACTTACCACCCATGGTGTCCTCCGATGACCACTCAACACCTTCAAGCAGTTTCCAGTTTGACAATCAATTATCTTTACAGTGTGGTCACCACTGCAAGTATCAAAACAGAGTGAGCTTAAAAGGAAAAAAGTAGACATAAATTAGAATCAATAATAACATACAAAACTGGAAGCTTACTGTGTAGACGCAAGTGTTCTTCCATCAGAACTAAATGCTGCTGCGATAGTTGACCTTGGAGGAGGCACTAAAGGACAATACTTTGCTGATAAATGCTGCAATGATTCTGCCTCAACCCTAGAAAAGAGAAAAAGAATGACATTCGATACAACTCCTTACTCAGTAGGAAAAAAGAAACCCTATTTCAGATAGCATTATTCAATTAAGAACTTGACCCTATTTGAGATATTCCATGAAGAAGTTGGTTTACCATGAAACAAGACACCGTTTTGCATCTCTTGCTGATTCGTTACTGGACCCACTACCCTTCGATCTAGAAGCTTCCCCCCAATGCCTTTTTGGCATGTATTTCGTTCTGGGCGAAATCTCTCTCTGTGCTAACAAACGCGAAACATTTCTAGCACAAAAAAGATTCATGCAAACGCCACATAGTGAGAAGGACTACAAATCAAGCCAAATTAACCAACCAAAAGAAGGCATAAAACATAATATTGCATAACAGATTTAAAATCGGAGTCCTGATGCGTAATAATAATATCATTGAACACCAACATAGCTACAAAAATTTACGAATTTTGGTTAAATTGGCAAATACTGACATGAATTAATTAAATAAACTCCACAGTCACAACAGATTTAGTTTCAATCTATCCGAGTTTTAATTAAATAACATATCGGCTGATTAAACGAATTTTTTCCCAAATGAAACAAAATCAGGGAATTTGAAATTCTGACCTATGTTGGGGATGATTCGATGGCTGTGATCGGACGGAATTTCGATCGTTTGGCGAGGGAAGTCCCGTCATGTCTCTAGCGAAACGTCATAAGAAAATTTACCAACAACAATGATAATTATCTTATAGATAAGCGAGAAATGAAACGAGAGGCATATCCTGGAACCTGATTTCAGAAATTCTGCCGATCTCGGATGGGCAGCTGGAAATTTTGTGTTAATTTGGGGATTTCAGATGGCGACAAAACCTAAAGCCGAGGGCTAAGCCAGGAGGGCTTAACCGCGAAAGAGGCGATTATATTTATTTATGATTTGTTCCCTGGCGATTGTATTTTCACAACCTTTATTCCTCTGGACCAAAATGACCTCCTCCGTGTGGCTACGGGTTAAATGGTTGAACTGAAAACCCGACCCGACACCCAATTTTCTAGTGGAAAATTACAAAAAATGAGCACTTTTGTAGTCATTTTAGGCAAATGATCTTATTGCTTTTTTTTTTTTTATCAAGTTGAATAAAAATAATATATTTATACGAAAATGCCCCCAAATCAAAAACCATAAAAAAAAAAAAAAACATTCATTTCAAACCGAACATACATTGCATTTTAAATCTCTCAAATACAATAGAGTGATAAGCGATAAAGATCACAAATAAGATATCGGGGGATGATAGTGACAGATCGAACAATTCGTATCATTATTAAATAAAACTAGACAACGTAACGACATAAATTCAATGAATTTACCATTCAAACAATTTATCAAAAATAAAACATAAAGCTATTTTAAGCAAAACACATGATAAGCGTGTCATAATTATAAGACATGATAATTATTTAAAATATTTTGTTATAATTTCATATTTATAATATAATCCTGATATCATATATATATATATATATATATATATAAAGTTTTGTAAAAAATCACAATCAAGATAAGTAATCGAATTTCTACCTTGATTGTCTTGATTTATGTGTTTCTCAGGATTGAAATGTCGTTTGGTCAATCTAAGGCCACTGTTGGTTTACTCTTATCGATACAAGTCCAACAAATATGTGGGGGTTATATTTTGATGTTGATCTGTGTGGATCGTATAGTTGGTGAAAAACTTCTCCATGACGTAGCATACATAATGCTAATATTAATGGTATAGCTGCTTATGTTTCCATAATTATTCATTGCGGATGATCTAGAGAATTCTTATCGAATTGAGAAAAGAAATACATTGGCATAGTGAAGGTTTGACTGATGTTTATACTAGAAAATATAAGTACGTGAATTTTAAAAGTGTGTTATATAACACCTTACAAATAAATCCAGCAGAATTCAATATTTGAATGATTGTGGTGTTTAAAGAATGTATAGACTCGCCCTTTGGACCTACACCAACAACGGACATTACAAATGATTATGAGTTCGATGAATCCAAAATGCAAACAAT
This sequence comes from Cedrela odorata, assembly GCA_035584115.1. Taxonomy (NCBI): domain Eukaryota; kingdom Viridiplantae; phylum Streptophyta; class Magnoliopsida; order Sapindales; family Meliaceae; genus Cedrela; species Cedrela odorata. Next base: position 15,813,117 of record JAXCLQ010000001.1, on the reverse strand, counting down.
TTATCAACAAAATATATAACTATTTTAAGCAAAACACATGATAGGCATGCCATAACTACAAGACGTGTAACCTACGCATTTAATTATAAAACATGACAATTGTTTAAAATACTTTGTTATAATTTCATATTTATAATATATATTAAATTATTAAAAAAATCACACTCAAAATAATTAATCAAATTTTTACCTTGATTATCTCGATTTACGTGCTTCTTGAGTTTGGAATGTTGTTTGGTCAATATGAGGTTGCGGTTGGTTTTCTCTTATCGAAGTGAGTCCAATAAATCTGTGAGGGTTATATTATCAATGTGGATTGTTTAGTTGGTGAGGAACCTCTTCATGAAAGTAGCATATGTGGCACTAATATAAGTGGTAATGTACCTGTTTGTTCTTCTAATGGAAACAATCAAGTCAATAATACACTAACTGCAATGCTCAATATTATTCTCCACCTCTATATGTTGTTGTACCACATTTCTCTCCACTTCATCACATTGAAGGTGATAATAATGGATATTATTCATGTCACAACCTCAACCCTGTTGGAGATTCTTATGATAGTGAATGGGTCATTAAAGACATTGATATTGGAGTTTAGGTAGTTGAAGGAATTATTGGAACAAGGCAACTGATGGACTAATTGGTGTTCGTTTTGGTCCAAGTTAGAGAGGTAGCTCAAGGGTATGTGAAGATAACATTTCATCAACATCAATATCTACAAATTGATTGCCTCAAATTCTATCGCCGTTAGTACGACAATTGACGAACACTCAAGTTTTATAATCAATAATATCTGCATTGGAAAGATATACAGTACCAAACAATAATTATGCTATGATTAGAGTATATTGGCGTTGAAGAAACATTTTTAATTTACAATTTACAAGTCTACAATAGAACGGTTCGAGGTGAAAAATGTAGTAGATGGATGCAAATGGCGAGTTCAGAAAATTAAGACTAATATGAATGCATATTTTTGTGCTACTCACATTGACACAATTCACACTTTTCGAACAAATCATTTAGAATATGGGCAATACCAAACAAGCAGTCGAGTGATTAATGAAGTAGAAATGAACAAATTTTAAGATTCTAATAAAATTTACTCTTCATGAAACATTCAAGATGACATACAGAGAGAATAATGAGTAGTACCTAGTGGTGTTTAATGGTTCAGAACCAGCAATTCCGAGTCGATGAACCGAAAAAAATGAAATCGACCCGAACCGAAAATTATGACAAGTTGGTTCTACGATTCAAAGGTAATTGAACCAGACTGAAACTAGTCATGAAACCGTTAACGGGCTAGGCTGGGCCGGTTTTGGTTTCGATTCCGATTAATTAATCAAATTTTGATTTTAAAAATTGAGAAATAAAAATTGATTGACACAATGAAAAATTCATATAAATCAGAAGCAGCATAAAAAAATACTCACAATATTGACCAATGGGTATAACTAGAAACATCCAAAGGATCAATATTTAGTAAAAATAAAATACAGCAATATATACACAATGATTACTGGATATTCTAATTTATAATACTTTCACAATCATCAATTTTTGGATTTTCCACGACACATTATTGGATTCTTCATCTTATTTTGTGTTTTATTTTACTGTTAATATAATAATAATAATATTTTAAAAATAATAATATTATATATACAAATTTTTATACAAATACAATTTTATTTATGCAAACTAATATCGTGTATATATATATATATCACGTGTGTTACATTTTTACAAAAATTAGTGATTTTGAAAGACGTAAAAAATATTGTCCAATGAGAAAAAGGCATATCATTAATTAATAACTAACAATTTTTATTTAAAATTAATAACTAACAACAATAATAAACAAATAAACAACTAACAAAATTTAGTAATTAACAACTAAAATTTTAAAATTAATAACAAAATTAAATAATAATCAAAATTTTAAAATTATTAATTAAACTAAATACTAACAAAAATAGCTAAATTAAATACTAACTAAAATTTTTAAATAAATAAATTAATTAAATACTAAATTAATTTAAAAATTAAAAAAATCAAATTAAAAGGTTGCAACGTTACAAAATTAAATTTTAATCCACTTTAGATTTATTCAATATTTGTTTACTTCTCAATTTTAAATTTTTTTTGAATTAGACACTTAATACAAATGTTTTAAAAAGTTTATTTAATAATTTTTTAAAAACAATACCTATTAAGTTTTATTTATTTTTAATTCATATGTTTTCTATTAATCTACAAGGCTATAATATATTATATTGTTAAATGTTTATATTAAGATATAAGAATGAAAAATTAGTATCAATAGGAATTTAACAAAAAACAAATGCTACTTTTGTTAGTGTGAATATTGCCAAAGTCATTTTACAATTTTATTTAACAAAATCGTTTGAGCTTAGTTTTTATGAACCACCTAATGTTACAATTAATGATCATAATTTTTTTCTTCTATGATATTTTATTGGCTAATTTGGTAATATTGTGACTTTTAAAATACTTGTTATTAATTGTGTTGAAAAAATAATTAGTTTTATAGAGAATTATTTCTTGTTCGATGTAGAATTCAAATACAATTTTTAATTTTTCAAAATAAAAAATACAACCAATACTAAAAGAAAACACGTTTGACAATTTATTTTAAAAAATTGTATTCAAAAGAATATTGATAAAAAAACATTTGGCAATTATTTTAAAATAAAATAGAAAAATCTAGTGTAAAATTAAAAAAAATCATTTTTAGAAATTTTTATTTAATTATACTTAAATTCTATACATAAACTATACTTTTAATGGTTTATATTATAAAATTATTTTAAAATAAAAAAAACTACAATTTTTTTATGGGGACTGCTGGTTCAACCCCCCATATTAAACCTGAATTGAACCGACAGGTTGAACTGGCCCAGACCTTCGAATCAACCCATCGATTCACGTAGTAACAGACTCGAACGGTTTCTAGCCCATTATAGGTCGAGCCTCCGGTTCTAAATAGATTGAACCGGCACAGCCCGTATATTTGGGCCCAGAACCAATGATAGTAATGCAAATGATTTTGTTAGATCTCTAGCAGCCGTCAAATGTGTTACTTCTTTCGTAAGCCAAGCCTTTCGATACTACTTGTCATGCCCAGAATCTAGGGTCCACCCATAACAATCGTTACAAATTCTTATGATACATTCTATACACTCAGAATGTATCAAAAGAGTCTATAAAGCTTTCCCCTTTCTTGTTATTCATAAAAACATAAAAACAATTTATTAATCAATAATTTCCATCCATGGGGTCATTATCAAATAATTAATCTCTATGATCAATTCATCTACAACACATAAACAATATTTATGATACTATTATGGAAATCATTTTGGTTCGAGCTGAACAACATAAATATTTACATAAACTATTTGGTTTATAATTACATTGCAAAAATTCAAATACATTTATCCAATGGTCAATACACACACACACACATACATGTGAGTCAAGAAATGCCTACCCTAAGCGTCGAAGACCCTCAACAACTACTACTAGCCCGGCGAGAACTAACGCACCTAATCTAAAAGCTGTAATGGTGAAGAGTAAGTGTACAACTATACTCAGTAAGTAAATACATACACACATATATACATACATGCACATGTATTTCCAAATTCATGATATTGAGATTACTCTTCAACATATACTCAATACACACACACACACACACACACACATTTTCATTTAAAACAAATAATTATAAAATAATTCAAAGGTCTACATTTAGTTTAAAATAACTAAACTGGGCTAACCATACTTTTTCAACTGCTACCTTAGCTGAAGCAACGTCAAAACCATCAATAAGTCTTTTATACATAAAACAATATGCAATGCATTATTATAAAATATAAAATTATTTCTTATACTTCGTAAAATCAGTTATTTTATGTAAAACAACCATTTTATAAAAATAATTTCTCGTCTCACTAATGTTGGCCTCAAGTAGTTACTTGGTGACATGAGTGACTATTTTGTCATCCGTCAAATCCAAGTTATCTGTATCAAAAGGCCAAAACTTTCCATAGAGTATTTATAATCGCACATATGTGCTCGGCACATAGTGGACTTGCCATAGGCTTTCTCCCTTATATCAGCCCTACTGCGACTCCACTCACCTATGCGGCCTCTCAATAGGCCCGTCTATAAGCTACCTCTATGTAGCTATAGTCAATAAACTGGTCCACTAACCATCAACAATATATGGCCTTACCGGTCTCATCACCAATATACATGCATAATTTAGATCAGTTCATTTTTCAAATAATGGTTATAAATCACATAAATAAATCAGGTCTCCTCGAACATTTTAGCATGTATATCCAATAACTTTTCAAACAGCAAACCAATTAAACAATTTACTTAATATCATTTAAAATAAATATAACAATTTCATTTTCAAAATTCTTTTAACACAGAAATAAATTGTCTAGTACATAAGCATATATATAAAAATAACACATATATTTACATAATTATGTACGTATAAATTTACTCACAATAAGGGGAGGATAACCACTCTCACTAAGGATCCTCACGCTTACTCGATCATTTTCTTGGGTTCTTGGTGTCTAAAACTACACATGCGTAATATAATGAATTCCACGATTCAAAATAACTTAATAGACATGCACTAAATGCAATGCTCGTGGAAAACATGGCTAAATTCTCTTAGTTGACATGACACATTTCTCGAGGCTTAATTAACGGTATCATTTATCTGATTTTCAACTATGAAATCTCATAGCCATAAGTATTCCAAACTCGCATTTTCATCTAAAACGATTATCCACATTCCACATGAGAACCAACTCACAATTGACTATCATATACTCCATTTAACCCAAATTAACACAAATTTACATTCTTACTCAAAAATCAAGGTAAGTCTCAAGTAAATAGTAACACTTAGGTTCCAACATGTATTAAATCTTAAAATCAAACTTATAAGGGGTTAATGGGCTTACTGTTAACCTGTAAAAGTTCTTAGAAACCTTAAATTACATTTTGAATGGAAAAGCCTCAATTTTTCTTCGAAACCTTAGTTTTTTCCTTGTCTCTCCTTGTTATTTCTAGACTAATATTAGTACCATATTATAGAGGAAAAGACGAGTAATCATTGGGCAGGCAAGATTTGATAGAAACTTAAAGGATTGGAGGAGATCTAGAAGATAACAAGAGAAAAAGAGAGCGAAGTGTGCTTTTAGATAGAAAGAGTGTGAGGAACAAATGAAGAACAACGGGGAATGAATCCCCCATGGATATATATATATATATATAAATAGGCAAAAAGACCAAATTACCATTAAGAGATCTTAGAAATTTCAAAATTATCGGTCGAATTTTGCCCAGATTAGCCAAAAGTATTGATACTTTTAGGCTGGGTATCAACCCTTTTAGATTGGGTATTAATCCCATTAGATGGGGTATCGATCTATTCATAAAAAATTAATTTTGGAATTTCCTTCGACACAATGTATCGATACATTTACCTTCATGTATCAATACATTTGCAATGTATCGATACCTTTGATAAATGTATCAATCTAGTTCACCTTGTAAATATTTTTCAACTCTCTGACTTGCTATGTATTGATACATTTGATGAAGGTATCAATCTAGTCTATCTTCTAATTATTTTCGAATTCTCTGTTTTGAAATGTATCAATACTTTCTCCTTATGTATCGATCTGGTCGACTTATAATTTCTTCTCAAGTCTCTGACTTACTAAGTATCAATACCTTTCATGAAGGTATCGATCTCTTCATCAAATATCAATCTACACCCTTAAGGAATTATTATATTGGTACATGTATCGATCTCATTCGTCTCATGTATCGATACTTCCCGCTCAAACATAGATTTTTCACACAAATTTACGTTAAATCCAATTAAATAAATACATATAGATGCATAATCATTTGATACAACTATTGGTCCAATTATATTCATATATATATATACGTCGATGTTGTTGATCAGAATCATATTCAATAAACTACAGACAAATGAGATAAAACTTTTCCTTTCAAACATTGCATAACATATTGGCTTGCATATGTTTTCTCATAAAAACTTCCGACACATTTTGCAATTCATTATCCTTCTTATAAAATAATTTAATAATAACACATTAACTATCTTAAATTCACCTAAGCCTCGATGTTGTGTCAACTAACCATAAATCATGGATATGTGAAAATGCATGTCATACAATAACTACTTTAACATTACGTTCAAAGAACAAGATTTACACGACTAGTGTTATATTAACTTATTGGTTAAATTGTATTGTTAACTTATTTTTTTTTATTTTAATTGTTATTGTTACCCAAGTACAGTTTATCGTGACTGCTTATGATGCATGGAAATTATCAAATTTATCTATTGGTATTCGAAGTTGAGGATTCCGAAAATGATACATCATGAAGTGGTTTTTACTCACACTTTGAGATGTACTTGGATCAATACCGGATTTAGTGCACGCTCCTACCCATGAGGTCCACATGTGACAATCGCTATAAACCCTTGAGACACATTCTAAATCTCCGAATATGTTTCTTAGGCCTGTAAGGCTTCTTAGGTACTTGCCCCATGTATAATTATTCACATAAATTTGTCTCTCCAAGATATTTTCAATCATTACATGAATAAAAGTATACTTGATTTATAACAAATACATGGTCAATAACCAAATACATTATTTTCCATCCATAAATAAATACATTTAACAATTTCTCAAAATATACCCTGTGAACTAGTTAAACAATTCGGTGAGTCGAGAATGAAAATGATACATGAGTGTTTTACACCATTAATTGATTACTACCACCAGACAACTCTCTTTTCTACGCTCGATTTCCTGAAAATTGAGAGGTGAGGGGTGTGAGTATATAGGGGTATACTCCGTGAGTAGATAAAAATATATTTTAAGAAATCATTTATAGATGCATGTAAAATAATTTATTTTAATGAAAACATTGCCTGTTATTCAAAAATCCTTGGGTTGGCTCCCTTTTGCAGTGATTACCCTAGCCGTAAATAACCCCGAGATAGTCAGTGGGTTTTATGCAAAGAAAATGGTGCTCATTTAATTTAAAACAATTCTTTTTAGAATAAATATGGAATGCATGCTAATTATTTAAAATTTGGTCCACCACTGACATTGGCCTCGAGTAGTTATGTGGTGATACTCATGACTATTCTTGATAATCCCACAAGTGGGTAACTCCCTATATCATCCTCCCTTATACCTGTCCCACCTACGGCATACTCACCTAAGTGACCTTTTAATAGGTTCGTCCCTAGGTTACTTTCATGTAGCTACAATAACAAATAAATCTGGCCTTTCTGGCCATTTCACCAACGCAATCAATATAGAAATCCAAAAAGATATTCATTTATAACATAACATCATTAATAATATTATAAGGTTTACATTTTCATTTTCAATATTGGCCTCATGGCCATGCACATATTAATTCAATTTACAAGCTATTCATATTTATTTCAAATCAATAATAATAAAACTACTTCTTATTTTATAAAACAATAAGTTTTATAAAATAATTTACCTTTATATATCGATGCATTTGATGAAGGTACCGATCTAGTTCACCTTGTAATTATTTTTGAACTAACATATAGAAAAATTATGAACAATACATTCTGAAGCTGCGAATTATTTAGAGACGAAACTCAAATTCCATATGTAATTTTTTTGAAGATACGACATGTTGACCACCAATTTTGCTAAGAGCATTAATGCATTTTGAAAGATGCATGAACCTTCCCTATCGTGGCTTTGACCGATTACATACGTGTTATACTGCAATAATGGCCGATTACATAAGTTTTGAACAATAGCAAATATCTTTTACCATGATGGTTTAACCCATTTCATGATTTGAGTTTAAGGTTAAAGAAGTAGACAAGTATTCAGTGTTAGATTTGCGAGTAAAGATGTGTAGTTTCTTGCTATTTGATTCATAATTACTATTGTGTGCTTATGTAGTTACGGCAATGAGATTTACCGAGGTAATTATAATTCCTTATACTCTCAATTTTATAAGAATACACACTCTTGAGGAAGTACGCTGATTTAATTTATATTGGTGATAAGTGTGATTGGGTAATCCTGAATGAAGTATGTGTCATCAACGTAAAGTCATTAATAAGAAGCGAGTCGATCGGTCGACCAAGAAAATAATGAATCTCGTCTGATGGAAAAGAGATTTTTAGATAGATATGTTCTCGTTGCAAGTAAGTTGGCCACAATAGAGCGACGTGAAAGAATCTGATTACTCCTCTTACTGATTGAATGTAGTGTAACCGGCATATATATTATTAAGTTGTTGTTTTTAGATTATTATTGTTATTATAAGATTGTAGCATGTTAGTAAAAGATAATATATTATTTAATAATGGTTGTTTCTATATATTCCAAAAATTAATATACATAAATGTTGTCATTTTCGTATTTTTATTATAAGATATTGTAATAATATTAAGTATGAGTTGGTTTGCATTTTTTGGGACCAAAAAGAAAGATTTTAAAGTAAAAAATTTATACAACCAAACTAAAATCATATTGTTGTTACATTTGTTATGTTGTTGTCATTAGCTTATTGTTATTATATTGAGATTAAAATTAGTATATCATCTAAAATCAATGAATTATATACATGAGAGCTAAAAATGATTATTAAAAATATACTTAATAAATTTAAACTACTACAATCAAGGAATATGTCACCACAACGGTCGTCCAACCAAAAAATTAAATTTTATTTTCTTCTTGAAAAATGCATCATGCTCATGTGTAAAGTCCAATGGTTTGTTAAGTCTTAAATACTCAATAAATTTACATAAAAATACACCGAATCATCGCTCCCCTATATATGACGAGGTATCCCATCTTGAGGTCACGCGTGCAACGATGGTGCAACACAGTCATCTTAATCTCCTCTAGCCTCATACAGGTTGTCTTGTTGCATAAGATATGGCAACAACTTGTATAAAGATTGCATCGCTATGGTCATCTCAGTATCAGAATGCAAGGTTGGTGACAAATCATAAGCGTTATATGTCATGAGGCTAAATGATCTCCACATGCTTTGACTGAGATGTACACAACGTCAACCATTGACCAATAGCTGTAAATCCATCATCAGTCTCCAATACATATTGCATGACATCAACATTTGCGTAAAGTATATCTTTCACTATGTTACCCTTTAACACACCATGCTAGGCAGCTTGAAATGTTAAGTGCAATGGGAGTATAAACCACGTCAGAGGATGTAAAGTTAAATAACTTACATAAAACAATTACACAATATAAACACTTAATATAAATGTGATGAAATGGTTGTCAAACATTGGGAAATCAGTGTTGGACATAATAGTTATCAATGAGCCACAATACTAAAGTACTAGTAAATGTACTTACATAAATAAATATATATATATATATATATATAATTTTGTTTATATATATCATGAAATATTATAATATATCACTTACCATATCCTCCAACCATGCACTTTCGTTTAAGATACCATGAATCTATTACAGTGTAATGCTCACTAATTTAAGCTTTATATGCGCATTTAACCTTTCATCTACCGTATAACTACATTTAAAGCTCGTTGAAGATAGGAGTAAAAGGCTCGAGTACTATCCATTTCAAGTTATACTTTGGTAACGACATGATTATTGGCCCCGTACATTACCTCTTAAAGGAATTAGTCCCTAAAGTTTGATTGTGAGAACCCTACCAAATCGACTTTGTAGATCATTTGGATCCCCAAGTATAACATGGATACGAGTATATATCCTTTTCATACTGAGACAAAATTCAAACAAAGAATATTACATATTATATCAAAGCACAACACCCAAAACACAACATTAATATTAATTACTTAAGTCGATTCAGTTGTGTTGATTGGAATCCGCCACTCTCATTGTTGTACAATGGTCTGTGCAATTGCTGAGCCTGCATTAACTCTATTAGTTGGTTTAGTTAGGCATTGATATCATTTTGTTGTGTGTAAAATTTCTCTCGATGCGCATGACAAACATCTTGTATACATGAAATTCCTCTCAGTGTGCTTTGAAAGTGACCATAAGCTCTGTAATCTCTCGCGCGATATTGAAATATTGTGTAATCCTTGAGCTAGAACTTTGAAAGCCATGTGATCATTGTAGTGGGTAGACACATTCGGGGTCTGAAGATCATGCAAAATTTGAACAAATAACGCTTGACATTTAACCATAATAAAAAAAAATTACTTCTAAATATTCTTCAACATTCCCTTCCATAAATATGTTAATGAAATTTTCAGTGGATCTTAAAATATACTTCCCATCTATATCCAAAACAAAAAATTAATGAAAAGAAATCATAAATTTATAGGAAAAAATGACATATTTTATACCTTCACGTAATCAACTTTGCGTCCACATCAAAGCCTCAATTGCTTGTGGATGTAGTTCATTACTGCAACATCTCAAAATCCAGAGTGTTACCGGCAGGTAATAGGTCTTTCTCATCACCCTAAGCCTTATATAACTTGCTCAAACACATCTGTTAAATGCATGCATTAACACCAACTCATGGACAACAGAAACATTAAATGACTTAAAGGCATCATGTTGCCACTGAAATTTTATGCAACTCAAGTATTTACACATATCTCAAAATGAATTGATTGTACATCTGTTAGATCATACACAAGGAGTTAAATTAAACGTTGACCCACAACACGTGACAAAACCAAAATAAAACTACAACTCCAAACATGTAATGAACTCATCATCCTAGTGACTGCGATCAGTGACCTCTCCTCCAAATCGTGTCTCCAAAACAAATGACTAAACAAAACGTCTTGCAAAACTAGAAGGTAAGGGTAGGGGGCTGAGTTTAACGGGACTCAGTGAGTGGATACTAAACACAAATATTACTGTATATACATATATCTATACATTGCGATCAATTGCATCTTCATATGAGGTATATATAGATATATATATATATATATATATATACATATAACTATTATAAGCATTTGAATAAGAACAATTTTCTATGTATTAAACAAAGCATCTCAGCACATATCATTTAACAACATACAGGTGTTCAAGGGCGTTACGTATCATCGTCCCCTCAAACATCTAAATGAATATACCGGTGCCTTAGGGTGTTACGATCCGTTGTCCCCTAAGACACTAAGAAAGTTGGTGTTCAAGGGTGTTATGAATTGTCATCCCCCCAAACAAGCAAATAAACCTGTAAGTGCCTTGAAGCATTACGTTCCACCATCCCCCAAGTCATAAAACCAAATATCAGAGGCGTTACGTATCATCATCCCCCTATTTCAAGTCTACAACAATATTACACGCAACACTCTATAATATCAATACATTCACCTTTCTTCATTACATGTCACCACACAACATACAAAGTTCATCATGCATAACAAATGGCAAGTCAACATAAGTCGTTCTTTTTTCAATCAATTTACAAACATACAAATACCATTTTCACGAAACCATATCAAAGTAAATTTGAATAACTTAAATTAGTTTACTTCATATATGATTTCAGTACTTATTTCAAATACAAACACACACACACACACACACACATATATATAAACAAATACTCACTCACCAATCTTTGGTTGCGATATACTCAATCTAAGGAGAGGTCGATGGGCGTTCGACCTGACAATCTATAATGCATAATTTCTTGTTAAATTCTCTCATTGTAGATGAATAAGTACGCAAAGGTATTACATATATATAATCTACCCCAAATAAAACTAAAGCAGTTTAGCTTATTTTGGAAGTCTATATAGTGTTCGCTGCATAGTGAGCAGTTTTAAACTTGCAGTGCATCGAAATGGTAGGGTACCACAACCTAAATTTCTGAGAACAAACTCTAATATGTGTCTAGTTTTTATCACTTCTCACGGATTCACATTTCGAGTCCAATCGCTCAAGTTAAGAGAAACTTTTGACACATTACTCAGTGTAACTGGCTGCAACAACTCAACAGAGCAGCTTGGTTCCGAAAATCTCTGAAATTGCATCGCTCAATGTCTTGACCTATTTTTTTGACTAATTCATGCCTCTATGTGTCTAGTTTATGAAAAATTTTGTGGTTCCTCAATCCGAAGTTTGAAACTTACTCAATTCCCGTTTTAATGAACTATGTGCAAAAATTTTCTACAATCAACACTTACACATTTCGCTCGCGATCCCCCTCGTTTGGCACTCCGCTCATGTATGCTACCCTAATTATGTCTTATAACACTTTCATTTTACATTTCTCTCAACTCAGAACACCCCTCACATGAACACACACTGCAACCCATCGATGTCGCAAGTTTGTATTTTAATTTTTCAACAACACAACACATACACCATTAACACTTCTCAAACCCCTTAATTACATTCTTTAAACACTCTTTTCGCAACAATACCATCTCCCTCATAGCACACACTATCACAACTCTGATTCATGCATGGTTAACTATTTCGGCAACAATAATTTGCACAACACATATCAATTCACACACAAAACATTTTCTAACACATTTTGCTCACTTACTCTCAACCAAGGTTGCTTCTTCCCTTCCTCTTATATTTTCGATCAAACCTCACATTAATTCTCTAAATTTTTTTTCCAACACTTTACTTACCTTGCTGCCGACCAGCCACTCTCTTTCTCCTCCCAATTGCCTACCAATTTCAACCTTATTCAATCAAAATCCTCTTCATTTCAATCTGTTCAACCAACTCCCTCTTTGCTTCACCAAATTCTGGCCACTTCAGCCTTGCTTCCTCTTGGTTTCCCTTGCTAGCTCTTCAATTCGGCCAACAATACCTCCCTCTCACTTCTTTTTCATTGTTTTAAGCACTCTCCCATGGCTAAGCTTCCTTCCTCTTCTCTCAATTGATTTTAATTTGGCAAATTTTCACCCATGTAAATGAAATGCTTCTCTTCCCTTTCGGTTTGGCTCTCTCTCTCTCTCTCTCTTGGTTTACTTTACATTCCTTTGCTCTCTCTCTCTCTCTCTCTCTCTCTCAACTCGGCAAGTCAACTCTTAAAACTGAAAATAAAAGTCTAATGAATGAATTAACAAAGGGTTGGTTTATATATATATATATATATGTATATATATATATATACTTATAATGGGCCAATTTTATGTTTCGTGGTTTTTACTTTAAGTTTAACTGTTTAATTAGTTTAACTTGCATAATATCCATACAAACTTGTATTAATTTGACTTACTTGCTTGTTTAACATGGCTCACTTAACATTCCTATTAATGTAAATTAATTTGCCACTTATATTATCATAAGCTTGTATTATTCTTTAATACAAACTTTTAAATTTTATTTTATGGCCTACAATTGTATTACATAAAATATTATTTTATTTTTTATTTTTTATTTTTTAGGCAGAAAAATGTGGTTATGACAATTACAATGTAGGCTCACAACTCTACCACTAGCACTATAAGCTAACTTGAAAGTGACCATGGAGACTAGAATTGTTAATACTTCTCTAGCATCTTAGATAATAAATGATATTTTAATTCACTTACTTTCCACTAATTTAAAATATCAAAAGATTGAAAGTAGAGTAAAATTCCTTCTTTTTAATATCTCTTAAACTCGGCCATTTTATGCTCACTCGCATCGGCTTTCACAAAATCTCTAAACCCCAACCTATGTGCTATAAAACCCGCAAATTCGATATAAACTAAGTTTACTAGATTTTGCATTAATGACAAAATTTTGACATATAACGTATGGAAATTATAGGAAATTCCATGAAAAAATAAGCTTTGAAATTTAATTAAATAAAGCTATTTTGATTTTGGGCCAAGCATTTCATACATACATACATATATATATATATATATTAATAAAAAAACCCAAGCGAAAATTGTTATGTTTAGTCACCATAAGTCTAGAATTTTCTATATTTATCTAGCAAAATTTAGACAAAAAAAAAAAGAAACAAAAGAAAGACAAAAGAAGGAGGAAAATCATGCAAACCAAAGAGAAGAAAGGGAGAGTGGCCCAGTGGGAGAAGAAGAAAAAGAGAGAAAATGACGGAAAGAAAAGAAAAGAAGAGGGAAAGAGAGGGAAACCGAAGGAGAAAGGAGAAGGGAAGAAAGAAAAGGAAAAATAAAAGAGAAGAAGAAGAAGAAAACCAAGAAGAAAGAGGAGGAAGATCTAATTTCCAGTAAAAAAAAAGGTGGTAAGTATGTGTAATTTTTGATGATTTTGAAATATAGATTTTTGATTTGTATGGGTTGTATGCAAAATTGTGTGTTATTATAGCTTGTTGATTATAGAAGAATGGTGACAATGCATAACTTATATATATGGCAGTATTTTTTATGCTTAAAGATGTGAATTTAGCATTAACCAATGTTAGTTAAGGTAGAAATGTAGGCTATAAGCAGTAATGGTGTAAGGCAGTGAATATGTATCGATATAATGGTATTGTGGTTGTGTTTTGATGCAGGAAAAATGTAAATTTAAAGTGCGTTTATGTGTCATTATGGTGGCTGGGTTGTATTAGAATAAAAGGCAATAAGTTTGAAAGTAAACTGGGTGCATGTCGATTGCTGAAATTTTCGAATAGGGCACGGTAAATTGAATATATAATGAGTTTCAGACCTCCAATTACCGAGCCGTATAAATTTTGTGAAAACTAGACATATAGGAGAATAATATATCCAAAAATTAGGCTAATTCAAACAAAAATGAGTTCCCGACGAAAATCAGAATTTTGCTGCCCTGTTACACCTTGCACCCTATCTTATTTTACGTCATGCATAGTAATTTGCTTATAATTCGAACAATAGGATTTGGAGTTTAAATCCGTAATAAGTCATGAAAACTAGACTCATAATAGAATATGTTATCAAAAATTTAGGCTAAAATTGGTTGCCAGTTTTGTATATCAAAAATTTAAAATTGTTAATAGCATAATAAAATATCACCTAGAACAATTTTGATTTTCGACTCAGGAAATTCCAATTTATACTTTATAGTGATTTAAACCATTTTAATTTTTATTGGGGTGAAGTATATATGCATAATACATTTTTTTATTTATGAGATAAGCATATCACATCCTAATCCTAATAAAAATCTTTCATTGTAGATCGTCATCCCGAACGATCACCAACTACTCCTTGAATTGAATTTAGTCAAACTTTAACTGGTGAGTAGATGGATGTATTTTCAAGGCTTTTAAATAAATAAATTCAAATGTTTAAAAAATGCAAATGTTTAAAAAATGCAAATGTTTAATTTTTTATTAATTTGTGAAGTTTGAATGTATTACAAATATGGAATCAATATGTCTTGAGTAAGAGTAAATTTCATAAAATACTTTTGAATGTTTATGAAATGTGTTCTGTGGATGGATTGAGGTATGATAAACTGATTTAGTGGTGATATGTGACATATATAATGAAAGATGTTATGCGAATTTCATGCTTTAAGATTTTTGGTGCAAGTGCTCGATATAAGCGCGTCTATGCACAGATATTTTCGCCTTTGCCATTTGATATGAGATAAAGAAAAGGTTACACATTTCTGCCCTTACTTAAGAAATGGGTAAGGGAGAGGTTACTCATTTTCGCCTTTGTCATCTGGTAATAGGCAAAACAGAGGTTACTACTATATGAGTTAATGTTTGGCACCACACCCATTTATCCAAGCTAACTCTAACAAATGGGTTTAATGATTTTATGTACTGGTAAATTAACTCGTTAGCAAGTCTCGATATATCAACCAACAGTGCACTGGAGGATATCTCGGGGGATAGTTTCTTAGCAAACCCAAATATTTTCATTTGGACATCCATGGATTTTGAACGTGAAATTGTTTTCTATCATGTTCATTTGATTTGAGGAAATGTTTTAAATTATTGTGAAAATGTAATACTCTTACTTATGTTTTTATGATTTTCATATTATTGTTATCCATTTATTCACTTAGTTGCACTCATGTTTTATTTTATTAAAAATATTTTCAGATTAGGCAGATTTTGAGGAGGTCGCGAGTCCACTTCCCATACTAAAATTTTGAAGGTTGCAGTTGTAGAAGACTTATAGATATTCAATGTCTCCATTGATATGAATATAAGTTTCTAGAAGAAATCCAACAACCATGTATTATTACTTGGTTGTAAATAACAATAATATTATATTTATAAATATTATGTACATATATATATGGTAAATATTATGTACATATATATATGGACAAATGCGTACATATCATATTATGCTGTATTAAATATAGATGAATGGGATATTAGAAACCTTACATAATCGTGGAAATATTGTGGGAAGTATACCTTGTGGTTGTGTGGCGGTTGTTACATACTCAAATCGATGGATCGGGTCGTGACCTGTGCAACTTGTTTCTCAATAAGAAGCACAAAAAAATAAGAAAGGGCAAATGAAGAACTACTTGCATTGAAAGTATCTCTGTGTGATCCAAAATTTAATTTATAGTTTTTTACCAAATCATGACAAAGATTACTAACTCTCCCAATATGAAATGACGAGTCATCATCATATTTCATAGGAAAATAATGCTTAATCAACTTCATTTTATATTTAGGTTTAACATTGATGCTACTGCTAAAATCCCGTGAGCATCCTTTCAATAGTTTTCAAATTTTGATATCATAATGGATGTCGTTTTCCTAATCTCCTCGTAAGTAGATCCAAGCCATTCATCCAATGTACAAATTGAAGGTCAAGTATCTACTCTTATAAAAATTCTCAGTGACATCATAAAATGATTTAAAACTATTTGCTAATATTTAAGTCAACTCCCGCGCTTACTCACTTGGTAAACTCTTATATTGTTTTTCAAGTAGCTTTAATCTAGAAAAGATACTCTTATACTCCAATGAAGTAGAAACCAAAAGTAAATAAAGTTCTACTTAGTCACTAAAATAAGAACTAATTATCTATTATACGAAACATTTAACCTACGACCAATTTCATCAAATATTTCCCTTCTTTTAAGTGTTGTCGTTTAAAATGTAACACTATCACGAATTTTAATTATTGTACTACTAATAACAGACACGTCATCTTTAATTACCAAATTTAGAATAGGAGTAGTACAACGAATATGAAACCATTGTCCACCTAAGATTATATATGACTTTATTAAGCTTTTCTAGTAAAAATTGAGACATGCAATCATTGTTTAAACAATTAGCAACAGTTAAGGCATATACCATACAATTTATATTAAGATCTACCAAGGATTTGAACAATGCATTACACAGTACCTCGCCTATGTGTAGAGCATGCATATATATATATATATATATATAACATGCAAAACAAACAAATGAATTAAACTTTTTATTTTTATATAAAATAAAAAAAAGTTACCTTAATATTTTACTGTGTAAAATCCAAGAATCATCAATAAAGTGTTTCATACTTGTCATATATCTCATTGTTTGTGATCCAACAGTCCATATATCTATTGTGATGGCAATTTTACTCTTGCTATGCTAAACAAAACTCAATATTTTAGCCCTTTCCAATTGATATATTTTCATAATGTTGCTTTTGATTGTATTACGAGATACAATTTTCCACATAGGGTTAAAGCAACATAAGGTTTTTTTTAAATCATTCATGCTCCACAAAACTCAAAGGGTACTCATATATATTGATCATTTTCATAATTATTTACCTTGTTTCATTAGGAACAAAACAATAAGTTTCCAACTTCACATTTCCTTCACCATCATTCACATATTTCAACTTTTTTGAATAGTGAGATATACTCTTTTATTTTTGCAAAATACACGATTCATGTGATCGTGTAAATATCTTATATCATCCTTCGCACATGCCACCAACTTACATTTATAGTAGTTGCATACTATTTTTTTAATCCCACCACTTTCTATTCTTTCAAAGTGTTCCTACACAATGGACCTTAATTATCCTTTCTTTTCTAATGATGATATATTTTTGCCTTATACATCGTCATTTGCATTGTTTTAAACTTCATCATCTACTTATTAAGGTGAAAGAGATGACGTCATTTCCTACACAATAAAAAATAAACTATAATTACAAATTATTCAAACAATAAATTAAGAAAATTTCAAAAAGTGTGAATAATTTTAATTGTAGGTGGAAAACAATATCAAAGTGTGAATAATTAATTTGTTGTTAATTAAATATATATCACCCTAAGCTATGCAAAGTAAGTATTATTGCTTGGTTATTGTTCAAATTTAATTAAGAGGAATTCAAAAGAATGCAATACGCTATATAAAAAAATTAAGCCTAACTAATTAAGATAAAGATTCTAAGAGATATATACTTAATTAATTATCATGGATCATGTAACTAATTAATCACAAAAGCCAATTAACTAATTAATGTGGTGGTGTCGTGGGAAAGGACAGAGAATATAAGAGAATTTATAATATTGTTGTGATTAGTTGGCTTCCACCTCCCAATTGCTTTTCCAAAATCCCACATTTCAAATAAGCATTAACTTCCCCCTCAGTCCCTTCTAATTTCATATGTGTTTGTATGCAATGTTGTACTTTGTTTATTGAATTCAATGCAATGCAATGAATGCCAATTAATGAAATCAAAGGTTGTTAGCCTTATTATGATTTCATTTTCATAGTTTAAATCCTTTTTTTATTTTATTCCATAATTTATTTACAACATGTTATCAGCACGATCTAGATATGCAAAATATTTATGATTTTAACTAAATACTCATGTATTATATTATTCTTTTATTCTTATATTATTTATTTTTTGTAATTATTTTTATGAGAATACTTTGTGGTTACCATTAAATTAAATCTTCCAAATCAGAAAATAAGAATAAGATATTGCATATATTTTATTAATATTATTGTTGCAACTTGAAATTTACAAAAGAAATGAGGTGATTAGAACTTAAAATTTTAAAAATCAGTCATAGAACCTAAAGTTCTAAAACATAATTAGAGAATATTTGTTACTGATTTTTACTTTTTTATATCAGTAACATAATAATCATATACTTTTATTTCTTATATTTATTTTGTATCCTTATACTTTAATTTAATTATTGTGAATTTAAAAATTTGAAATTATTACAAAATTCATACTTGATGTTTTAAAATACAATTTCTAGTCAGAACCTTAAGTTCTGATATACAATCTTAAATCAGAACCTAAAGTTATAAACATTAATCCTTATATTAGAATATGAAATTCTAAGTTTACAAATCATAGATGAACTTAAAGTTTTGAGTATGTTTACATGTTTTTATAACTTGAAATTCTGAATATCAATTACTAAGCTAGAACATGAAGTTCTAAGTTTGCGAAAATATTATGAACATAAAATTCTGAGTCTACAAAAATATCATGAACATAAAGTTCTAAATATATTTATATGCTCTCACTGTCTTTTTATGGTCTTTAAATGTTAAAATGCATTATCAATAACATGAGCCTGGAAGGCACCATCCACAAAGGAAAAACAAATATCTTTGGAAGATAAAATTGAAAGTTGTGGGGTTTTTTTTTTCATTTGAACTTAATTATGACCACTAAAGGAATATATTATATTTAAAGTTAAATCATAAATTGCTCCACAAGATAGTGAGATTGTGAAACTACTACTGAATTAACTCAACTCTATTTATGAATACTTAGTAGCTAAAATTGTGTGGTGAAAACATCATTAAAGATGATATGTTATAAAATACATTCTTTATTTTTATACCACTAATGTGGTACTTCCACAATAATTTTGTGAGTATAGATTTAAATTATTTGAAGCTGCTTTCTTGTCTTTTTCTTCCTATTAATCATGTTCATTTATTTGTTTAGCATTCCCGAAAGTGAATGTAAATGAATATGTTCAAAATAGAAAAAAAAAAATGCACATTATTACTTAAGCAATGGTCATAAGTTTTCTCAATGAGAAAACACCAAAATATACATAACAATCAAATGTGTAATTTTAAAAATACGACAATCATTCTCATCATTGTGGTATGAAGTATCATTGATCACGTACTTGTTGTATGTCAAAACATCTAATATAACCTAATCAGGCACCTATGAAAATGAAAGAAAAAATAATAAGACAAATTTTATTGACAATGAAGATCTAATAAATCTTTTTTATCCTGATGTCTCTAATCAAAGAAAAGGTAGTTGATCACAATTACAATTTAATTATTTTATCTTCTATATATATTGATCATCTTAATTCTTTTTGTTATTATATTAAATATATTTATGTTTTATATCTTACTAATAATTAATGTAAAGTTCTTCTTCAATCAAAGGATATGAATAAAAACGGATTGTCTGTCTTGGAAAAGAAAGTTGGCGATATATGCTTAGATGATAGTGCAACTACATCGTTATTCTTCTAAATAAAAAAATATTTCTCAAAACTCACAAATATTGAAACTAAAGTAAATATCATATCGGGTCCTGCAGACTTGATTGAAGTCTTTGGAAGAGCTTTAATCTTGTTAGCAAGATAAACCAGATTATGCATTTATAATATCTTAAATTCAACCAAATCTAAAAGAAATCTACTACATTTTAAAGATATCTGCCAAAATGGATATCATATAAAGATTTTAAATGAGAATAATGTAGAATATCTCTATATTACTTATAATGTCTCAGTCAAGAATTGCATATTAGAGAAGTTTATAGTTTTATCATTTGGGTTTTTATTATACAATTATAAATACAATCAAGAGCTACGCAGTAATAAACCAGAAGTTTATTGATCTAAAAATATTTATTTTAGAGCAGGATTGTCTTGGTAACCCAGGATCTACAATGATATGATCATTGAGAATTCTCATGAACACCCATTAAAGAACCAAAAGATTTTATTATCCAATGAGAATATTTGCACCAGCTTCTCATAAGAAAAATTGGTGGTTATATCATCCATTTCTAAAATTGGTTTTAAGTCCCTATCATTCTTACAAATAATTCAATGAGACATCTATGGGCTTATTCACCCACCTAGTAGACTATTTCTCTATTTTATGTCTTAATTTATGCATTTGTTTGTTGGTCATATATTCGTTTATTATATACTCGTAATGTTGTATTTACTAGATTGTTTGTCTAGATTATCAAATTAAGCGCACAATTCCCTAATTATCTAATAAAGACTATACGTTTAGATAATGTTAGTGAGGTTACTTCCAAGACATTTGATTACTATTGTACACCATTGGGGATTAATATAGATAATCATATTCCACTTGTTTATACACAAAATGGATTAGTTATATCACTCATTAAATGATTCCAGGTATTTGCTCGAACTTTATTATTACGCATTAAATTACAAATTTTTATACGTGAACATGTTATTTTTCATGTTGCGACATTAATTTGTCTAAGACCAACTCCCTATCATCAATATTCACCACTAAAATTGTACTTAGTCATCAACATGTTATTTCTCATCTACACACTTTTGGTTGTGTTGTATATGTTCTTATAAGATGGGATCCCAAAGTTCTTTGGAGATTTATGATGCCTATTATCAAATATTTTGAAACCCTGACTAGTAATCTATTTACCACACGTTTGGCGGATTGTCTTTTTGATGAGACAATTTTCCCACCATTAAGGGAAAAGAAAATGTCTCCTACAGTAAGACCTAAACTTTCTTGCAAACTAATTACTATGTCACATCTTGATCTTCGTACATATCAATCTGAAATGAAGTTCAAATGATAGTGCAACTTCAGCAAATTACAAATTAATTTCCAGATGCATTCACTGACAATATAAGAGTGATCAAATTGTATATTCCAGCTACCGATACATTAGCTCGGGTGATTGTTCTTGAAGAATAATCTAATCAAATAATAGTAAATGAATCGTCTATTGCATTCCAGAAGTGTGGTAGACCAATTGGACCAAAAAAATATTATTTCACAGAAAAGAAAATTGAAAAATCATGATCCTACTAAAAATAATGCTTAAAGCATATAAATCAAAGAAATATAGTTTGTTCTCAATCAAATTATAACGATCTTTGTATGGATTAAAACAATTTAAGCACATGAGGCACAATCTCTTGAGCGAATACTTGATAAAATTAAAATATACTAATAATTTTATATGCTCATGTGTATTCATAAAGAAAGCATAATTTGGATTCGTCATTGCAGTAGTATATATCAATGACATGAATATAATTGAAACTCCTGAAGAGATTCTAACAACTACAAAATACTTGAAAATAGAGATTGAAATGAAGGATTTGGGAAAAACTAATAATTGTCTTGGCTTACATATCGAGCACAAACCTAATTGAATATTTATCCGTTAATATGCTTATGTTGAAAAGGTTTTAAAACGTTTTAATATGGATAAAGCTTATCTGTTAAATACTCTTATAGTTGCTCAATCTCTTAATTCTAAAAATGATTCTTTTTGCACTAAAAAAGATGATGAAAAAGTGTTTAGTCATCATATCTCAATACAATTAGGACCTTATTATATCTGGCACAATATACTAAATCGAACATAGGTTTCTCTGTGAACTTATTAGCTAAATTCAGTTTTGCACAAACTTGTCAACATTGGAATGGCATTAAACATATTTTATGTTTAATACAACAATCTCATGTCAATTCACAAAGTAGACTTTTGTTGCTACTTCTTCTAATCACTCTAAGATTATTACACCGCATGAAGCAAGCAGAGAATGTGTATGGTTGCAATCCCTTATCAATCATATACAAAGTACATACAACATATTTTCTGCTACATATATTTCAACAATAATTTACAAAGATATTGTTGTTTTTATTGTTCAAGTTAGAGAATGATACATTAAGGGAGATCAAACGAAATATATATTACCTAAGTTTTTCTACACTCATGAGATTTAGTAAAGCCAACATATTGATGTTAAACATATATTTTCTTATGTTAATTTTGTTGATCTCTTTACTAAAACTTTACCTATATCAAATTTTGGGAAGTTGATGCATAGCATTGGCATACATGTACTTTCACAAATTGATAAATTGACATATGTTATCTTAAAGAGGAAATTTCGTTATGGGGAGTATATTCAATTACAAAAGAAGAACTATAGAAATTTTTAGACTAATGTGCATTGCATTCATTTTTCTTCGACCAGGTTTTACTAGCAATGTTTTTAGGAAAGATTTCGAAAATAACCCTTTTTAACCCTCTGTTTACCGTTTTGACCAATCTTAATCTAATATTACCAAATGATCCAATTTCATGTCATTTGGACGATTTTGCCCTCAAAACCACCTAAACCTTAAAACTTTAAACCCTAAACCTCAAAACTCTAAACCTTAAAATTACAGTACCCGTGCTATAGTATTTTTATCTTTTATTTTTTAATTTTAATTTATTTTTTAATATTTACATAATAAATAATAATTGATAAAATTAAATATATTAACAATAAATTTTATTATAATAAAAATTTACATAAAAATATAAATTTAAAAAAATTAATTTCATCAATATTTTATTATGAAAATTTAAAAAAAATAAATAAGTTAAACAAAAACTTATATTTTTATATAACTATTAATAAAAAAAATTAAAAAATTAAAAAAAATATACATTTAAATTATAAATAAAAAAAATATTAAAAAATAATGCAATTAATCTAACATAATTAAAAAAAATATTTTGCTATAAAGTTACTGTAGCACTAGAGTTAAGATTATACTAGTGTGCTACAGTGAAAACATTTTAAAATTTTTTTTTTAAATTTATTTTTAAAAATAACGGCTTAGAAATTAAAATTTTATCTTTTAACAAAATTTTTTTTAAAAAGGCTATCTATAAAAATTTTAATTTCTAAATAGTTATTTAAAAAAATAAATATTTTTATTTGTAATTTTAAAAATGCTTGTTTTTTTTAAAAAAAAAATTATTTGTAACAATTAACTTTTAAAATTTTTTTATTTGTAAAAAAAAAAAACAATTAAAATTTTAAATTTAATGAATTTTTTTTTTTTTTTGCTTGCTACAGTAACGAACAAATTGATCGAAATTTGAAGAAGAAGATTCGGTAATTTTGGGCATCAATTCTGTAAAAACCTAGCTCTGATACCACTGTTGAATCTTATAAATACCGTCGTGAGATT
This sequence comes from Cedrela odorata, assembly GCA_035584115.1. Classification (NCBI taxonomy): domain Eukaryota; kingdom Viridiplantae; phylum Streptophyta; class Magnoliopsida; order Sapindales; family Meliaceae; genus Cedrela; species Cedrela odorata. The sequence continues at coordinate 15,788,820 of JAXCLQ010000001.1, read as the reverse complement.
GGTGGGTACATGCAGAGATGCCCAAACCTTGAAATCAGAACGTGTTTCTAACACTTGAACACAAATTGCTCTCTTTCTCTCTCTAGAAAGAACAAGTAAATAAATCTTGTGTTTGAATGAATTCTGCACTGCCACTACTTGTCTATTTATAGACTTTATGGTGGCTTTTTTATGGGCGGATGCATGACTTCATTTTGGACATAATTGTTCATGGAACAATTGTGTCTCCTCCATGAACAATTGCTTCTCTTTGGAAGCATTGTTCCTCTTAGCTGAATCTATATATCTCTCTGTATGTCACCTTATCACATTGATTATATATACAACACTAAGATCACTACCTAACCCACATTTTGTTGTTGTAATCTACCTCAATTTTTTGAATTGATGGGAATGGCATTTGAGTTGTTGTTTTCTACCTTGATCGGTTGAATTGGTGGGAATGACATTCAAGTCCCTAGCAAGCATTATGTATACATGTTATTGGCAATGATACAGATTGGGTTTCTCTTTATATTTGGCCCCCAAAGAATGCAATGGAGTGAAATGTCATCCTTGTCCTATACCCAATTTTGAAAATAAGGATAAGGTATGACCCATTTCTAGCCTAAAATGCTTAACGTTGTCAAAATTGGCCTCGATTCTCGGCCCAAACGGATAAGGCCCTCACGAGCACTCGTGCAAGCAGAGATTTTTGCCAACCCTACTATTTGGGCACCAATATGCAAGATTTCCAAACCTTAAACTATTTCTGACCAATATGCAAAATGTTAAAAGTATAACCAATTTATGGACCAATATGTAAAATTTCCAAACTTTAACCTATTTGGAACAATATGCAAGATTTTCACAATTTATAAAATATGGGCTAAAATGCAAAATTTTTGACCCCCAAACCCAAAACAAGTGTTGCATATTGGTCCCATGAAATTTTGCATTTTAAAAGTGTGCTCGAATTCCATGGTTCAAGCACACATTTTTGGCCATTTTTATCTGCATTTTCGGCCATTCTCCAACTATTTTCATCACTATTTTTTACTATTCCCTAATCAAATCAAGTCACATTTTCATCACCAACATCAACCGATATTTTCATCAATTTTTCAGTCATTTTTTCAGCCAAAACAAACAAATCAACTGCCAAAACCAATAACAACACAACCCAAACACAAACAATCAACATGCAAGACTTTTCTTATATTTCTAACTATTTGTTGACATACTGTTTGAAATACTGTTCGGGTTAGGATCTCTCTTTCCTTTAATAGACTTTCTTTGTAAACATTTTTGTCCCACTTCGTTGCGTCCCCACAAATTGTGCTTCTACTAAATGCTAAGGCCTTCGATTCTCCATTTCCTTTAGTAGACGATGTGACGTTGATGGCTCAGGAGACTCGCCGAACGAGGAGACGGAAGCAGTGACACCGCCTAGCGATGATGTGGAGAAGTCCACAGACAAACAAACGCATGCTTGACGATACATGAGAGATTTGGGATAGGATTTGTAAAACGTATAAAACAATTTTAATTCATTTTATGCTTTTAAGTTAAAAAGTATAATTTGTATTTCTTGTTTTATGAATTTAATTTTAATAAAATAATAAAGAATACGTATTACATATGAATATGTAAAACAAAAACGAAATTAAAGATTAAAAAAGGGTATTGGACATGCCCTAAAATACCAGAGAATGCCTTGGAGTTGCAGTAATTCTAGTCATTATGAAACTAACCAGCTTGAAGGTAGCGTAAAACTTGCCTCAAGTTACAGGATAACCGATTCATTTCTGATAGAAATACATAATCCTACAACGCTTTATTATTTATCTTAGTTTGAACAAAGCAAATAGACTTTCCCCAACAGGTCGATGAACTGTCATATATACTAAAAAAATTCGTAAAAACTGATAGACGAAAGAGGGAGAAAAAAGAACACAAGAAATGGAAATTTACAATGAAAAATATATCAAAATTGGACTGGGGCAAACAAGGGAAAGCCACCGATATACAGATTTATAAATGAATAACCATTGCAAAAGAACTTATGCTGTACAAAGGATCTGAAGATGGATTTCGGTTACTGTTCAATGAGATTTTCGGGCTGTATCTTGTTGGATGCTTGGTCCCCAGATACGGATTGTATGATCATCACTAGCTGATGCCAACATCTGAAGCCTTTTAGGGTTCCAGCTCACACAGTTTACGGTCATTGAATGGCCAGATAAAATTTCAATTGGCTTAGAGTTCCGCCGATTCCAGATGTAGACCTGATAAGACATAGAGAAAAAAATCAGAAAGTTCCATTTGCTTACCAAATAACGAAAGTGAATGAATGGCTCAATGCTTACAGGCACACAAAATCAACCTACATACCTGTGTGTGCATGTTCACAAGTTTGTTTATGGATGCATTCAAGAGATAGAAACAACTGAACAAAATGGAGAAGACAGATGCCACTCTATAGTTAATACTTATCCCCTGGCTAGATGACATGTCAGGAAGATGCTATTATTGTTCACATGATGCATGCTATCTGATGATAAAGGTAAGCAATGAAAAGATGTTATCATTTTCAATTCGAAGAACGGCACAACTTGCTTTGCTTTGAAGGAAAATACAACTCTCTCCAAATCAGATGTCAAGTTAAACTGACATATCGAATTGGAGTGTGAAAATATAGAAAGAACAGAACAAAATCAAGATAACTGAAAGTTTAGAAAATCAACAAAAGTAAACATGCATGCATCTGAATTCTTCATATGCAGAAAATCGGAATGTCCATGGAAAAGGGAAAAAACAAGCATACCTGACAATTCTCACTGCCACTGGCAATAAATATACTATCAACCCCACCAAAGCAGGACCGAATCACATATTTGTTTTGCTGGTGGCCCATATACGTAAATGGCTTTTCCCATTTTCCAGCAACATCCCACATGTGTATCTCTTGGCTGTTTAAGTTGACAATAAAGAACTTACTATCTATAGAAACCGAAAGGGATGTGATTGGGTACTCCTCAGAGATGACCCTCTCCGCATATGTCCCCAAATTTAGTATCCGAATTTCTTTATCTGATAAAACATTGATAAGATTTTCCCCATCTGCTGTCACAGCAAGATCCATAACCTTGGGCATCCTCATGCCCCTCCATGCTTTTATCTCATTCCCATCACAGTCCCACATAAAGATGCCCTTCTCAGGGTCAGAACTACCACACACAAGTCGCTTTGAGTCGGGAAACCAAGCACATGAGCTAACAATGAAGCCATGATCCCCAAATGTATGCTTGCATATACCTGTTTCCACATCCCACAACTTGAGAACTTCCGCATTTCCACATGTGAGCAACTTTGTGTCATCAGGACTCCATGCCACAAAGGAAACTGGGTTTTGGTGGCTGCGGAGTGTGTGTTTCAATGTCAGTTTACCATCTTCCAGCACCTAGCAGAAGAATTACAAAAGAAAGAAGAACTTTAAAAGTTAATGGTAATCAAGATATCAACTGAATATTAGACGCACATGAAAGCTTAAGTAACCAGCATATATGAATGTTTCAGCATGCACACCAAATTGCATGTGTTCGTGTAATTCATTTTTCAGAGTCCCAAACAACAAGAAATGTCCCCATGGTTCTTCAAATTTGTCTCCAAACAACAATCTAGTTCTCCACCATTTTCGTTTCCATTTCCTCATTCACAAAGTTAAATATCACCAACAAAAAGCATTATTTAGTATCTCATCATGATACTATGCAATTCCAATATTTGAAAAATGTTTCTTGGAGTGTGTGTAATAGGCGTATGTATATCTGTTTTAAAGTAACAACTTTACCATCAGAGCGTCATAAAGAAACTTGACCTAATATTTATAATAGGCAATGATGCAGGTTACATATGAACATACCTTCCATATGATGGCCGTGCAGTCACTTGATGAAGAGGCTAAGTACTCCCCGTTATTGGAAAATTGTACAAACCAAACTTCATTCTTATGCTCTGTCAGTATCTGCAACAATAAGAATGTGATTGGCAATGTATATCACAAATATAGTATAGCAAACCCACTTGATGCAATTAAAACCAAAAAAAAAAAAATTGTTTGGCATAAATCAGATCTTACATATTATTTCCTAGGGTTACACTTAGATAACATGAGCATGAGAACTTTTGTGGAACCAGTGTGCATACTATATATCAGATTCAAGTCCTTTGATGTTGGAGACAGAACATCTAACAGAGGGTGGAAAAACCTTTGTAATTATGAAATATTGACTCGCTATACTCTGTGGCCCACCTAGTTTCATAAAGTAGGAACTGTGAAAATATATTGTTTTCAGTTTGTTTTTTAAACTAGGTTACATATAAATTAACATGGTTTAGAAAGGAAAAACAGCATGTTGTTTGGGGAGGGATTGTATTAAGGATGCAACAACCAATAAAAGTTTGTGGGGTCCCCAGATAGATTCTTTTAATATATGTGCATTTTGTGACTTTGTGTGGCTTGTCTCAATATGCCAGAAGAAGAATATGGACAAAATTTTGAAGCATGTATAAGCTAACAACTTATTGGTTTCATTAGTATAATTCTACAGGTCTCATCAACCTCCAATCTGGAGCTTTTTATTACAATAGGAAACATGGGTTCTCTAATAAAATGAACAATTCTTCAAGGAAATTTACATCTTATCACCAAATCATGGGTACTCTAATCAAATGAATCCATATCCTTATCCTCTGTTCCACAGAGAATTTCAAGAGACAGGATTCAGGAGAAAAACGTATCCTGCATCAACTCTTTGAATGGTCTTGTCTTCAAGTGGAATGTAGGTTGTAAAAAATTGAGTAGAGAAAATATCAAATTGTATTCTACAGACAAAAAAGCCTCAATCAGTGACCCTTCTAAATTTTATGCTTAGCACTGAGTATTTCAGCAAGTTCAGGATACAACTCCAAGACATCCTAATAAAGCATTCAAACACTCTGTCAATGTAGGGCAACCAACACATCAATTAGAACTAGTTCACAATCAAAAAAACTTAAATAATTATAGAAAAAAAAATTCTCTCCATTTATTTTTGGGTAGCACTGGACTTATCAGGTTGGTAACAGTTTCAATTTGAGCAGGAGCAAGGAGCCCACCTGAACTGTCTCCGTGGGAATTTGATCTCTACCGCAGCAATGATCCTTATAAAGGGACACCGCAACTGGTGAATTGTGATATAGGCATGACTCAAACTGTGATGTAACTGCTGTTTCAATAAGATGTTCCAACCTTCTCTTGGGCACCACAATAGGTGGAGGAAGCAATCTTTCCAACTCCGCCAACAACCCTTTTCGCAACTCAAAAGAAACATTCTCATCTAATACTCCCAATTCCACCTCCTTCAAGCAAAGGATACTTGAAGCAAGTTTGTAAACCTTCTCCTTGCCCATTTGCAATGAAGGAACCCGTTTCCTCAACACATTCAAAGCCAAAGAGTCATCCCCGCGATTCAAGTACTCCAAAAAACACTGCTTGAATACCAGAAACAATACCGAAGCTCTTATCTCGTGATTCAAATCCGCAATTGCACTAATGGTATCAACACAACCATCCCAATCTCCATTAAGTATTTGCAATTCCAACTCTTCAAATTCCGCAGATTTGAATGATACACCAGACTCAGACTCTAAACAGGAAGCAGTTTTTTGGTACCCCAATGAATATAAACATTGAACTATAACTCTCACAAATTCGTACCTCTTTATTAGACCTCTGGGGCCTATAGTAGATGAATTCTCCATAAATTTTGGCAAATTCTACAATTTGTTTTTAGACTTTCTACCGTACCACGCTTAAAAGCTACCATTTTTTACTTTAGTCATGAGTTATAACAGTTTGGAAATAACTCAAACAATAATCAAATTCTCTCGAACAAAAAACGATTTCTCTCTATATATATTCCAAAAGTAACAAATCCCCAAAAGCCGAATGATCAGTAAAATGGAAAGAACTCGTCAGATACGAAGAAAATAACATATAACATCAAACCCAAATGCCTGAAGAAATGAAAATTGAAATAAAGAAACTAAAATTCAAGAATCGTAAATTCAAAGTTGAACTCCAATACACCCAGAAGAGACCAGCGCCAAAGAAAACAAAAACTAAAAGCCAAAGAGACTACGAATACACTGACCCACTTACCTTAAAAACCAGAAACGGAAACTCAGCACATATTCCTTGAAACTAACATGTGTAAAGGCTAAGGAACCAAGGAGAGGTTACATGGAAAAAAAAAACCCAATAAAATTTATAAATAAAGACCGCAACTAAGACGTATGAATATGTAAAGAAGTAGGACAATACGAAGAATAGAGAGAGAGAGAGAGAGAGATTGCTGACCATAAGACAAAAATTGTGCAACTGTGAATAACGAGGTAAGAAGATGGTTTCGAGGGAGTAAGAGAAGACGATGTGTTGTCGATGGATCCGAAAATAGCCGGCTTTGCCTTTGTCAATACAACGCTGTCGTTTGACTCTGGATTATCAACGGCTTCGTTTTACTGTTTTCGACCGTGCTAACCGAACAGCGGGTCATACTACATATATATATATGACCAGATAGAAATTCAATTATCACTAAAATCATAAATGATTTTAATAACTTATATGTCTTGCATTAATTATACAATAACATGTATTTGCATTAATTAAGCTGACATGGTATGACATAATTAAAAGAGTAAAAAAAATTTTAAAATGATTATCATATTATATATTTTTATTTATTACATTTACTTTCTTTTTTTTATATTTATTGTTTCAAGTATTATTATTACGGGGTCATAGTTTGTACAGGTGAATTTGTATAACTAATTTGCATTCAAATAGTATTTTCGAATAATTTAGATGTTATATTTCAAAATTATATTATTGAAATTTTATTGTAGTATTAATTATTATCAATTTAAAAAATAAGGATGGAATAATAAAAAAAAATTATTGGATTAATTTAATGGCTCTTAATTAATTGTCTTTTGTGTAAATATTTTTTTGTCCCTTTATAAAAAATATATATATATATATATACATTTTTTTATCCGCTAACGTTCGTAAAGTTGATTGGTAAAAAATAATAAATTGTGAGTCATTGAACAATTCTCATTATATAGTTTTATTTTATAAAACTAAGGATGCTCTTATTATGGAAAAATTTATATGTTAGATGCATAAAACATGTAACCAAAAAATAAATAAATAAATAAACTCTAAATGTAACGTAATTTAAACTATTGAAATATTTTAGGTTGTTTCTTTTTAGGCCTTAACGAAAATTTTCAGGTATTTAAAATAAAATTATTTTTTTCTTAATTTTTAGTTAAAGGTAAAATATTTGATAATTATAAATTTAAATATATTTTTATCTGACTAATTATTTTATAACTATACACATACTAAATACATAGAGGTGCAATATATAAAAATATATTTTTTAATATTTTTATTAGAAAAACAAACATGTCATTTTTAAATATCTACAACCTACTGTTTATATTCAAATATTTAAAAATAAATAAATAAAACAAACATATCATTCAAATTTAGACAAACAAATTTACATTCACTTTTTAAAAAATAATAATAAATACATAAATATAAATCAAATCAACCCTTTCCCTTAATAACTTCCTTTGAGACGTTCAAGATTTTATTCATACGTATCTTTTTTTTTTAAATAATAATTTTATCTAAATACAAATCAAATCCTTCCTCTCATGGGGGGTTTGTTGGGACCAACTTTTTTTAATTAATTCAGATATGGTGCAACCCGAAATTTCTATATTTAGATTTAATAAATTATGCACCGCAAATATGTTTTATTGTTAGAAAATTAAACCCACAAGATGGTGGAAATTGAAATGTTACAATAGTATTTATATCACTTGGCTAGTGGTAAAATAATTTATTGATTAAATGCACACTTTCTTCTTATCAATAGGTGTGATCACATTTAAACCGAACCGATTTAAATCGAATTGATTTAAACTAATGGTTTGAATTAATTTGGTTTCGATTTAAATATAAAAAAAAATAAGTTAATAAGTATTCATTCAATTTTTTATTTTAATTTTATTTAAATGAAAAAAATCGAATTAAATTAATATATTATTTAATTTTATTTAAATAAATATATTTTTATTATTTTAATAAGTACAAAGTAATTCATTCATATTTAATTAATATAGTATTTTAATAGAGTTAATAAAAATGAAAATAAATTTTATTTTAGATTTATGTTCAACCTATTAAACTGATTTGAATTGAATTCATTGATTTAGTTCGATTTAATTTATAATTTATTATCAATTTAGATCGATTTAATTCAAATTAAAACTAACAATTTTGAATCACTTTAAAATTTAGATTCAAACCAACTTTGTTCAACCCTTAATTTTAGAATTAATTTTAATATTACTTAAATTTTAGGATTAATTTCAACTTACAATTTTTATTTATAAATAAACATGAAATAAACTTTAATTTTTTTATGAGTCATCCAAACACTCCCCGTATCGTTAATCTAACTATTGACTAGCAATGTTATAATTTTATCCCTAACAACCACTGGTAAAAGAAAGGATTAAAAAAAATAAAAAAAGTATATTAAAATAAAATATTTTCTATTTTCTCTTCCCTCACTCTTTCTCTATCCTTAAACGTCTCTACTTTTAACTTTCCACATCCAATGGCTGCATGTTCCGCGCGAAGGAATGCCAACCACCGTGAAAACGGTATGGTTGGCAAAATTTATCGTGAAAACGAGATGGGAACCGGGCCACATAACATTTGGCCCCATTTCAAAAAAACGAGTCAGAAAATGGGAACGAATTTGTCCTCGTTTAAAAAAAAAAAAAAAAAAAAACTGAGTAGGAGAGAAAACAATAAATTAAAAAACTTATTATTCAATAGTTGAAATTAAAAAAAATTATTATTTATAAGTTGAAATTAAAAAGTCTATTAACTGTTTATGGGCTAAAATTAAAAAGTCCAATCACTTTTCTTAAATAAAAATATATAAATTAAATATATTTTTGTTATATATTTATTTATGATATTTAAATTGTAAAATTTTAGCTTATATTAGTTAAAATTATTCTAATTTCATATTATTAATAATTGATATAAACTAAATATGTTTTTGTTATGTATTTATTTTTGATACTTAAATTGTAAAAATTTATTTTATATTAGTAAAATAATAAATGTTATTTGTTCTTTCTCGTTTCGTCTCTTGCTCTGGCTAAAAAATTTAATAAATTAAAAAAGTATTTAAAAAATTACTAATAAAAAAATTATTTATGGGATAGAAAAGAGAAAACTCATTTAGTAATATTTGGTCAAATATATTTTTCTTACATTAAAAAAAGAAAAAAGAAATATGTAGTGTTAAAGTAAATAAATTTATATTTTCATTTTATATTGTTGGAAATATATGAGAAATTTAATTTCTATTATTATTGTTGTACTATATTTTAATAAAAAAAACAATTCAAATTTTAATAATATAATTTTAATTATCAAAATAAAAATACAAAAATAACAAATAAATTTAAATTAAAAAAATTAGAATTTGAATAAACCCATCTAGTAATCTGACTCAATGTATTTTTCTTACTTAAAAAAAAAGAAAAAAAGAAAAATATGTAATGCAATTTTTTTTTTCATTTGATATTGTTATAAAGATATAAAAAATTAATTTCTATTATTATTGTTGATGTGAACATATAAAAGTTTATTTAATATATTTTGATAAAATAAATAACCCAAACTTTTAATAATATAATTTTAAATTATCAATGTAAAAGTATAAAAATAATATAAATAAATAATTTTATAATTTATACGGAGAAGGACTGAAGACGGAGATACCCTTTATAAAACGGGGACGTGAATTATAATTTCCGACCTGTTGCCATCCCAATTTGTAAGCCATTGCACCAATAAGTTGTTTGCTTGGCCACTGCAACTATCTCGTGCCAAAAGTAATTAACTTTTTGGATATATAT
>JAXCLQ010000001.1:15725254-15769862 GCA_035584115.1 Cedrela odorata | reverse complement strand
CAAAAATAATAAATATAAATCAAATTCTATAAAATATCTAAGGCATTGCTCGTGCATATTTTACACCATAAAAATTTTGTTTGCAGAACACAAGTGAAGAAAGCAACATCAGTTAGCAACACTAAAAGAGTCTTTAGTGAAGTGTCACATTGTATTGAGAGCTTCCTAACAATTTGCTACTACCAAACAACAATTTTACTAGGAGGATAAATGAAAGAAGAAATAAAGAAATGCAACATAAAAATTGAGTTAGTATATACTACTAAGACAATTTTGTACATTTTGGCACATCATATTGAACCATAGTTCTAAAAATTTACCGGTGGAAGAAAAAAAAAATTCAACACAATTCCAGAAGCAAATTACATCCCACATCTCACATCAGGCATGCCAAAAATTCCTGTTAAGCATCAAAACATATAGTCAAAGTAATAAATTCGGCATGAATTTACAACTACGAAAGCAAGGCAGGTTAACAAACCATGCTTTGTGTTGAACACACAAAACATAGAAAAAAAGAAAATTAGATGTACCACTATTATATTTTTAATTTAATTTTAGATTATAGTAAGCACAAGAAGGTAATGTATACCACGCAAGCTTAGTTGTACAGCTTCTGTGAAGTAGAAATACCGATATCTAGCATTCTAAAGCATATGTCTGCACCTGCAATCAGTAAGACGAATCATTTACCCTTCCATTTTGGACAATTAATAAAGAAAAATCATTTGGCTAGATTATCAAGGACGTCAATAGTTCAACAACACATTATAACAACACATTTCATTTTTAATTGAATAATATAACTAGCATAAGGCCTAGAACTCTGAACCTAACTAAAATTCAGCAAAAGGTTAATGACCAATTAAGGAAAGTTTGTCATTTAATCCATTTAAGGAAGCAAATAAGATGTCTTTATATACTAACTAACATCATATCATGTTCTGTGTATAAACTTGACAGTGAAGTTCACATCCTAGAAACTAAAAACCATACAGCTTGTAGCAAAAAACCACCACATTTCATACACGACAAACAAGTTCAATCCTCGCTGAATAAAAGAACAAGCAACTGTTTGTTTATCATGAGAAGCACATCTGCACATGGTATTAAAGTGAAATACCACAATATATTGGTATCAAAAGAAATCTCCAAAACTTATTTCAAGATACTGCTTTGATATATCTTCTATTTTCAGGAGCTTCTTCGAGTGAGCTACAATATCACCCTAATAACCAAAACCCAATTCTGAGGGCCTCCCTCAGAGACATTTTGAGTTTCTACACAGGATTCTGAAAACAAACTCAACAGTCTACTGTCAAACTCTAGTAGACGAGTCTGAAGGCAATTTTTAGCTACTCATCCAAATTCTAGTCAGAAAGTCATCAGAATACAGAAAATTGGACATGAAACAGCAAATAAAGAAAAATTATTAAAAAATAACCAGTCAAGACAACAGATATATCAGGATATAAAGGGGAATGGCGGCCAAAGAAAAAGAAATGGAAATTAATTTCACAATCCAAAACTAAGATCAGTGTCATCAAATCTCCACATGCTTTGAAAAGCGCATTCAGAATGAGATAAAAAACATTAAATGAGAAGTTTAAGTGCTATCAGATGTGTAAGATATTTGAAGTTTTGTCATCTGAGAAAAGGAGAAGAAAACAAAACAAATACGGAAACAAGAATACAACTAAGTAGCAAAGTTATGATTAAGTTTCTAGAGAAACACTAATTCAAACACCAAAAGATTGAATAAGCTATAACCTTGCTCAATATTCTACCTCTGCCACGTTTTCTGCAGTAAAATAATTTGATCCACAGCAGTTTGCAGCATGAGAACCATCATACTGAAGGACCCTAAGTTTCCCTTCCTGCATTTTACAGCATAACAGTTTCATCAGTTAAAAGAATATAGAAATATAAAAGGCAACACCATCTTGAGCACATTGACCGCTGACCTTGGTTCCATAAACAAGACCTCCTCCTGCAAAAGGATGAAAGCAAGCAACATTGACTTCATCCTCTGCACTAGGAAGCACTCTCACAAGTTCCATATCTGAAACTCTGTAAACCTGAATGACAGAGACACGGAATTAGGCTAAATGTTCGGTACAGCCAATTCTAAACAAGCAAGGTAGAGCTTTAACAAGCATAATTTTAAATACTATTGGAGTAAATACCTATTCAACATACAAACATTGAATTGCTACATTTTTTTGTCTCAAAATTTGGCCAAGTTTGTGTTTGTGAGACAAGTATCAAAAAAGAAAGATCTTTGCATCCTATTAGAGCCAAACAGAGTAACATGCTAACACATCTACTTGGGTTCCGGTGCAAAGTTGTGCTGTCAGTAAGAGCCGGCACATTTGCACTTTCTAGGTCAGGGCAATACTTTCTTATTGCAGCGATCATACTTTATACAGATTTTTTCTCTCTTGTTCAATAAAGTCAAGTTTTAAGCCTCATGGGAAAAACAGGGACAAGTAGAACTTCACAATAATGAACTACAAGGAGATAAGACCATTTACCTCTAGAACGGTATAAATAGGTGACGTTGTTTCCCCATCAATGACAATGCTTTTAAGAAGAGAACCATGACGCCGACCATATGCGAGTAATATATGCTCAGAAGTGGGTGAAAACTGCATGTGCAGTACAAGATATGTGTAAATATAACCGGACATGTTTGCATGACTTCAGGCATTTATGCAAACAGAATATTTATGAAGAGTAGGCATTGCGGTAGTGAACTTAAAAAAATATGATGATTTTACAATAGTTAAGCAAGAACTTCAGGTTTCAAATTAAAAACCACCATTGATTCACATTACACCATCTCTTCAAATCAGTGTCTAAATTATCAGATTACCATCTTAATTCTTGGGTCCTGCACAAAAATTTAAGCATTCCCTAGAAAACATCCAAGAAGCATGGTTAACTCTTCAACTCAGGCCAAAATTCTTGGTAAGTAAATTTCATAAGACGAGCAGTGTGATAACCAAGACATTTTGAAACTCCCCAAAGAATTTATCAAGTCCATTCTTTGATTCAAAATTGGCAAGACACCCTAGCATTAGCACAACCAAGTAACATGTTTCAGACATTGCTTCCTACAGCACTGCATGTCTTTGCTCAAATCAACAGTAATACATATTGAAAGTTCAAGATTAAGAAACAAGAAAGAAAACTTCCATTTCAAGATAAACCAGCTTATTGAGTATAAGATAAAGATCTGAAAATATCATACACTGACAAATAAGTATTAAAACAAAAGAACAATTAAGCATTATCAATGCTAAATAAAGCCATTCTATATAATGTCATTTGATCAACTAAAAACAGCCCTATTATTTGTTACATTGATGACACTATTCTTCAAATTTTAGACATAGATTTGTTTCAATTATCTTTCCCTCGGGTTCCAACATCTCCCATATGTGATCAATTATATATATACACCATATATATAGAATATGATTAGTTCTAAAATAAACTCTTGTGACCCAAAGTACCATCACAAATCACCTACTATCACATATTGGTTTAACATATATTCAACACGCAAAGTTTCAAGTACATATAAGGTCAGTTACAATACAAAACTCACAGAAAATTCCAGTTCGTAAATAAACAGATATGTGATAACGTGCTCATCTATGAAAACCAACCTGTATTGAAGTCAAACAATGAGCAGCTCTAATCGCCCGTGATACAAGCACTGAACCAAAACTGTTATCAATAAAATGAAAATCATATTTGATAATCCTCAGTCAGATAAGAGAAAAAAATGAGGCAATTTCAAAACAAGCATTGATGAAGAGATTGAGCTCTACGTTGACTCCTCGAGAGAGTATATACGAAGCTCGTACATAACTTGGTGTGCTGAAATCGGGTGGCGAGTTGGGGATGTTGCAGCCCCGGGTTCTTGGTGGACTAATGTTTGTAATCCTGGATCAGCTTCCATGTAAGGAAACATGCAAGCAACACAAGCAGCTAAAAATCTCCCGCAAGGTGAAAAGTGCGCACCCATTTCACTACAAACACATAGCTCAAGAATGCTATTATGCAAAACATACAGAAAAACTATAAAAGTATACTTATGTGGGCAAAACCCAATAATTTCACCAAGGTAAGCCTTGGTGCTATTAGAAAAAAAATCAAGAATATCCTTGTACATTCAGAGCATGAAAAAGGAAAATTATATTCAGAACAAAAAATATGGTTTCTAGCATGATGCCATAAATAAATCTATGAGAATCAAATCACATAAACAAGATACCAAAACTTTTACCTGCAAAGGACTGCATGTGGTATTGTCAAGCAACATCTTTCAGTGTTAAGCAGGGCACAAGGATTTTCTATATCATGTGACCATATTCTGAGCTTCACAGTGCAAGGCAACTCTGCAGCTGCCAGTGATGTGGCAAGTTCAGACTGAATCCGATTAATGACAGGTTGAGTTTCAGTGCCGTCATGTAGGGTGTTATTGGAAGCAGCACCCTCTCCAGATTCTGATGCAGAGAAACGGGAGTGTGGAATATGATGCCGGCCAGATCTTCCTGGAACCCCAGATAGGTTGATGCTGCCAGGCACCGCTAAAGAAGCCACTGCTGCATCCACACTATAAGGTGGTTGATGAGAAATCGAGGAAGAACCCATATACTGAGCTGAATGATCACGATTACTGCTACTAAAGGGAAGCATTGAAGGAGCACCAGCTTGGCTTTGACCCATTAACCATCCTTGCAAGAATGGTAGCTCCCAAAAAGTTTGCTCTCTTATGGGTAAAAAGTGCTGTGGTTGCCCAAATTCAGTGACAGCCGTTTGACTGGAAATGTGTGACGGTATTCCCCTTGTTGCACCACCAAGGGTATCTAGATTCGTAGAATTACCTTGTCGGCTTTCCCCTACAGGCTGCAGCATTTCATCAGTACCCATAGCATCCATTGGATCGTCAGAAACACCAGTTTCTATCCCATTATGAAAATAACAATTTCCAGAATCTTCTGTAGCAGGATATGAGCCAGTAGGAATGGCAGGGAATGTCTCCATGGGAGACAATGTGCCATCTCGCTGCTCTGCTACATTTCCATCTGATTGGAAGGGCATTGGAGCAGAAGACTCCACTTGCATGTCACTTGAACTGACATGCCTATTAGCATGCTGCAAATCTATTCTTGAATCATCTGTAGAAACTGAAGGCACAAACAAGAAAGGCAAGGACATGAGGGGCAGTTCAGCAGTCAAGTTAACACGGTCACTGGATTGAGCATTTGCCACAAAGACAGCAGGAGGAGGATATCGCAAGTAACCCGGAGATGTTGCTCGTGTCATCGATGAATCTGAAGAGTCAAGATCATTGACCTGCATATCAGTACAAAATTGTAATCTATATGATTGAATGAAAAAATAATCAATTAAACACCCATTGGATAATTCACCTCAGCGGTTAAGAGAAATGGAGCAGCATGTGGGTGAAAATGTACAGCTCGAAGTGAGCGCCTTGTCTTCAGCACAATTATTGGCGAGGAAGCTTCCCCTTTGTTATTGTAGGGCCATATGTACAACTGAACACAAATTGAAGTGCCAATGCTATCAGATCTAAGGGCAGTATGGAACATTCAAGCAAAATAGAACTATGTGAGAAGTTCGAATATAAGGTTCACCACCTTGTGACCTGATGCAACAGCAAGGAGTTCTCCTTCGGCATGGAAAGCAATGGAAGCAATGGGACGATCTGTTAAGACAAAAAAGATTAAAAAAAACAATGAAATCAGATTCACCACATGATGACAATAACAAAGGCTTTTAGATGAAAAGTATAACCAGAGCAAATATCATAGTAACATTACAGAAATCACGTGATCCTATACACTCTGATGTGTTTGCATCCCATAAGCGAACTTCATGATCCAAACTCCCACTTGCAAGTATTTGCGGACGTAATGGGTGGAACCTAACCTGTAAACTCTCAATTAGCACAATAAAAATAAAGACATAACTATCTTATTACATCAGTCAATAAATTGTGTTATCACACACTGACTTTGCTTTAAACCTCTTTTTTGGAAAAGCATATGAAAACATCAACATATGCACTCTCTTTTAGCCTCTTAGTCTAAGGACCTTAGTCCACTATTTTCTCATCACAGAATCTCCAAACCAGTAGAAAATAATATCACCCAGTTTCTCTCTCTCTCTCTCTCTCAATTTTTTAAAACTTTTTGCTTAATGTAAAAATTCCTAATAACACCATAATTTCTCTTCTCAAAATTATTCCTACCTAATTAACCTATTTATGTCCCTATCTATATATAACCTATTACTTTACCTACTTTTCAAAGATGTATGCATTTCTTTTCATATACTCTCTCTTCCTCAACTAAACTCGTCAAGATTCAATTTTTTTTTCATTTGCACCATTTAAAGGTATTGCTCTATCGAGAATTGTCTTATAAATTAAAAAAAAAAGTTGCTTTTCATAATCATAAGCTTCATATTAACATGGTTTTAGTTAATATTTATGAGTACATATTATTTTAGTTAGATTTTTAGATTTTTATTGTTTATTTTACATTTAAATTTTTTAAGCGCACAAAAGTAAAAACATTGGTTTTCAGACATTTTTTATTTCAAAAAGAAATCAACTTAACATTTATATTAAGATATTAAAGGAAAAAAGCAAACTAGTCATTCAAATTCAAATTTCAAACAAAAAAACACACACTACCTTAGTCTTGTTCTATTTTGCTTTCCTGACAAGGTTTTTTTAAAACAACATTTTTAGAGGAAATATTTCTTCAAACATGCCACACAGTGCTGATGAAAAATGTTATTGTCTCGGTATGAAAAGAGCACCGCAAATTGATGACTACTTGATGCATGCTTGCAGAACATATAACTTACCACCCATGGTGTCCTCCGATGACCACTCAACACCTTCAAGCAGTGTCCAGTTTGACAATCAATTAACTTTACAGTGTGGTCACCACTGCAAGTATCAAAACAGAGTAAGCTTAAAATGCAAAAAGTAGACATAAATTAGAATCAATAATAACACACAAAACTAGAAGCTTACTGTGTAGACGCAAGTGTGCTTCCATCAGAACTAAATGCTGCTGCAATAGTTGACCTTGGTGGAGGCACCAAAGGACAATACTCTGCTGACAAATGCAACAATGATTCTGCCTCAACCCTAGAAAACAGAAAAGAATGACACTGTATATAACTCCTATCCACACCAGAAATAAGAATCCCTCTTTCAGATAGCATTATTCCATTAAGAACTTGGCTTACCATGAAACAAGACCCCTTTTTGCATCTCTTGCTGATTCATTACTGGACCCACTACCATTCGATCTGGAAGCTTCCCCCCAATGCCTTTTTGGCATGTATTTCGTTCGGGGCGAAATCTCTCTCTGTGCTAACAAACGCGAAACATTTCTAGCACTAAAAAGATTCATGCAAACGCTACATAGTGAGAACAACTACAAATCAAACCAGATTAACCGACCAAAAGAAGACATAAAACATAAAATTTCATAACAGATTTAAAATTGTAGTCCTGATGCGTCATAATGTCATTGAACACTAATATAGCTAGACAAAGTTAACGAATTTTGATAAAAACCTCAAATACTGACATGAAATTAATTTAAAAAATCCACAGTAACAACAGATTTAGTTTCAATCTATCAGAGTTTTTATTAACTAACATATCGGCTAAATAAACGAATTTTTTTTTCCAAACGAAACAAAATCGAGGAATTTGAAATTCTGACCTATGGTGCAGATGATTAGACTGTTGTGATCGGACGGAATTTCGATCGTGCGGCCAGGTAAGTCCCGTCATGCCTCTAGCAAAACGTCATAAGAAAATTTACCAACAATAATGATAATTATCTTTATAGATAAGCGAGAAATGAAAGGATAGGCATATCCTGGGACCCTAATTTCAGAAATTCTGCCGATCTCGTATGAGCAGTTGGAAATTTTGTGTTAATTTGGGGTTTTCAGATGGCGACAAAACCTGAAGCCGATGGCTAAGCCAGGAGGGGCTTAACCGGTAAAGAGGCGAGTATATTTATTTATGATTTGCTCCTGGGTAATGTATTTTTCAAAACCCTTTTTTTTCCTCTTGACCAAAATGACCTCCCTCGTATTGGCTACGGGTTAAAAGCTGAATTGGAAATCCGACCCGATACCTGTTTCTATTTATGCTTGGCTGTTCGACAAGTTAATTTATAAAAAGAATTTAATAAAAATTCAAAACTGATAATATTGGAAAAAAAAAAACAAATTCTCACCTAATATAGTAATTTTTTTTCTTTAAAATTTATTTTAAATTATTACTGTAATAATTTTAATTGTTGAAAAAATCTATTCATTAGACCCATGGAGGATCCGCAATGAATTATTTGAATTTCAATTTAGCTCATTTATGTTGAATCAGGTTCCTCTTCTTGAAATTGAATTAAAAACTCTTTAATATCAATAACCTTTTTTATTGGATAGAAAAATATTCATATATTAAATGCTTTTTCAAGTCTGATATTTCTGCTTTCTCAATTGATATCAAAGCATTATCACTGAACATGCAGCATCTGGCAACATTAGGCTTTGGCTGTGGGAAAAAGCCTGACCCAGAAGCCAGAGCTGCAAAATAAAATACTAGAGAATGACTGGAGTTGCAGTACAAGAAGTCATTCTGAAACTAATCTGCTTGAGGGTAGCCTAAAACTTGCCTCAAGTTACAGGAAAACCAATTCGTTTCTGATAGAAATACACAATCCTAAAATGCTTTATTATCTATCTAAGTTTGAACAAGGCAGCAGACTTTCTATTGCAGGTCTATCAACTGTCATCTATACTTAAAAGAATTCATAAAAATTGATAGACGAAAGGAGAAAATAGAAAACAAGAAATGGAAATTTACAAAGCAAACATATATCAAAATTGGACAGGGGGCAAACAACGGAAAGCCACTCATATACAGATTTATAAATGAATAACTATTGCAAAAGAACATATGCTGTACAAAGGATCTGAAGATGGATTTCGGTTACTGTTCAATGAGATTTTCAGGCTGTATCTAGTTCGGTTGGCTTGGTCCCCAGATATGGATTGCGTGGTCATCACTAGCTGATGCCAACATCTGAGGCCTTTTAAGATTCCAGCTCACACAGTTTCTAGTCATTGAATGGCCAGATGAAATTTCAATTGGCTTAAGAGTTTCGACAATTCTAGATGTAGACCTGATAAGACGGGGGATAAAAATCAGATCGTTCCATTTGCTTCACCAAATAATGGAAGGTGAATGAATGGGTCAATGCTTACAGGCACACAAAATCAACCTATATTACAGTGTGTGCATGTTCACAAGTATGTTTATGGATGCGTGCATAAGATAGAAACAACTGAACAAAATAGAGAAGACGGGCACTGCTCTATAGCTATCCTCTGGCTAGATGACATGCTAAGGATGCTATTATTGTTCACATATGCATGCTTTCTGATGATAAAGGTAAGCAATGAAAAGACATTATCGTTTTCTATTCAAAGAACGACAAAACTTGCTTTGCTTTTGTTGAAAATCAAAAGGTTTTCTCTTCAGCTATGCTAGTGTTCAAGCAAGAGTAGCTGCTATGCATCAGTCAGCAGAGAGCCATTCTAGAAAGAAGCTCGATACAGTTCAGCACAGGAGCTCCTTTATTCTAGCTTAACAATAGAATGATTATTCCTTATTGTTACGATCTGCCTAGCTGTGCCTTTCTTAGCATATGTTACCTTAACCAATCATTGAAAATTGTTCTTTTTCATAACTGTAAATCGTACAACAACTGGTGTCTCTCAAAATGTGTTGTATTTTGTTAAGATTCCTTTCTTTGCTTTGCATAAATATGCCTTGTAATTGTGACATCCTGTAATGAGAAATATTCATCTTCTTCACTTCTTGGTTGCTATTGTTGCCTTCTTAGATTTTTGACTTGGCATCAGAGCTTGCAGGTTGCCAAACAATGGCAAACAATGCTTCACTCCTAAGCCTTGCAACAAATACATCAAGCACCACTCAAACTTTGCTATTGGCAAATCTTTCATTTACTACTCCATTAAAACTAGATAGAACTAACTTTTTGATTTGGGAAACACAAATCCTGCCAACAATTTGTGGTAATGACTTGGAACGCTACATTAATGGCTGTAAACCAATTCCAAGCTCTCACATCACCACTCTTGATGATTTTTCAAGCGTGATTACCACTCAAAACCCAGAGCATCTCCAATGGAGGAAGCAAGACTAGCTTCTCCTCAGCTGGCTTATCTCTACTATCAGTGAGAGTGTCATTCCTTCATTGACAGATTGCACTACTTCTAAAGAGCTGTGGGAAGCAATTTCAAAGATGTACTCCTCTCAATCCTATGCTCGGGTCATGTAACTAAAGAATTAGATTCAAACCACAAAGAAAGGGTCACAACCTATGAATGAATATTCTACTAAAATGAGGTTCTTGGCTGATGCACTGTCAATGTTTGGAAAGTTTATATTAGATGAAGATCTGATTGAATATGTTCTGGAAGGTCTGGGTTCTGAGTATAACCTTGTGGTTGTCAATATAACCTTAAGAATGAACTCACTTCTCCTTAAAGATGTCTACAGAGTGCTTCTCATATTTGAAAGCAAACTTGAACAAAATTATGCTTCAGCTGGAATAAACATTGAAGCAAATATTATAGCCAATAGTGGAGATAGTTTCTGAAACCAGAAGAAGAACTCAACAGGGGGAAGAGGTGTTAGCTTTAATGGTAATAGAGGCAATAACAGAGGAAGAGGTCGAGGCAGGTCCTCACAAGGCATAGGACAATCAAAGCCTACCTTCCAAATCTGCAACAAAAATGGGTATCTGGCTTTAGCATGTTGGTATAGGTTTGACCAAGATTTTGTGCCTAAGAATGCTGTACAAAATGAACACTTATCTGCGTATGTGATAGCTCAAGATACTAGAAGTGACGATGGATGGTATCTTGATAGTGGAGCAACAAACCATGTGATAAAGGAAGTCAATAACTTGTCTAGCAAAGCTGAATTCATAGGTATGAATATGCTGACTGTTGGTAATGGGCAGAAGCTATCAATTATTTATATTGGTAATACCTGGTTATATGCTAAGAATGATAAGTCTTTACTTCTAAAGAACATCTTATGTGTTCCCATGATAACCAAAAATCTGATAAGCATTTTAAAACTTGTTAAAGATAATGATGTTTGCATTGTGAAGGACAAGATGAAGAGAATGCTGCTGGAAGGAGTGGTTGAGAGTGGTCTTTACCTGTTGAGAAACTTAAAGAGGATTGAATGCTCCAAAGTCAGCTCTTAGCTTGAGTCATTTTCATCTAGTGTCAAGTCTTTATTTACTTCTCTGAACAGCTCATCTTTTTGTCAAAAGAATGAGTTAAATCCAAGTAATTCCAGTAATGTTAAGTCTAGTAATCAATTTGTTAGTGTCTTTGATTTTTTTTTTTTTGCATTAAAGGCTTGGTCATCCTAATGACTAAATCTTGAAAAAGGTTATAGAGTCATGTAAAAACTTTTCCTCTAGCAATGTGAATCAGTCTTCTTCATTTTGTAAAGCTTGCCAATATAGAAAGAACCATAAATTAACATTCAAAGACAGTAAAACTAAGACTTCCAAACCACTATAAATTCTATATGCAGATCTATAAGGTCTAGCTCCTCTAATCTCCGGAAATGAATTTAGGTATTTTCTTAGTGTAGTGCATGATTTCACAAGATACACATGGTATTTTTATTTACTGACAAAGCTCAAAAAGCCACCACTTTCATTCACTTTAAAGAACAAATAGAAAAACACCTTGAAACCAACATTAAGACACTGCAAACAGATTGAGGAGGTGAATTTATACCCTTACAAAAGTTTTTAATAGAGAATGACGTGTGTTTCAGACACTCATCTCCTCATACTTCCCATCAAAATGGGAAAGTAGAGAGGAAACAAAGACATATAGTTGAAATGGGGCTGACTTTGCTAGCACAATCAAGACTACCCCTAAAATTTTGGTAAAAAACTTTTGATACATCAGTGTTTTTAGTCAACAAGTTGCCTATTCCAATTCTAAATAACCATTCACCTTTTCAGAAATTATACAACAAAGTGTTAGATTTTTCCTTCCTAAGAACTTTTGGCTGTGTATGCTACCTTCATCTCAGATCTTATAACATGCATAAGCTACAATTTCATACAGCTAAATGTACCTTTCTTAGTTACAGTAACAGGCCTAAAGGATATAGATGCTTACATAGCTCATGAAGGTTATACATAGCTAGGCATGTAACCTTTAATGAAGCTGATTTTCCCTTTAAAACAAGTTTTTCATTTCAAGTCAGTAAAGAGTCTCAAAAGTTCAACTATAATTATAGTTTTTAACAGCTTTTAGAACCTTAGTCCATGTCGAGTGAGTCCTCAGGGTCTAAAGATCATTCTCAGCATACTCCACCAATAATACAATCACATCAAGGTAACTTCTCACCTATGCTTTCATCATTTAAGTCAGCATCTCCATCTCAGAATCTTTCAGTTCCAATATCTTAAACACAGCCTGTAGACCATTATACAACAAACTCTAAACATAAAACTGAACAACCATACACTCATTCTATGCAACCATTCTTCTCAAACACTAATCCAATGATTACAAGATCTAAAGATGGTATTTTTAAACCGAAGATCCTTCTTACACAATCAACTACATCTGGTGCTGAAAAGGTTCCTACAATAGTTAAAGAAACCATGATAAACAACAAATAGAAGAAAGCAATGGAAGAAAAATATCAAGTATTGAAAAAGAATAAAACTTGGTCATTAGTTCCCTTCTTTCCAGATGCCAAAATTCTAGGGAATAGATGGGTCTATAAGATTAAGTACAAACCAGATGGAACAGTATCAAGATATAAAGCAAGATTGGTTGCCAAAGGCTACCACCAAATAGCTGGCATTGATTTTACTGAGACCTTTAGTCCAGTAGTAAGGTCAGCAACGATCAGGGTAATGCTTAATCTTGCTATGTTGAATGGTTGGAAAGTTAAATAAGTGGATGTAAATAATGCTTTCTTAAATGGAGAATTGACTAAGGATGCATTTATGGCACAGCGGGCTTTGAGAATTCAGCACATCCATATCATATCTGTAAGTTACACAAAGCATTATATGTACTCAAGCAAGCTTTGCTGGAATGGGGTTTCGAAAACTTAAAATCAGACACTTCTTTATTCTTTCTAAAGTCAGATGGAAACGTGGTCATGCTCTTAGTTTATGCGGATGATATTTTGATTATAGGTAACAATGAAAGTCTAATAAATGACATTATTGATAGACTGAACAATAGTTTTTCTCTTAAGATACTTGGCAGCTTAAGTTACTTCTTGAGAATACAAGTTACAAGGGATAAACATGGAATGCATCTGTGTCAAAGTAAATATATTCAAGATCTGCTTAAAAAGACATACATAGATAAATGCAAGGAAAGTCCAACTTTCACGACAAGTGAGAAGTTGACTAGAGACAATGGATTCTTGTTTCTTGACTCAACTCTTTATAGAAGTGTCATTGGAGCCTTGTAATATGTAACACTTACAAGGCCTGAAATAGCCTTAGTGTTGACAAGCTAAGTTAATATATGCAAAAATCAAGACAACCTCATTGGATTGCATGTAAGAGAATTCCCAAGTATTTGCAAGGAACACAAAATCATGGCCTTTTCTTTGCTGCTGAAGGAAGAATGGAGTTGATAACATTTATTGATGTAGATTGAGCTTCAGATGCAGATGACAGGAGGTCTACAAGTGGGTTCATCATCTTCTTTAGAGGTAATTTGATATCCTGGAGTTCTCAAAAATAGAAAGTGGTTTTTAGGTTAAGCGTTGAGTCTGAATACAGAGCCTTAGCCTTGATAGGAACTGAAATCACTTGGGTAAAGTCTTTGCTCTCTAAGTTGGAAATAGAATTTATCAAGAAACCAATTGTCTGGTGTGACAACATGAGTGTTGCATCATTGGCAGCCAATCTTGCACATCATAGTAAATCTAAACACATTGAAATCGATGAGTACTTCATCTGAGAGAAAATTGTTGCTAGAAAACTAGAAGTAAGGTATGTTCCAACTACGGATCAGATAGTAGACATCCTAACCTAACCTTTAGGAGCTGAAATATTTAAAATCTTAAAAGCCAAACTTAACATAATTCTAAACTGTTAAGTTTAAGAGGGAGTGTTGAAAATCAAAAGGTTTTCCTCTTCAACTATGCTGGTGTTCAAGCAAGAGCAGCTGCTGTGCATCTGTCAGCAGAGAGCCATTCCAAAAAAAAGCTCGATACAGCTTAGCATAAGAGCTCCTTTATTCCAGCTTAACAATAGAATGATTATTTCTGGTTGTTACGATCTGCCTAGCTGTGCCTTTCTTAGCATATGTTACCTTAACCAATTATTGAAAACTGTCCTTTTTCGCAGCTGTAAATCGTATAATAGCTGGTGTAGACACCTTAATCCAAATGTGTTGTTTTTTGTTAATATTCCTTTTTTGCTTTGTATAAATATGCCTTGTAATTGTGATATCCTGTAATGAGAAATATTTATCTTCTTTACTTCTCGACTGCCATTGTTGCTTTCTTAGATTTTTGACTGCTTTGAAGGAAAAACAACTCTATCTTCAAATCAGATGTCAAGTTAAATGGGCATATCAAATTGGACTGTGAAAATATAGTAAGTATAGATTAACATCAAGATAAATTGAATGTTTAGAAAATCAACAAAAGTAAACATGCATGCATCTGAATTCTTTATATGCAAAAAATGGGAATGTCTATGGAAAGGGAAAAAAATAAGGATACCTGACAATTCTCACTGCCACAGGCAATAAATATACTATCCAACCCACCAAAGCAGGAATGAATCATATATTTGTTTTACTGGTGGCCTATGTACTTAAATGGCTTTTCCCATTTTCCAGCAACATCTCACATATGGATCTCTTGGCTGTTTAAGTTGACAACAAAGAACTTACTATCTACAGAAACCGAAAGAGATGTGATGAGGTGCTCCTCAGAGTTGACCCTCTCGGCATATATCCCTAACTTTAGAATTCGAATTTTTTTATTTGATAAAACGTTGCTTAAGATTTTCCCCAGTGTCACAACAAGATCCAAAACCTTGGGCATTCTTTTCCCCTTCCATGCTTTTATCACGTTCCCATCGCAGTCCCACATGAAGATGCCTTTCTCAGGGTCAGAATTGCCATACACAAGTAGCTTTGAGTAGGGAAACCAAACCAAGTACATGAGCTGACAATGAAGCCATAATCGCCAAATATATGCTTGCATATACCTGTTTCCACATCCCACAACTTGAGAACTTTCGCATTTCCACATGTGAGCAACTTTGTGTCATCAAGACTCTATGCTATAAAGGAAACTGGGTTTTGGTGGCTGTGGAGTGTGTATTTCAATGTCAGTTAACCATCTTCCAGCATCTAGTAGAAGAATTGTAAAAGAATGAATAACTTTAAAAGTTTACGTGGTAATCAAGATATCAACTAAATATTAGATGCACATGAACGCTTAAACAACCAACATATATGCATGTGTAAGTATGCACACCATGAGTACATGTGTGTGTTTAATTCATTTTTCTGAGTCCTAAACAATAAGAAACATCCCCATGGTTCTTAAAATTTGTCTCCAAACAAAAACCTAGTTCTCAACCATTTTCCTTTTTGTTTACTTCTTCACTAAGTTAAATATCACCAACTAAAAACATTATTCAGAATTTCATCCTGTTACTTTGCAAGCCCAATATTTGCAAAAATGTTCATATGGAGTGTGTGTTTGTACATCAGTTTTAAAATAACAACTTTACCATCAGATTGTCATAATAAATAGGCAATGATGCAAGGTAACATATAAACCATACCTTCCATATAATGGCGATGCAATCACTTGATAAAGAGGCTAAGTACTTCATGTTATTGGAAAATTGCACAAACCAAACTCATTCTTATACTCTATCAGTATCTGCAACAATAAAAATGTGATTGGTATGCATATCACATATATAGTATACCAAACCCACTTGGAGCAATTAAAACAAGAAATTTATTTGGCATAAATCAGATTGTTACATATTATTTCTTGGGGTTACACTTAGTTAACATGAGCATGAACAGTTTTGTGGAATAAGTGTGTATAATATATATCAAATTTAAATCCTGTGATGCTGGACAGAGAACATCTAACAGAGGGTGGAAAAACCATTGTCATTTTGGAATATTGACTTGCTCAACTTTGCACCATAACTAATTTCAAAAAGGTGGAACTGTGAAAATATATTGTTTTTAATTTGTTCTTTTAACTTAGGTTACATATAAATTTACATGGTTTAAAAAGGAAAAACAGAATGGTTTGGGGAAGGGTGTGTATTAAGGTTGCAATAACCAATAAAAGTTTATGGAATGGTTTAACTGATCCATTCTAGATCGATCGAATTGGTAAATAAGTTGTAACATGGGAAAACCATGAATAACACAACTTATTTGAATAACCCGGCGACCTACCAATTGTAGAAGTATGATATTTGACAAGAATAAACAAAACATGGGTTTTCTAATAAAATGAACTGTTCTTCAAGGAAATTTAAATCTTAGCATCAAATCATAGGTACTTTAATCAAATGAATCAATATCCTTATCATCTATTCCACAGAGAATTTCAAGAGACATGGTTTAAGAGAAAGTCTTATCCTGTATCAACTCTTTGAATGGTCTCGTCTCAACTGGATTGTAGGTTATAAAAAATTGAGTAGAGAAAATATAAAATTGTATTCTACAGACAAAAAAGCCTCAATCCGTGACCTTCTAAATTTGTATGCTTAGCATTGAGTATTTTAGTAGTTCAGGATACAACTTTAAGACATCCTAATAAAGTATTTAAACACTCTATTAATGTAGGGCAATTAACATATCCATTAGAAATACTACACTAAAAAAACTAAAATAATTATAGAAAATTTTTAAAAAAATTCTCTCCATTTTATTGGTTTCGGTAGCACTAGATTTATGAGATCAGTAACAGTTTCAATTTGAGCAGGAGTATAACATCTTAAATCTGGGAATGTTACCGGTAAGTGACAGAATCCACCATCACCTTAAGCCTTTCTCTATCTATCTGAATGCATACACTACTTTGATAACTATAATAATAACATGTAATACAATACATGAATTGTAGAAATGCAATGTACTCAATTGTGAAACATAAATGATTCAATACTATTTTGCAATATTTGATACGATGCGACTAATGCTGAAATAAATGCTTGACTTTGAACAGTAGCTGTCTCTATAATGCATAAGACTTTCAGTTCATAATGGACCCATGAGCCTTAGTAACTACAGTGTATACCCTTCTCCTCTGTCTGTGTCTCTACTAAACTGAACTTTCTCTTTTAATTTCTATCTACTTGCTGATCTGCAAAGCTGGAGAATGAGAGGGGTGAGTCTTGGGACACCCAATGAATGGACGGAAAATGTTTATAAAATCATTTTATATGTAATATGTACTTTAAAGTCATAAAACCTTACATAATCCTTCCTTTCTAATATATACATATGTATATACATGTACTTTAAACAGTTAAAACTTCACATAATCATTTCTTTAACATGACATAGAACCATTTTATACATATCCATATATAACATCATGCACATACATCTTTGTCTAGTCTATGTCTAGGGTAATGCACTTGACCAAATAGAGGGACAGTCCATGCCTAGGGTTACGCACTTAACCAGGCAGATGGACGCTATCTGGATTTATCATATGCAAATATACATATAATTGTCATGTTCATACATTCTTGTCTGGTCTATGTCCAATTCTACATACTTAACCAGACAAAGGGACTGTCCATACCCAGGGCTACGCACTTGACTAGGCAGAGGGACGCTATCTGGATCCATGGATCAAATCTGTGACCTTGAACATACATGCAATATACACATATACATATCATAAATAAACAGTTCATATTAAACTCATAATTGGCCTCCTCCTAGCTATAGTCTCATAACCTCATCAACTTTTCCAAATATATGCATATCATAGCTATACATATATTATAATTATATCATAAGTGTATATGATAAATAAATTTACATTTCATAAATATATATATATATATATGTTTATATCGTAAATATGTATATATCATAACATATTCTAGTATATATATAGCATAATTATATATCATAATATATGCCTCATAAATATATTTCATAAGCATATATGCATCATGAATACAATTTCATACATTTTCTATAAACATAACCGTAATCATGAAAATAATTATAAGCATCACTTTCAAACATAAAAATATTTGAGTATTCCACTCACCTGTTTATGCTAACCAAGTTTAATTCTCGACATCTTTGTCGGTTGACGGATTGACAATCTAAAATACATATTCCTTTTGTTAAAACCCAAAATATCATATGCTAGCCATATAGATTAATGAATGTATCATACATGTCGTTAAGTCTTAATAAAACTATGAGTGTCTCGGACTGCCCATAACCTAATTTAGAAAGTTACTATTTCCATTTCCATTACTCTAAACTATAATTATTTGCAACAAGGGAAACTTCATATTTTTACTGGGATCAATTGGAAAGGCATCTTAAGTTGAATTTTTAATATGTTAATCTCTTATTTGTCTAGTTTACGTAAATTTTTACGATGCCTATTTGGATTTCTATATCTTGATTTATAATTAAATGAACATACACTGTTCCAGTTTAATTTCATAACAGAACGTTGATTTTTCGAATTCTTTTGGGAATTGTTTCTTGACAGAAAAATCTAATTTTTGACTATGTCAATCCTTATCATGTTTGGATTCTATAGCTTTTTATGGATCTTAATTCCGAATTCTAATGCTCAAGTTACAACTAATTTTCTACGCATGTCGCAGCAAAATAGTGTATGGGGTAAAATAGGGCAATAACTTTTGATAATTTTTGGGAACTTATTTCTATTCTGATCGACCTGAATTCTAGATATGTTATCTCTTATATGTCTAGTTTATGTCAAATTTTATGGTGCTTAATTCTGATGTCTATATTTCATTTTATAAACAAAACATTACGCCTAGGTCAGAAATTCCAACAACTATCCGAAAATTTCAGCAACCTTCCACTGTTTTTCATACATCATAAAACTTCAATCTCACCATTCCCATGCACAAGACAATCCACATGCTGTCATATACATAACATACACTGCCCTTTACCATATTATACATTTACAACATTTTATTTTCTGTATTTTTCATACATAAATACAACCCAAAACACTGCTATTTATATGAGATAAACACTGCCGTTTTTCTTTCCAATAACGTGTTACCATACAATCACACTTTGAATTTTCAGTTTTCATATACCAAACACTATAACACAGCCACTTGAATTGCCATGCATTGTCCTCCTCATTCTATAAGCCAACAAATCTTAATAACATGTAATCTCACAATCAATTCCATACAAAACATAACACATGTTCCAAATCATAACAACACCTACTTACCTACTTTTCTTGTTGCTGAAAAATCTAGAAATTCCCTTTTCTTCCTCTTGATTTTCTTCTCTTTTCTCTTTCTTTCTCACTTCCCCAACCAAGCTTTCTCTCTCTTGGTTCTTGTTTCCCTCTCGGCCAAGCATCCATTTCTCTTGCCGTATATTACCTCTTCTCTTCTTATTTTGCTTGTTGTACTCTTCTTCACCCTTCTTTTGCTTAACCAAACACACTCTCTCTCTCTCTATCAGTTTTTTCTTCCTTTCTTCCTTGCCAGAATTTCTTCTCTCTTCTTTCTCTATGGGTTTGTGCTTTCTTCTCATTCTTCTATAAGTTTCTCCACTCTTCTAGAAAATGACAAAGACTTATCTTCTTAAAATGATTTAATAACCAAAATGAAATACAAATAAAATACATTACTTAAATATAATAAAGTGGGTCGGCAAGTCAATTCATTTGTTTCTTTTCTCATTTTGAATTGTTCTAAACAAAGCCAATTACTCTTCATTTAGCTTTTTTCATTTGTTCTTGGGCTTGGCTTTTGGGCTTTAGTTGAATTGGGCTTATTTACATTCTAATTTCCTTAGCCCAATGATCATTTAAATAACTTAAAATCATTAATAATAAAAATTAATTAATTTAGCTAATTTCTCTTTTGAATCCTTTCGACCCATTAGGCTGAATCTCATGCATCATCTCTTAAACTATTTATAATTAACTCATTTGCAAATTATTAATTGTTTATGTTGGAAAAAAAGAAAAAAAAGAAATATATATATATATATATATATTCTAGCCACTAGAACTTTGGTATATCTATTACGCAAAATTTCAATCATTACAAGGAGCAGGAGCAAGAAGTATGCCCAAACTATCTTCATGGGAATTCGTTCTCTACTGTAGCAATAATCCTCATAAAGAGAAAATTCAATCAGTGAATTGTGATATAGACAAGAATCAACTTGTGATGTAACATCAGTTTCAATGAAATGTTCCAACCTTCTCTCGAGCACTACAATTGGCAGAAGAAACAATCTCTCGAACTCTACTGATAACTCTTTCGCTATCCAAAAGTAACATCCTTATTTATTTCACCCAATTCCATCTTCTTCAAGCAAAGCAAGTTTATGAACCTTCTCCTTGCTTATTTGCAATAAAGGAACCTGTTTCCTCAACACATTCAAAGCCAAATAGTCATCCTTACGATACAAGTACTCCAAAAAACACTGCTTAAATACCAAAAACAACATTGAGGCTATTATCTCGTGATTCAAATCTGTAAATGCATTAATGGTATCAACATAACTATCCCAATCTCTATTAAGTATTTGCAATTCCACCTCTTCAAATTTTGCAGATTTGCATAATACACCAGACTTAAACTCCAAACAGGAAGCATATTTTTGGCATCTCAATGAATATAAACATTGAACTATAACTTTCAGAAGTTCTTGTTAGAACTTACAAAACCAACATGAAATTTCTCACTAGATTATAAACATATAAAAACCATTTAAAATTAACCTTGGAGCAAGCTATGTCCATGGGAGGGTTGTTGTGATGATTCGATTAATGTTTGTGGTAAATCTCCTTCTCCTTTGTCTGTTATTCTTGATTTGAGCTAAGAGTGTCTTAGAGAGAAAAATGAAAGAGCTTTTTACTACACTTTGCACTTTTGACTAAAGATTAAATAGTTTAATGAGCTAACCATTTATTATATAATGTAAGTGTAGGGACTTGCTCCTGTTAACAAAATTGACCCATCCCATTATGAGTCATATCATTATAATGCAGGATCATACTTAACCAGAGTGCATATTGCATGATATAGGTGTAACATAATTGGCACACTATCATAATTTATCACAAATATAATATCCCAATATTATAGCTTCATAAATTTGACATTAAACCAAAATGTATAAACTAGATTAATGACTTTACTAGTCCACCAATATGGAGTAAATACAACAATCTCCCACTTGGACAACACAATTCATTTAAAGTTTGAGTAAACAAAGAACTTTATACATATATAATACTTATATATTTAAAATAAAATCAATCTAGTCTAACAATGATTCAAACAAAAAATGTCAAATGTAAGCAACTACCCAAATTATCACAAAGGCAACAAGTATCCATAAACCTCATAATGCATTGTACCGACATGGTACATATGTGTACACTTATGAACACTTCATTTAACAAGTAATATGCAAGTATGAGATGGAAATGATATGTAGAATGTGATCAAATAATGATTTCCATACGGTTCATGCATCCATTGAGAATGATGCATTACTTTAACAGAAGCTCATGAGACTAATCTAGAATGTCTTAACTAACATATGCCATAGAGACAGAATGTGCACTAATAAACATATGGCAAACATAGGAATCCATTAACCACAGTTGCAACTGTTTTACAATACATAGGACTTCCACTAACTTAGTACAACAAATGGCTCTAACAAGCCCATCAGGGTGACATGTTGTCTAAACACCTTAACAGCTAAACTTTTAGTTAGTGAATCAGCCAACATGAGTCCTATAGGTATGTGCTCTATAAACACAATGGATTCTATTACTTTCTCTCTTACAAACAAGAATTTGATATCAATATGCTTGGAGCGTGAGGAACTTCTAGTATTTTGAGAGAAAGCAACTGTTGTAAAATTATCACAAAACATCTTCAATGGCTTTGGAATGGGAATAATAGAACCCATCCCTGAGATGAAAATTTGCAACCAAATAACCTAGCATTTAGCTTTATAACATGCCACATACTCAGCTTCTATGGTTGAGGATGTTGTCAGTGTTTGTTTAACACTTTTCTAAGAAATAGCTTCTCTAGCCATCATGAAGATGTAGTCGAAAGTCGATTTTCTATCATCTAGACAGCTTGCAAAATCAGCGTTAGAATATCCAATTAAATCCAGAATGTCGAATTGTTGATAGGTCAAAACATAATCTTTAGTGCCTTGAAGGTATCTTAGCATTTTTTTTTTGCAGCTTTCCAATGCTTTAACCCAGGATCGCTCAAGTATCTTTTAAGTATACCAACAACATAAGCAATATCAGGACGTGTACATACTTAAGCATACATTAAACGACCCACTATAGAGGCATATAAATATTTTTCATTTGAGCTATTTCTTTATCATTTTGAGGACATTAAGATTTTGACAATAAGTCACATTTCATAATGGTGCCTTAACAGGAGAACAACAATGCATATTGAACCTACTCAGTACACGTTTAATGTAGGCTTTTTCAAACAAACTAAGAATGCCTCTATCTCTGTCACGCAAGATCTCAATCCTTAGAATGAAATGGGTTTGACCGAGATCTTTCATATCAAAGTTACATGACAATATATATTTTGTCTTAGTTAATAGGTCAGTGTCATTAGCTGCTAGTAAGATATCATTAACATAGAGCATAAGAATTACAAAAGTGATTCCACTGACCTTTAGATATATATACTGCTAAACAATGTTCTCCTTGAATCCAAGTGATATGACAATCTTATCAAACTTTAAATACCACTGTTTGGATGCTTGTTTTAGTCCATAGATAGACTTCTTGAGTTTACAAACCATATGTTTTATTCTAGGTACTACAAAACCCTCAGGTTGCTCCATATAGACATTCTTAGACAAATTTCCATTAAGAAAAGCTGTCTTGACATCCATTTGATGTAACTCTAAATTAAAATGAGCCACTAATGCCATAATGATCCTAAAAGAATCCTTGGTAGAATTTGGAGAGAAAATTTCTTTATAATTAATCCTTTGTTATTGTTTAAAGCCTTTAGCCACAAATCTACCTTTAAACTTTTTTACTTGACCTCTAGAGTCCATCTTGGTCTTGTAAACCCACTTGCAACTGATTGATCTATTACTATATGACAATTTAACTAGATCCTATATACCATTATAAAACATTGAAGCTATCTCATTTTGCATGGCAAGCATCCAACTCAAAGAGTCTGGACTACTAACAGCCTCTCCAAAAGTACCAGGATCAGAAGACACATGAATGTCAAATTCATGTTCCTGCAAGTAAACAACATAATCATCTGAGATTGCAGATCTTCTGGTCCTCTGTGATTTCCTAAGTATGACATCATCCACATTGTCATCAACATTGATCACATCAGTTTCAGCTGCAGGATTCGGAATGAGATTATTAGGATATATTATTAGTTCATTCATATGTGGCATTACTGTCAAAGGACAAGGCATATAAGGTATTGGTGCAACAATACGTTCTTTTCTGAGAACAACATTGCGAGATTCAGAACCTCCACTTCCAAAATCATTCTCAAAATAAATTGCACGGTCAGACTTAATGATTCTAGTTGATGAGAAAGGCAATAAAATCTAGAACTTCTGGAGCCGATGCAATAGCCAACAAAATTTCTATTAATAGTTTTATTGTCAAGCTTCTTTGACTGTGGGTTGTAAGGCCTTATTTCTGCTTTACAACCCTAAACGTGGAAATGATGCAAGCTCGGCCTCTTTCCTGACCATAATTCAAAAGGTGTTTTGGAAACTGATTTACTTGGAACTTGATTCAAAATGTAAACTATAGTTTTCAAGGCTTCACCCTATAAAAAATTTGGAAGTATGGAGTTACTTAACATACACTGTACCATATCTAGAATTGTACGATTTATTCTCTCTACAATTCCATTATGTTCAGGAAGTCCAGGCATGGTATACTGGGCATTAATTCTGCAATCCTGTAAATATCTAGCAAATGGCCTAGGATTCACCCAGTTTCATAGTACCACCCATAATATTCATCACCTCTGTCTAATCTCAATGTTTTAATGAGCTTACCTTTCTGAAGCTCTGTAGCAGACTTAAAAACTTTAAAGGTCTCAAGTGAATAAGACTTCTTATGGATTAATTTCACATGACTAAAACGGGAATAGTCATCAATGAAGGTGATGAAGTACTTACGCCCACCTAGTGTAATAGGTGTAAAAGGCCCACAAATATCTGTATGTATTATTTCCAAAACATCATAACTTCTGCTAATTTTATCCCTTTTGGTCTTAGCAGTAAACTTCCTTTTAATGCAATTTACACATGTGCCAAAATAAGAGAAATCAAAATTTTGAAGAATCCCATCTCGGACAAGTCTTTCTATCATTTGTCTAGAAATATGTCCAAAATGCCTATGCCACAACATGGAAGATCTTTCATTCATTTTACCATTATTAGAACCAACAACCACATTATTCACAATAGGAGACGAAGAAGAAGATTACCTAACATTGAGGTGTAAATCCATCATATATAAACCATCATGCAGAGTGCCAAAGCCAACATACATGTTATCCCAATACAAAAATACATTTCCTTCACCAAAATGAAAAGCATAACATGCGCTATCCAAAATAGATACAGATATTATGTTTCTCCTAATACTAGGAATATACACTGTATTAGGTAGTTCCAAAATATGGCCGAAGGATAACATCAATCTGACAACTCCTATGAGCTTAACTTGGACCTTCACCCCGTTGCCCATGTTCATCAAAATCTCCTTCTCATTTGGTCTCTGGCTACTTATCAATTCCTAGGAGGAATGAGTAATATTTATACTAGCACTAGTGTTTAACCACCAAGAATTAGAGGGTACATCAACTAGATTGGATTCAAAAGAAACAAAAGCAAAGGCAATTATAATACCTTTCTTTACTTTCCAATCTATAAAATTTCTACAGTTAGCCCTCTTGTACCCAGGTTTATTACAGAAATGGCACATTCCTTTAAATCCATATAGTTTTTGAGAACTAAAGATATTGGCGGAACCAGAATGAGAACCAGACTTTTGAGATTTCTTCTTATAAGGCTTCTTGTTGGGTTTATCTTTAAAGAAGGGTTTCTTAGCATTATTGTTGCCTTGCTTCATCATGAAGGCAGCATGAGATCTACCAGCTTTCAAGATCTACTCTTCTTAGATGACAATGGCAGTCATGGTATTCAAATCCCAAACTTTCTTCTACGTATTATAGCTAGATTTCATTCCATCAAATTGGGAAGGAAGGGATTCTAGTAGCTATCAAACAAAGAAATGGCTTCCTACTTCAACTTTCATCTCCTTTAACTTGTGGTAATAAGAGATCGTTTTCATATGTGTTTCCTGGCACCACTGACTCCATCATACTTGGTAGTAAAAAACAGTCGCATGTAATTTGATATCTCAGCCTTATCAAACTTTGTAAAGTACAACTTCATGGCATTCATAAAATCCCTTGCACTTTCAGTGCTCGAAACACTCTTTTTGATGACTTTAAAGAGTGCTCCTACAGGGCATAGTGGTTCTTTTCCTTTAAAGAGCTCGATGGTGTGGGTAGAGTAGGTGGATCGACTCTCAAGGCTAAGTTCAGTTTCATCACACCCAGAAACATGGTGAGCGATTCAAACCAATCATTAAAGTTTGATCTGGTTAGAGTCTTGATAGAAGAAAGTTGTAGGGACATGCCAAGATTGAATGAAGCTGATAGAATAACGCCAAAAGAACATTAAGCACGTGTATCCAGAATCATGCTACAAAAGTTATTCTATCATTATTATTAATTAACACCGTCCCACAACTTAATATAAAGATAAAGTAAATCTAGTTGAATATACAACTCATAGTGACGAATCACTGACAGGGTAACATAATCACCTAGTTTATTTATATTATACTCAACCTAAAAATCTTTATTGCCCCAAGCATCTTTCAAAACAATAATTAATCCAACAGGGAAAAAATTACCACTCTTAGAGACCTTGGTAAAAAAAAATTATTAACCACCTAACATTATTATTATCATACCTAGAATTACCCAAATGAATCTTCCCATAACTTGTCTTAACTAGTCCTACGATGGGCAGGACCATAATTAATTCAAGTTAGCAATTCTATGTAATTTTAGGAATAGGCATAGTGATTAATTAATTAAACAAGCTTGACACAAATAAATGAATTAAATACATAAAGGATAAAATTAATTTCATAAAAATTAAAGCATACTAACATACTCAATTAATTCATTTAACTGCTTATTTAACTAAAACCAAATAATTCAATAAAATGGCCCAAAATAAAATAAATTACCTAGCCAAAATAATTGCATAAAGTTAGCAAATAATAAAGGCATAACCCAAAAATGGTTCAAAAGAACAACAATGGTCCAAATTACTTCGTAATGTTCAAAAAGAAAATGGCCCTACAAGAACTAGTAAAAAAAATAGCCAAAGACTTAACTAAATGGTGGCCCACTTACAAAATAATTACAAAAAAGCTTTTCAAAAGCTACATGGTTTGTAAAAAAATATTTATTTTCAAAATAGAAAAGTTGACACATGCAAAAAGGGATTGTCAGCTCACTTCTCAAGTATGGTGCGTGTGTCTCACGTGATTCGTCTTCTTCAACAAGACGGGTTATTAATAGATAAATGGGTCTTTAACCTAACAAGACTAGAAAATGGCTGTCTAGATATCGTTTTTTGCATCGGAAAACATTATTTTGATCCTTTCAACACCCTTAACAAGAATTCGACCACCATTTTTACAAAAAAGGCTAAAATCAAAAATGGATTTTTTTTAAGTTTGAAGAAAAAAAATAAAATCTTTCAAACTATCAATAACAACACAACATCACCAAGCATGAATAACTTATAATCTTAAGTGAGAAGCTCTGATACCAACTACTGGAATTTCCAAAACCAACGTGAAATTTCTTACTAGATTATAAGTACACAAAAAACATTTAAAACTGAACTTAGAGCAAGCTGTGTCCATGAGAGGGTTGTTGTGTTGATCCAATCAATGTTTGTGGTGAATCTCCTTTCCTTTTGTCTCTCATTCTTGATTAAAGCTAAGAGTGTTTTGGAGAGAAAAATGAAAGAGATTTTTACTACACTTTGCAGTTTTGACTAAAGATTAAATGGGTCAATGGATTAACAATTTATTATATAGTGTAAGTGTAGGACCTGCTCCTGTTAGCAAAATTGACCCATCCCATTATAAGTCATAACATTATAACACAGGATCATAATTAACCATAATGCATATTACATGATATTGGTGTAACATAATTGGCACATTAACATAATTTATCACAAATATAATGTCCCAACATTATTGCTCTATAAATTTCACATTAAACAAAAATGTATAAACTAGATTAATGACTTTGTTAGTTCACCAATATAGAGTAAATACAACAATTCCTACCTCCATATTAAACCTCTGGAGCCTATCATAGTAGATGAATTCTCTATAAATTTTAGCAAATTCTATAATTTTTTTTGTAAACTTTCTAGTGTACCACGCTCAAAAACTACCAATTATTCCTTTAGCCACGAGTTATAACAGTTTGGAAATAACTCAAACAATAATTGAATTCTCTCAATATATATTCTAAAAGTAACAAATACTTGAAGTCGAATGATCAACAAAATGGAAAGAACTAGTAAGATACCAAGAAAATAACAAATAACATCAAACCCAAATGCTTGAAAAATTGAAAATTAAAAAAAAGAACTAAAAACCAAAGAGACCACGAATACACTAACCTACTTACCTTAAAAACTAGATACGAAAACTCAGTACAGATTCCTTGAAGCTAACGTGTAAAAAGCTAAGGAACCTAGGAGAGGTTACGTGGAAAGAACCAATATGTTTATAATTTTGATAGTATGTAATTTGATCTTACCGGTCCAATTTTGTAGTCTAATTTAACATAATTTGAACAATTTTGCCTCATGATCAACTCAGTATTGTAGTAAACGAACTAAGTAATTTTATCTTTTAGTACAATTTAAATATAAGATGATCAATGTGAGTGCAATTATATATCATACGTTATAATTATTAGTAGTTGATGTTTTTTGGAATGGATAAGAGTTAGACCCTTCTACCACGATATTTCTCAAAACCTTCTGATAATGTAACCCATAATCCTTCGTGATAACACCAATTGACACAACCTCAGCCATATCCAAAAAATAATAAAATAATTTATATTTGTTCATAAAATCAACAAAATAATTTATTTTTTATTAGGGAAAATTTTAAATTAATACAAAATTTCACAATTTCGAGTTTTTTTTGGTGATGTTTCTTGAGTTTTAACGAACAAAATTTAACAATTAATGTCATATGCAACTCAAATAAATTCTAATATCAATCATAATAAATTTCATGCACATATTTATATTAAAATCAACCAAAAATCATCCGAAAATTAAAGCATAAAAACTCACTTCTATGTTTATATTTGTCGCTAGAATACCTAAATCTTTCAATTGATGCATGAAATATTGAAATATTAAAATATTGAAAGTGTGAATATGACATCCCTACCTAAGATCTCAAACTCCAAAATCTAAGATAGTAGATTTCTTCTTGGTCATCACCTGTCATCATACACCATG
This sequence comes from Cedrela odorata, assembly GCA_035584115.1. Lineage (NCBI taxonomy): Eukaryota > Viridiplantae > Streptophyta > Magnoliopsida > Sapindales > Meliaceae > Cedrela > Cedrela odorata. The sequence continues at coordinate 15,740,768 of JAXCLQ010000001.1, read as the reverse complement.
ATCACATTACTAGTAAACTTCTTTCACTAGGCGTGGCTAGCTCGATGTGATATACACAAGTGAACGATGTGCTTTAATATAGATGGCAGCAATGATATCTTAGATCAAAGGACCAGTGGTACACTAGTACGGCTGTGTGACATATCATAGACTGTGGATAATCACCCATATGATTCATAACATTTAGTCATGCTCAGTAACATGTTCTTTAACGCATCACTCATGTTTATGCTCTTAAGACATAAGACTTATCTCCCAACTATTAGCATCTAATACTAATCCTTAGCAGCATCAAACATGCCAATCACGCAATTTCATAGTCTCATATGGCATTACCTCAACCGAAAACTGATTTGGATGTATTCAAATTAAAACTTTGTACTCATATCTACAACTTCTTGCAGATAGAGTCATGACATCATAATACATCATGGGATTTTATTCTGCATTATTTATTTATTAAAGCAACTGTAAATGCAAAATAATATAAATGCCATTTTATTAATCATAATCAATTTACAATTAATTGCATAAATATAAAAACATACAAGGAATGATATCTCTGAACCACTTGACACGATTGGTTCTAGGATATATCTCAAACAATCTTCCACCCCACTGATTAGAAATCTCTCGAGCATGTAAAAAAGTGACAATTGCGCTGCGTCAAAATCATGTATGGCAAAAAAATCAAGCTCATCGTATATCGTCTCTATGTCATCTAAAGTAATGGATGCCTAATCACTAAAGAACCTGTCCTACAGAAGTGTACTTTCAGGCAAATCCACAACCGAAAAATGTTTACAATCTAGGTCAATTATCAAGCTGAAATCTTTACGTGAAAAATGAATGACCTGCCTCTCACGATGAAACACATCTCGTTATTTCCTTCATTCACTTGGACCTCGTGCAACAACATATAGTTAATAAGAATGGGCGAATGATACAAATCTTTAATGGACAATAAGTTCATAAAATAAGTCTTTTTGAATATATCAACTTGTGTCATTGTTAACTTCCTTCTAATATGGTATATTACCTCAAATCATAATAAACAGCTCGACTCCTCATAAAAATGATCATCTGCTGTAATATTAAACTATAGTTATTCTATCATTTCTACCTGTAAAAATTACACAAACAATTAGTTCTTACTAAATATTGCATATAAAAAGAAAAAGTTATAAAAAAAAAAATTTACATGTAAAAAACAATTTTTAGTATAATTTCTTAACTCTTTAAATTTTCTAATGCAATTAATCATACTTAATTTAAAATAATATTATTGTTAATTTTTTATTTTTTAACTAATTTTTTTATAAAAATAAAAAGGTATATTTTACATGTAATTAATGCATGTATAAAGGTACTTTTAGGTTCTCTTTTATAAATTAAATTAATTTTTGTTTTTTGCACATAAAAACCAATTTTTAGTATAATTTCCTTACTTTTTGAATTTTCTAATGCAATTAATCTAACATAATTTTAAAAAATTAAATTTTTTATTTGTGAATTTGTTCCAGATATATTTTTTCCATCCTAAAATCTGTTTATAATATATTATTTTCATGCCATAAACACAACACACTACCCGTTTCAATTTTCTCAGCAATAAAATTAAAATATTTCATCACGAAAATTAAAAATTTTCAACAATAACATAAATTGGCCTTTTTTGTCACTACCGAAAATAGTTTAGTCACCAAAATTAATTAAAAAGTTTATGTGAATGAAGTGTTTTGCGAGATTTTTTTGTTTAAGTGTTAATTGATCATGTTTAAATTTTGTAAAATTTATCTATTTAGTAAAAAATTTTTAAGATTGGTCATAAATATAAAAGAAATTAAACTAAGTTAATTTAGAAAATTTCCTAATGGCGTAATAGGTTTTACAATAACCCAAAAATAAGTTTTCATGACCATGCGAAACGCTGCTAAACTTAGTGATTTAAAAGATGAATTTTTTAGTAATTAGAACATCATAGAGAGAAATTTGATCTCAATTTCACAAATCTAATATCTAAAAAAGGTGAGTGGTGTGGTTTCTTTAGTTTATGTCACCTTAAGAACGAGATCATCTTTATAAATGAAATGTTTTTCTTGAAGTACTTGTTGGAGATATGCCATAGAACTAATCATGTCATATAATTCAGGAATATCATCCTTATGTATATATAATTCTGTAACTAATTGTAAAATTATTTACGATTAATAAAATAACTTTTATATCATTTTACATGTATAGTTGCTGATATATATTATACATATAAAACACATAATGAGTTCCCGTGATGTATTATGATGTCAAGACTCTATCTGTAAAGAGTTGTAGATATGAGTGCAAAGTCTTGATTTAAATATATTCGAATTACTTCCTAGTTGAGGTGATGTCATATGGGACTATAACATTACATAACTAGTATGTTTGATACTGCCAATGATTAGTATTGGATGCTAATAGTTGGGTGACGAGTCTCATGTCACAAGAATATAAATATGGGTAATGTGTTAGAAAACGTGTTACTAAATGTGACGAAATATGAAAAATCACATGGGTGATTGTTAATAGTCAATAATACGTCACACAGCCGTACTAGCATACCACTAGTCATTTGACCTGAAGTGTCACGGCTGCCCTCCATATTAAGGCAAATCGTTCACTTGTGTATATCGCACCTAGTTAGCCATGTCTGGTGAAAGAAGCTTGCTGGCAATGTGTTTAGGTGTATGAGGATAAGTGATAGCCAAGGTAGAATCTGTTAGCTCAAATTTTGAAGATTGAGATCCTAGGTGGTACTATCATACGCCAGAATAAAGTTTTTAACTAAAGCATGTATATCCGGAAAAGTGTTTCGCGGATATAGGAATCCTGTATATATGAATTATGTATATGATTGAAGTTCTGATCTTATGATTGAGTTAAGGGTTTGACGATATCATGACCTGCACTTGATTGGAAGTCAACAATAGAGGAACTTCACTACATACATATACGACTATATGGATTCATTACTGTCTAAAGGTCATGACGTCTTGTTAAAAGTCGGTTATGATCATTGAGAACTTTGGTTATAAAGAGTTGTACCAAAGTGATACGAAGGAGTTCGCATCTACTCATGTCCAGTTCACAATGAATCCAGGGATCACATACATTAGTCAGTTACTTGATAATGATGGCATTTGCTATTGTACAATAATTATTAATTGGTTAATGATGTTGTTCTGATACTTTGATCGGGTAGCAATTTCATTCTTTATTATAAAGAATATATTTCTCAGCAAGGATGAGCTAGCACTCGTAAGCGTGGAAAATATTTCGATTAATTATGAGATAACGTAAAAATAATTTACAAATATTTTAATATTGTTATATTTAGATATAATACTTTAATATTGAGTAAAGTAACATTAAAATATCAAAGGTAATATATATATATATTATTAAAGTAATAATGTATGTATAAGATATTTATATATATATACACATAAATATATTATTAGTGTAATAATATAATATGTATATATAATTATATAAATATCTAATATTCTCTCTCTCTCTCAATATATATTAATTGGATTAATATGTATATATATATATATATAACAAACATTGATTAAACGTAATCAATACCCACAAACTAAAAACATGAGTCATAGTTTGGAATTTAAGCTATTTGGTGAGTTGGATGTAAAGCGGTGATTTAAATAAAGTCAGTGGAAGAGATATGTCAAATTAGATTTGATAAATAAAAAGGTTAAGTGTTAAGTTTTGTAAGTTTTGGATAAGCCACGTATTAGATACTGCCTCTCCAAGTTTGAGAAACTGAGAGAGCATTCTTCTTCTTTTTCTTCATTCTCGTAAGCTTCATTCTAGAGTAGAGTGATAGTTATGCTTGGTTGTGAACTAAAAATAGGAAGGGAAGAAGAGAGAGGCTAGAGAGAGAAAGCTTGGTTAAGCTTGGTAAAGCTCAGCCTTGAAGATCTCATAAAGAAGCCGGAACCACTGTCACCAACACCAATGTGTGGACACTCTACGGAGGCAAGCAAAGACGTTCATTTGCTGTTCCGGTTTGTAAAGGAAAGAAGTAAGACTTCTCAACTTTACATTTATATGAAAAAGTTTTAAATACCAAAACATACATATGAATATGTCTAAATCCAGTGGGAAGCCTTTCCGCATATCCGTATAACGACTATGGCCTCCCTAGCGGCGGTCCCGTGCCCAGGAATTGATCCTACTCATTGCGCTTTCGCTGCGAGTGCAAAACAAAATATGGTTTTCTGGCTTGTTTTCTTCAGTATTTGCAATCCAACAGCTACAAAAGGTAATTTACAAGTTAAACAAACAAAAGTATTTTGTTTCCATATGCACCACAACAAAGATGAAAAAGTAACAGTGTTAATAGCTTAATTATGAACTACTGCAAGAAAATAATTTATAGTAAAACCACTTGCATAATCATAAATACTATTTATTAGCATTAAATTGTTTAAAGTTAAACTGCCAAACAAGATTATTTGTAAGGTTCAACACATACCTAGTTGCCTAAACATTTAAAATACTTAGTTATCTATAATTGAGCATTGAACAAAAACAGCCAAAGCAATTAGAATTTGTAAGTTTAGCCAAAAAGTCCATTGCCTAAACTGTAACAAGAAATTAATTGAAATTAAATAGCCAAATGTATATGTGCATAATTACATCCAGAAACCTAATTATCTCATAAAATGCATGGCAACAGCCTCTGATACTTTTCCATGCTTGAGAATATAAGTTGTAAGATAAACTCTATCACAATATTTTGAAACCAAATAAATTTGATCTTCAATATGTCATACTTAATAAATGGCTATAATTCATACAATTTAGCAGAAAATTAAAAACAATGTAATGACATCTCAACTAATCTAACACACTGACAAGTGAAGCCTAAAACCAATTACCATATTTCAATACTTTTGTCTACTTTCCTCCATTTTCTTAGTAACCAAACACAGGCAAACATAAAACAGATTCAAACTCAATTTAAACCTCTTAACATCGCTTTAAGTTGTAAATTAATAGTAACAAAGTGATGCAATTAAGTTTTATTGGAAATTTGTTACAAAAATACATGCATACCCTATACTTTTGTAAATGTTCCTTTATTAGGGGATAATATCTTTATTATTCTATGAACTTTATGTTATGGACACTTCATGTTCAGAACCAAAAGTATGATGCAAGGTTTAAGAAAATTTTACATCAACTTGTCCGTTCTTATACTTTTTTTTTTTTTGCACTATTATTATTATTTATTTAATTGAATATCATGGTGTACGCACTATGCAAACTAGCTTAGTTTTGAAGCAATCTTGTTTCAACTAGTGATTGGGAAGCCATCATTTGATGGCAATAATCAGTTGCAGGTTTTGGGAAGATAAACCAATATTATTTTTTTCAATGTATCATCAAAGTTTAAAAGCTGCAAAGATGGCTCATAATGTGAAAGTTCTCAATATTCACTTGTTGTTTAATGCTTATTTGATGGCTAATATATATGTGCCCCTTGTTTTTGTAGCTTTTTAAAAATATTTTGACATCCACTCAGATGCGGTTTCCACCAAGTGCTTATGAATTTGAAGAGCTACATCCAGGTTATGTGGATCTCGACAGAAGCCTTTTACACTGAAATCCAAGTATTGTTACTATTATGTATATATATACATCGAGTGAACTTTTGCATTATGTATCATATTAGTTCAACATTATAATGCTTTATAGGGGTGTGTAGCGGTTCCGATTCGATCTAAAATCACAAAAAATCGAATAAAAAAATTAATTTCTAGCAGAAACTGATTTGATAGTGTGATAATCAAAATTTTACGTAATGGGTATATTAAAGCTCCGGTGATAGGAATAAAATTTTTTGAACGTAAAAAATTAATAATTTGAAAAAAATTAGATAATTATAAATAAACCAAGATGTTACATGAGTTTCAACTTAATGAGTCGATAAAATTTACAAGAAAAATGAGCTAAATAAAATAACCTTTTAAATTAAATGATTTTTTTTTATCAATTTAAATGACAAATAGGTTAAAAAATAAAATGAAAAATTAAGCCCAAAAAAAGGGATAAACAATATTCAGCCCAATACCCATCTATTTAAATAACCCATTGTTTTTATTTATTTATTTGGTCTTCATCTTTTTCATTTAGCAAAAGAAAAATCTTGAAAGAAAGAGGTAAGAAAAAGAGACATGAAAGGATGAGAGGAATGAAGGGAACCGAAATAAATGATGATGAAAATGAAGGGAGTCGAGCGAAATGATGAGAGAAGGAAGAGAACCGAAAAAAATGATGAGAAAAAGAGAAAAGAGCGAGAGGGGGGACCTTTGATCTTGACAGAAATGGAAGAAGAAGAGGAGAGGGAGCAGTTGCCGAATGAGAAGAGAGGAGGAATTGCCGAGCTAGGTGAGGAGAAGAGGAATCGCTGAAAATGAAGGGCTAAGAGAACAACCCATGAATGAGAGACCAAAATGGGTTTGGTCGAACGTGAAGTTAAGGAAATTTTAGGATCTGTCCGGTATTATTTTTGGGGTATTATTTTTATTTTCGTTTTACAAATTCAATTATAAAACTTATTATTTATTGTTTTGTAATTTTTAAATTCATAAAACACAAAATACAACTTATACTTTTACAATGTAAAACCATAAAACAGTTTTAAGTTGTTTTATATGTTTTACGAAACAAATCTAAAATATGTCGTAAGCTCTGTTAGAAGAACAAACATAAAAACCAATGGCAACAACGACAACACTCTACCTCCAAATGCAATCCGATATTTGTTTAGCTACCTTCATTCTTCCGCTCTCTTAACCACCACCGCCACCTTCACATCTCCTAACGGGCCGCGGCCGCGCATTGATCTTTCTCTCGCTCCACGACTCCATTTTGGCTCTTCGCTTTCTCCAACAACAAGTGAACCGTTCGTCGATAAGGTTCGTGATAAACTGTTGATATGTACAACAGATGAGCTTCACCATTTCTCCATCCCAAATTGTGATTGATGCCTCAAACTTTGGAGTTACCATCCTCTTCCTCAGGTTTATCTCTCGCCGTAGCATTTCTTTCTTCATTTTCTTTTGTTCTTTTTCAAATTTTCAATTTTTTCAATGAATTATTGTATTTATGTTAGGCTCCAACAAGGAATCATCCACTGTTGCTATTATCTAGAGTGGGGAATAATTCCATTGTTACGATCTCTCTTTTGGACTAAGTTTTATTTAACATATGTAGGCTGTAGTGAGAAAGATCGGATTTTGTGAAATTAAATGTCAATTTTTTTAGCTATTTTTCTATAGAATTTAATGTTAAATGTTTCAATTTCAAGCCAACTGGGAAAAGAAACTTAAAAAAAGATTTTTGATGAGAGGAAAATTAGGACTTAAAATTATAATGTCGGTAACAAAAAAATAGAAAATTGATTTTTGATGTATGAGGTATGAATATAAATTTCTAATTTGTTTGGTTTCCTCACAATCGAAATTATTTGTAATGTTTTTCTGTAAATAATAATGAGTTTAATTTTCATTATTGTGTCTCGTATGATGCAGGATCATAGTGAATTATTATTTTCATTTTCTACTTAATACTTAAGACTTTAACCTCTTAGTAATGCATGTGATATGCTTGCAATCTTCGTTTCCTGTTACATGTTTGGCCAAGGATTTGAAACATGGATACTTGAAGTTTGAGGAGCTGGGTTGAGTGTGCGGGGATCAAATTTGAAAGAAGTTGAGCAGTCTACCCATGCAGTATCTGAGCAGATGGAAGTTGTTGCTACCAGTACAACCAATGAAGCTACTACTAAGAGTGTAAGCAATGGAGTTAATTCTGTAGGATGGGAATTGAATGATGTTTTCAGTGCCTTATCAGATTCCTATTGGCTCAGTTGGCAACACCTAAAAGGGGGGGGGGGGGGAATTAGGTTTTTAAAATTTAGCAATTAAAATCGTATGTAATGTAGTGTAGCAATAAAACAATATTTAGAGAAAGAGATACAAATACAATTTTATAGTAGTTCGGCAAATCTTGACCTACGTCCACTCTCTCGAATGCAAATCATTTCCACTGAGATTTAATTAACTTCTTATTTTGATGGGACAAGAGAAACCCAGTATACTCCTTCTGAGGTAAATAGAAACCTCACAACTTCTTTTTTACAGGTGGAAGTAACCCAAAATGATATTCTTTAATACGGGTGAAGATTTACCCAATACCAAATTACAATTGTATATTGGATTTTTGCTTTTCACTATAGTGAATATTTCAATATGCTCTTACAAGAATTTCTTCTCTCACACAAGATTTGAAAGATTTACAGTAGAGAGAAAGTTCACTGTTTACGTATAAAATTGTTGTTCAAGGATTTATATTGATATTGCTTGCAAGTGATCATTTTATTTTGCTTCACTGTATATCTTCTATTTATATTCATCCTTTTTGTGAAGCAACATTTGTCTTACGGCTTAATTTTATGTATTTATTATTCGTCATTAATATTGTAAAAGTTACTATTAAGCTTTAAAATCATAGACAGTATCGATCCGTTTCTCTATGTATCAATCTCTTTAAATAAATAGTATGATTTACATCCCAAGTATCGATCTCTTCATCTCCAAGTATCGATTTATTTTGTGTTGGAGTTATTTCTGGATTTTAGTATATCGATCTGTTGATGCAGAATATCAATCTGGTCTGCTTCGTAATTATTTTCCAACTCTCTAAAGAGTCCATGTATTAAACTCTTCTTTTTATGTATCGATTTGGTTGTCTTTGTAATTATTTGGTAACTCTCTATAAAGACTATATATCAATCTCTTCTCTCCATATATCGATTTGGTTGCCTTTGTAATTATTTTGCAACTTTCTATAAAAACCATGTATCGATCTGGTTGCCTTTGTAATTATTTTGCAACTTTCTGTAAAGACCATGTATCGATCTCTTCAACTCCGTGTATTAATCTTGTTGCCTTTGTAATTATTTTGCAACTCTTTGTAAAATTTATGTATCGATATGTTGATCTCTATGTATCGATCTAGTTGCATTAGTGATTTTATCTGAAGCTATTGTCTCAGCATATATCGATATCTTCATTTCTTTATATCAATCATTCTTGATGTATCAATCTATTATTGTTCTTGTATCGATCTGTTTTCTCACATATCAATCTGTTTGTCTCTGAGTATCAATCTTGAAAGCTTTTTAATACACTTTGACAGAAATTTGTTAAAGAATAATTTCAAGCATATTCATAAATGTATTTGAGATATATTTGAGACATTTTTATTTTACTTAGTCATTATAAAAAACATATGTATATTAAGGTCCGATATCATCAATTTCTCTCATGATATCATTAATTCTAAGATTTGTTCAACTACAATATTGAAATGAAACTAAATTGGACGCATTTTGTGTTACTCTTTCATGAAATTATTTTCTTTATTTGTTGTAGTGGTTACGGAAAACTAATCGAAAACCTTTGCTTGCAGTTGTGGAGAAAATGAAAGAAGTTATATTGCATTGATTTCCATTTGCAACTTCTTGAAATATGTTAAAAAGTTTTTTTTTCTCATGTGTTACATTTAAGCTTTCATCTTTTAAACTTATGTCTCCTGAGATGATGCTGCTGGGATTTATTTCTCTTCTTTTAACGGCTACCTCAAGTACCATAGCCAATATTTGCATTCCATCAAAGTTCTATGATAGTGCTTTTGCTCCTTGCACCAGATCTGAGATTGATGAAGAAATTGAAAATAACTTTTCTAAGGGCTGTAAACTATTGTTGTCCTAAACTTTAGATTCTATTTTCTGTTTTCCTCAATTATGGTCTTTGTGTGAGGAAATTGGAAAGAAAATTAATTGATAGAATTATTAGCTTTAGAAAATTTATTGATAGAATTATTAGCTTTCTTTTTGGCCTTGGTGGTTTGTTATTCATGTGACCTCTTTAGTATCGGGCCAGTAATGGGGGTGGAGGTATGTGGTAACGAAGTGGTGTCAATAAAATTTTGTTGATGGATTAGTTGCATGTTTTCCTTTAAGTAGTTATGTGCTTGTTTTACAGTTGATTTAAGGCTTGTATTATGACTGATGCAGTATACCCTTGAATAAGTTGCTTACGCAAGTTCCACATTGTTTAATTCGTACCTTTGTAGATTATCAATAAGGTGGTGGAATTATTACTCTTAATTTACTTCAATTATGTGCGAATTGCCTTAGTTATAGATAATTTTGGTCAAAACGAAAGGGTTTGAGGAAGTTGAGGGAAATTGTTATAGAAAGTGATGGTTGAGTTCATTTCTGCTTATAATGACATTTTGAAGTAGATGAAAGTTCATTAAGATGAGATAAAGAGTTGTTTACTCTTACAAAAAGAAGACTATTTGAGAGTTGTAAAGAAGTTCATTGAAAGGTAGAAAGGAAGTGAAATCTGGGCATTCTAGTTCTGAAGAATTTTTTTTTAATAATATTGTATATTAAATTTATTAATTAAATTTAAGAACTTATGGAGTTTTATTTTTTTTAGAATTAAATTTATATAATTTTTGTACATTATACAAAAAATAATCATATTATTATTTTTTAAAATTTTAATTTAATAAAATTATTTTTAAAAAATATTTTAACTCATGCATATTTATCGTTTTTATCATTTTCAATTACAGTTACTAAACATATATTTATTATTTTCATTTTCATAATACAATTTCAGAATATGATACCAAATGCGTTCTCATATTTGAAATACAATAACTGAAAAATACTATCTTTATTTTCATTATCATTTTGTAAAAACACTAGTTTAAAAATAATATCGGACCAGCCCTTAATTACCAATAATTTCCAAAATTTGGTTGTGAAAAGTGTGGCTATGTGTTTAAATGGTGGAAAATTTGAATTTGAATTGTGAAGGCCTATAAATAGTGAATGATATATATATATATATATATGCATATATGGCATGTTTTATGTAGAGATTTGCTGTGAGACTAAGATGTGGACTTGCAAAAATTATTGGCCGTGAATACATGTTCACATGGCAATGTTTGGAGCAGATCATTATGAATGAAATTGTGATATATATATATATATATATATATATGCATGTATGATAAATGTTGTGTTTAAAGAATGAGATGTAAATTATAAAATAGCTTGTGTGTAATTTGAATTTGGTTGTGAATAGAGAAGCAAGCGAGAATAAGAGAGAGAAAGAGAGAGAGAGAGAAAGAGCAAAGAAAGAAAATGGAAGGCCGATGAAATGCTGGAGTGAGATACGGAGATGCTAACGGAGAAGATGGCCCTGGTTTCCAGCAAAGAAAGGTGAGTAAATGTGTACTTGATTATGGTTTGAAGCATAATTGTGTTATGTATATGTTTTGGGGTTCGAAAATTGTAGATAAGGTATGGTTCATTTAGTTGGCAAATAAGGTGACCATTTTAATGCATGTATAATATAGATTTGAAGTGTATTTACATGATATGTGGTGGCGGACATGAGTGGAGCATAGAGCGGTGAGAGTACGAGTGAAGCGCGTGAGTATTAATTGCTAAAAATTTTCGAACAGAATTCAAAAAAATGAGAACTGAGCGAGTTTTAGGCATCGAATTAAAGAGCTATAAAATTCTAAGAAAATTAGACACATAGGGGAACGATATAGACGAAAATCAGGTCAAGACACTCAACGTCGAGTGCCTAGAAAATTCAGAAATGTGAACTATTCTTTTATATTTTACATATTGTCTCATTGCGTTATATGTCAAAAATTTGTTATAATTGGAGCGTTTGGACTCGAAATCTGAATCTATAAGAAGTGATAGAAACTAGACTCATAATAGAGTGTACTGCTAAAATCTTAGGTTGGGATACATTGCCGATTTAAGGTAGTGCGAGTTTAAAGTCACTCGCTGTAGAGAAACATCATTTAAAAGTTCATAATTTAAGTAATCGGATCTAAAATTTGAATCCATAGAATGCGGTAGAGTATATGTATTTATTTATTTATTCATTCAATAATAATTATAAAACCTAACATAAGTCGTGTATTGTAGACCGCCGATTAGAGTGCCACCAATACGCTTTAGTACGACTTGGTTGAATTTCAATAGGTGAGTGGACTAATTTTATTTTACAATTGTTCTAGACTTACATTTCTTGGTTTTAAAGAACCTCTTTAGATTTGATACAAACGCTGAAGTTGTTGAGTTGAGTTTAAATCTCGGCGAAAATCGGACAAGTTACGATTTTCAGTAGGCTGAGTTTGGGTGAAAATGATTGGGAGTGTTTAGTGTCCTATTTTATAGTCAATTTATAGAAATATTAGTTTGTTTAAAGTTGTGGAAATGGCCTTGAGATATTGAAAATTAATTACCCTATTTGTTTATAAATCGAGATAACAGTGATGTGGTTTTAAAATCGATAAAATTTGTAAATGTGTTAATGTTATACATATATATTTGATATTTTGTGACTACAGCGAATAGCTTATAATGGACCTATGAGGCGCCTAGGTGATGTACTTTCTTATTTTTCTTAATGTGATGAATGGTGAAATTGTAGAATAGTGAATTGGGAAATGAAAAGAAAATGGCACAGGCGTGATGAGCTATTGAAATGAACCTTTCATTTATAATGTGTGTGTGTATAGATATATGTTTAAGATATGTATACATTTATGATACATATATTCATAATAAATATACTTGAAAAACTGTTTGGAATTAATGCCTGAATTATCTAGATTGAAAAAAATTCAATTAAAATTTCTAAATTGTTTGGTTATGGCATTATAGAAAGCTATGACTTTTATAACCACAAAAATGATTTTCGAAGGTGTCACAAACGTGTTAAGCTGTAAGGTGTTTATAAATTATGACTTGAGGTTGTGGTACTCAAGAATGAGAAGTAATGATGCGTGTTGATTTTATATAAAGGACTTATTGCATTAAATTAAAATGTGACTGTAAGAAATGGTTACTCGGAGCTAATATTGAAATACATATACTTGAAATCCTAAATTAAATTCTCTAAGCATGTTTTATCTATTGTGTTATAAAGGTTATGATCCTTATGAAACGTGTGACTAGTATTATCAGTGAAATCGAGATCGAGAATGTCAATGAGGACTACAATATTATACCTTTATAGATTGTTATTTAGATGTTGATAAATGAGCAAGAAACAATAAGGTTAATGGTTGAGTTTGTAAATGTGCTTTATTTGTTTCATGATTATTGTATGGCTATTTGGTATGGCTTGATTGTTCTTAAATTGCTTTACCTATAATGACCATGTATGCCTGTGCAATTGTTAACTTGGAACCAAGGGGATGACGATAGGTAACGTCCTTAGATTCCTCTGCCTCAGATATTACATTCCTAAAAGCAATGATGATGTCTTAGGGGACAGTGACACGTAACACCTTAAGGCGCCAGAGATGTATAAAGAGTTATTTAGGGGGACAACGATATGTAACGCCTCTAAATACTAAAGATGTGTACATGTGTATTTAGAGGGACGACGATACGTAATACCTTTAAATACCATAATTATTGTACTGTTGTATGTATGATGATGTATCTTGTAAGTACGTTGAATTTGATTGTGATTGAACTGAAAAATTATAAGATGCATATGAATGTATATAAATGGCTATTATGTTTTTATATGAAATTTTTGTATTAATATTTTATTTAACATTCACTCACTAAGTCTTTTAAACTTACCTCCTCCCAAATTTTCAACTTTGCAAGAACTTATGTTTAGCAAGCTAATTTAATAACACAAAGACACGAGCTGAGGAGATGGTCCACCTCGCATATCGCTTCTTTAGCTGCATAAGTATATTTGTAAAATGTGTTGCACATTAATACATTACAATGAAGTTAGACAAGTTGTGTAAGGCTCAGAGTGATAGAATGATTCTATTATCTGCCGGTAACACCCTTGATTAGGATGTTACTAGTAGGTTCCGGTTTTAAAAATTATAAAATTGGAATCAAACAAAAGAATCGGTTCGATTTAAAAATAAAAAATTATTTTTTAAACCAAATAAATTAAACTCTACCTCATATTCAAATACAAACACTTATTTATTGAGTTACATATATAAAGTTATATAATTTATTAAAGGGAACACTTTTTATTCATTGAATTACATTAAAAAAAATTAATTATTGTGTTTTTAATATTTTATTTAAATTAATTTATTATATTATTTGTATAATAATTTAATAAAATCGTGATGTGTATATATTTATTTTAAAATTGTCAAACAAGTTAACAATTATAATAAATAAATATATACATGGTATAATACTATCATATATATAATTGTACTATCATAAAAAAAATTGAATTTCTCTTTTTAGTGATGTGGAATATTAATTAAAATAATAATACAATATTTTTTCAATAATTTATCGTATATCAATTCTCTTTAATAACTTATTTCTCTTTTCTTTCATTCACTTAATTTTTCATTATGTATACAATACTTTTATAATTTAATTTAATTTAATTTATTTTTTAAAATTTTTTTTATAAAGTTAAAAATTGAAAAAATTGAGATAATTGATAAACAAAAAAGATATCATGTTAAACAAAGTAGATTTCGATTCCAAAATTTAAGAATCAAATTATTTAGTACCAAGTGAAATCGAAACGGAAATTGATTTTGTACACCTCTAATACTTTAGTAGTCCAATAGATATTGTATCTAACATCTCTATATTTATGCAAGGTGATTATCAATACATTATATTATAGTTAATATGATATTATTCTTATGATTAATTTGCTCAATATTATTTATTTTAGTTTTAGTTATATTTCCTTTTTTTGCGCCCATAGTTTAGGTTAAGTTTCACCTGATTTCTAACTCCTTTGGTTTCAAGAATCTTAAACTTAAATTTTCATTATATTAGAGCCAAGTTTATTTTTTGCCAAGCAATTATTAAAATGATGGATAAAAAGCATGTGAATGATCATAAACCGACACATTGGAATATTTGAGTTATTAACTCAATTGGTAGCTAAGGAGAAAAAAATGTGTCAAAGTTAGAAGATCAGAGGTAAAGGAATGGGTTGGGCAACTTGTTGATTGCATTAGATATCACACCTTCTGTTACATACATTAACCAACAATTTTTTTTTTTTCACTTTGCCCTGTTATGCATATTTACTGCTTTCGCAAGTACTTATAAATTTATGAATAAGTACATGCTATCTCATATACATGTTATTTATGTTAATTTATAATATTAAACTTTGGTTGCACTTGCTTAAGCTATTTTAATTTTCACTTTTATAAATTAAAGTCGGATTGGGATTTGATCACAAATGTTTTTAATTATGATGATAAAATGCCTATGAGACTTGTTTGTTTTGTCACTCATTTTATTCTATTTTTGGTTTTATTGTGGCTTAGACATTTGTAATATATATATATATATATATAT
>JAXCLQ010000001.1:15710390-15721338 GCA_035584115.1 Cedrela odorata | reverse complement strand
AAGCCTTTGTTGCTAGTCCTAGTGTTAATCCGTTACCAAGACATCGCCGTGGTGGACATCATCATCATCATCATCATGCAAAGCCTCATGTGGTCACTCCTGCACCTTCTGAACAAGGTAAGATTGGTGTGTTGTTCTTTTTGATAGTGTAGTAGGATCTCTCTCTCCCCTAATATTTTATGACCAAAAGACGGTGGAGAAGTTATTAAAAACTCTAGATAACTTTATTAATGAAGACATCATATATTCAATGGTAAGAAAGGAGAACATTGAATTGGATGACATTCTTCATCATGTATACATGGGATGCCTGCAGTCTGTGTGAAAAGCATGGACCCACTTGCTATAAAGGAGATATAATTAAGGAACCTAGCAACCCAATTTCATATGATGCGTCATGTTGGGAAGAAAAGTGGTCGTGTAGCCGTCCTCCAAATTTTCCATTTTCTCCACTCTTTCTGGATGTTGGGACATCACTAATTGGGATTTTTTTTTTGGGTGATAAAAATTCTAGAGAATGAAAGAGTAAATTCATCATGGGAAGGGCATTTTTTGTTGGCTGCTCAAATGAAGCCTTTTCTATCTTATTAGGTTTATGATGGATTTTTTGCTCTCTGATATTCTTAGTAGTTTTGGGCTCTCTAACCTAGAGGAGTTTCTTGTGTATTGTGCTCCTTTGGAATGGATGGGTTAATTTTTCTCTACTCTGACCAAGTTGGATAGTATTATTAGCGCTATTAAATTTCGAAGCTTTCATTTGGAACTTGAATTGCATCTGAGGCAACGCAATAATTTTGACACGTGAATAGGATTAGGAAGTTTGAATAATAGGTACGTGCATCTTTAGAATTCATCAGTTTGAATCTTCTTCAAGGAACTCACCCCTTGACATGTTTGGTCAAAATGATTCCTTTGGTATATCATTGTATTTATTTTCTATTGTGTTTGCTGTCACGTATTTTTATTTTGTTTGGCTTATACAAGTATGTCTATGTTATTGATGTGATTTCTGTTCTGATATTGAATTTTGGGTTTTATGAAGTATATAAACCTTTTTGCGTAAATAAACTCAATAGCCACTTATGTCTGTGGACCTTGGTATCATAAAGTTTGTGAAGACTATTCATGCTAGGAAAATACTTTTATTCTTTGAATTTTGTAGATATCACTTCTTTCCTTAGTACTAGCATTATAAAGTTGTATTGGACTTTGTTTTTCCATATTTAGTGAAGGTATTTATGATGAACGTTATTCTTTGTCTTGGGTGCTACAATAGAGTGTGTTACATTTTTATGTCGAATTTTTCATGGTATGATCTGTGTATCTGTAGTATATAGTTCTTGTATTGTTGTATTGATAATATAACATTTGGCAGGTTGTGATCAAATTTGTGTGGAGCCACTTACAGCAACTCCCTTCGGTTCGCCTTGCGGTTGTGTTTTTCCTATGAAAGTGAGACTTCTTCTGGATATAGCAACATATGCTGTTTTTCCTGTAATGAATGAGCTGGAAATTGAAATTGCAGCAGGGACGTATTTGCAACAAAGTCAAGTGAAAATTATGGGCGCCATTGCTGATAGTCAAAATCAGGGGAAGACAGTAGTGGATATTAACTTGGTTCCGCTGGGTGAGAAGTTTGATAATACCACTGCAATTCTGACATACGGGAGACTGTGGCATAAAAAAGTTCCTTTAAATTTGACTATTTTTGGTACTTATGAAGTTATATACATCAGTTATCCAGGTAGGACCTTCATCTCTCCTCTAAAATTAATTGCTATACCATTTTATTTGTTAACTGGGGTTATGACTTACAAATCTTTATCAGGGATTCCTTCTTCTACACCATATGGGGGTTCTATTGGGAGTGGTCCAAGTGGAAGTGTAGGAGGTCTCCCTATAACTGCAAATTTTGTCAATAAAAGTCAGAGGATGAATCTCAGAACCATTGCTATCATTGCTTTGTCTGCATTTGTACTCCTACTGGTTTTCGTTGGAGCAATATCCATCCTTCTAAAATGGTGGAAGGCTAGAAAACCCTCGAGTGCTGTTGGTCCTGCATTTACATCGTCTATAAATAAAAGATCTGGTAAGTCTGTAATTGATTAGTGTTCAGATACCTTTTACTCTGAAATCGAATGTTGGGCACATCTTCAAACTCTTATGGTGACATAATGGAGTGAATAATCTCCATTATGCCACTATTTCTATGTCATTCTGCTTAGATCAATGATTGCTCTTACTGTTGTATTATCTTATTTTAATATCTTCCCTTTGACTATTGGAAAACATCCAGGAAGTTATAATTATACTGCTGTGTAAAATTTATTAATTTAAGGCTACTTATATTTTAAAAGCATGAACAACACTGCTGTTCGGATGGTTGCTGATATCATTATTTTAGATTTCTATTAGTCTTCCTAGTGTCTGTTGGTTAATAATATCATGTAAGGAGTCAATTTTCTTGCAGTTATTGATTCCCTAACTATAGTGAAAGGCTGGGCCATATTTTACAACAAAAGTTTGATGAACAACTGTGTCATTTTTTCTCTATATATACATTGGGGCAGACCTTCTGTGCTCCCTAATTACTGGGCTATAATCCAAACTGGTGCATTTTCTTTTGGTTGTGTTATAGAAGGATCCCTAACCGAACAATTCCCATAACTCAAATCTGAGACAACTCACACAAGAGTAATGCTGCTTAGCTACTTAACCTGAAGGCCTTCAAATTTAATACTAGGGTAAACGGAATTAATATGGTGGACATCCAAGAATATCAACTTTAAATTTGTGTATCATCTGGTGTGGCCAGTATAGTAGACCACATTCTCCCTCTAGATATTCATCGCTCCGGAGTCTTCTGGAGCATCAATCATTTCGGGATTTAGTATTAACAAGGTAATCAATAATCTGTTACTGCCTTATCCATTTATGTGATAGTGGTGCATACTGCAACTCGAACAGCTTATTCACATTTAAGGTTCTTGCTTTGCTTTTTGCACTTAATCACTCTTGTGGATAGATTGGGTTGTTCTCTTGTTTTCAATTAGCTTGAAGTTTTTAATTTTCTCTTTTTTTTTTCTTGCGGTTGCATTGTAAGTATCTTTGTTTGATGGTACAAACCTTTGCAAGGACCCTGGATTTTGCATGTCATAAAATCCTGTTTGGGATTCAAGGCTCTGTCATATTTCATTAATCCAATCCAAATTTTATCAACATTTTCACAAATTGAGTGAAGATAACTGGATCTTACTTGTATTGCAGGCATTGGGTCTATCTTATCAGGTATTATCGTGAGCTCAACCTCAGTGTCCCAAATGTCCCCCATGGCTACATGCATTCTCTCTGTTAAAACATTTGCACTTTCTGAGCTAGAGAAGGCAACCGAGAAATTCAGTTCTAAGAGGATTTTGGGGGAAGGAGGTTTTGGACGTGTTTACCGTGGTACAATGGAAGATGGAACTGAAGTTGCAGTCAAGTTGCTTACTGGAAATAATCAGAATGGGGACCGTGAATTTATTGCAGAAGTTGAGATGCTAAGCAGATTACATCACCGTAATCTTGTGAAATTGATTGGTATATGCATTGAAGGACGCCCACACTGCTTAGTGTATGAACTTATTCACAATGGTAGTGTTGAGTCCCACTTACATGGTATGTTATCCCCTTCACCCTGTAACCTTTTTTTGGGTTAGAAGTAGGTAGCTAATCTTGTCATGTTATTCCATATTCATGTTTAGGTATTGACAAGAAAAGAGGACCTCTTGACTGGGAAGCACGCATGAAAGTTGCCCTTGGAGCAGCAAGAGGACTGGCCTACCTCCATGAAGATTCTAACCCTCGTGTAATTCACAGAGATTTTAAGGCTAGCAACGTTTTGCTGGAAGATGACTTCACCCCCAAGGTCTCAGATTTTGGATTGGCTAGAGAAGCAACTGAAGGAAGTCACCATATTTCTACTCGGGTCATGGGAACTTTCGGGTACTTCAATTACTCTTGAGTAGATAGATAGTTTGTAGTAGTCTTACATTCACAACCATTGCTCTCATTTCCTGAAAAACTGAACAAGATCTTTTCTCGAGGCTTATTGGACCTTATAAATCATTCATCTTTCCCAACTAATGTAATTAACATGTCAATTGTCCTCTATTAAGACACTAAGCTCATGTTGGGGTTTAATCATATCCGCATTCTATTAAATATTTTCTGAAACCCAAAGCAATTATCTTAGTCAAATAACTCCCGAATCCATTTTGTCACTGATACTGCAGTTGTGTTACCTAAAGCAATAACTTCTGTTGCTATTGTTTCTTATAACAGATTTTGATAGAATGTCAATTTTATTGATTTGCAGGTATGTTGCCCCGGAATATGCAATGACTGGGCATTTACTTGTCAAGAGTGATGTTTATAGCTATGGGGTTGTGCTGCTTGAGCTTCTTTCTGGAAGAAAGCCTGTGGATATGTCCCAACCTCAGGGGCAAGAAAATCTTGTAAGTTGGGCACGACCGCTACTGACAACCAGAGAAGGTTTGGAACAATTGGTAGATCCTTCCTTGGCTGGAAGCTATGACTTTGATGACATGGCAAAGGTGGCAGCCATTGCTTCTGTGTGTGTTCACCCTGAGGTAACTCACCGACCGTTTATGGGTGAAGTAGTGCAGGCTCTGAAGTTGATATATAATGACAAAGATGAAACCTGTGGGGATTGCTGTAGCCAAAAAGAGTCTTCTGTTCCAGATTCTGACTTTAAAGGTGAGCTTGCTCCTTCAGATAGCAGTTGGTGGAATGCCAGTGCACTTACCCCTCGCTTAACTTATGGGCAAGCCTCATCTTTCATAACGATGGAGTACAGTTCTGGCCCTCTTGAAGAGACAGAAAACAGACCATTTTCAGCTTCAAGTTTGGCCAGGGATGGAATATCCTTACCAATTAGGCATGGGAACAGATCGGGTCCATTGAGAACAGTCCGAAGTAAGGCAAGCTTTTACAGGTTAAGAGGGAGTATGAGTGAACATGGGGGACTCCTTTCAAGGCCTATTTGGAATGGCAGATATTGGGCATGAAGGTTTGTTTCTTGAGCGTTCTTTTTCTCCTGTGAATAGTACAGTTCTAAAGGGCCAGGGCTTTTCAGTAAGCAGTCATTGATGTAGTTTAGTTGTTTTGAGATTTCTGCGGTTTTTCTTGTTTGTCATAAGAGATGATCTTGGCTTCTAATTTTGAAAAGTCTTTGATTCATTAGTATACAAAGTTGGAGCGGTAAGCTGCATACTCCGTGTATTATGTATCATCTAAAATTTATTCTTGGTTCAAAATTGTATGAACTAACAGGCTCATCTTGAGCTGGAAATCATTTCAACCTTTCAAAAAAAAAAAATGAAATCATTTTCGAGATATGTGCTATATTAGTCTTCATGAATTGTTTCTTCACCCAAGTTAACTATTGTTATTGCTTTATTGATAACAATTTCCATATCCTAGTGCAGATAATGGGTTGTTTTGTGTTCCACTGAATCTGATGACTAACTTGATTCACTTTCGGACAATTGTTGTGCATTGTAAAAGCATTGGCATACTATAAAGAATTATATATTTAGCAAGCCTTAATTTAGGGTATGTAGACTTTAAACAACCAATGACCATCGATATATACAACAGAGTAGCTGGCCCTGACCCTAGCTTATTGGTTGTATTGTTGAACCAGTAACGTGAGTGTACGTCTCCTTGCAACTGAGGTATCGATTTGACAATGTCTTGTGCAACGATTCTGGACAACCGCAACATGAATAATAAGCAGTTTTATAGAGATTGTAGACGAAGGATTATTTATTGTTACACAACAAGACCTGTCTGTGTGAGCATTTGGGTTGAGTAGCATTTTAGAGACTGCCGCTGCAAGCTCAAGGATGACTTCTGTTTTACTTTTGGGCTCATTAGTTTAGTCCGTCGGTAAGTCGCAGAAATCCCTAGATCACCACCATCTAACAACTATTGGTTGCAATACTAAGTTCTATATGCGTTAAGAAATACAAATATAATTATGTAAGTTCGTGGCACTCTTCCCTCACAAGCGGATATTTTAGGGTCATTTCTACCCACAAGTTCGTATCAATTGCTATTAGATTGACTTGTAAACAATTTAAGAACTATTTTGTTACATCTTAAATTTCATGGGCTATTTCACAAATATAATTAGCTATATAGCTCATGGGTTGGGCACCTTTCGTTTGCAAACTGTTTTTTTTTTTTTTTTGGGTAATTTCCAGTTATGAGTTGGTATCAATTGGTATCAAAGCAGATACCATATTGAGTATGAGAAAAATATGTGCATCTTTGTTACCATTGTTAGGAATGGAGTGACACACGAAGAGTAACTTTGTTTTAGAGTAATTTTTATTCATGAGTTTGTATCATTAGAAAACAAAGCAAATATTATGCTAAGTGTTACGAATCGACTTTTTTTTTAAAAGAAACTCGAATTCGTGCAGCACTTACTATCATGTTGAATTAGTAAGTCACTCTAAATAAGTTTCTACAAGCAGTAAGCATAAGTGGGTTAGTTGTCTACAAAAGTAAGTAAGTAACGAATAATAATTGGAAATAAGCAAAGATCATCTAACAACACAATTCAAATGAATATGCAACAAGCATTGAAGAACAAGCATCACAACATATAGGACAAGCAAAATTGAACAATCAACGCAAGTACTCATTTTATTATAATCCAAGGACGGAAGAGTACACAACAAATCTCTATTGGTGCTTCCCTGACTTGCGGTCATAGGCTTGTTAGTTGACCCCAAACGAGCAAATAAGGGAGACCTTTACACTGAGCATGGGATTAGTATAGGTGTGGTTTCATGACGTTGTTACGAGCAATCTAGGAAGGTTTGCCTTTTTTAGGATGACTTCTCCTCGCGGTTCAAATCAATTGGCATCAAAATAGACACCATAATAAGTATGGTATTGGTATCGGTGCGACTTCATGATCGTTATTACAAAAGGGGTGACACGGGAAGGGTTACTTTTTTTATGATTTATGTTGGTTATATGCCTTATATTTAATGGGGGCAAATAAGTAATTGTACATTATTGCATTAATTAATAAAATTAGTAATTTATATATATGTTGACTATTTATATATAAAGTCATTAGAATGACAATCACAAAAATTAAATTAAGTTTAATTTATGAGGTCTTGCCATTTTTAAATATTCTTAATTGTAGGATTATCAACACTAAAATATTAATAAATTCATAGTAAATCAGTATATGTTATATCTGCTTTTTTGGATAAGGAATGTAGCTTATCTTATAAACTACTAGTGAAAGTATTCATTTAATCTAACATACGAATGTTTGTTAAAGAATAAGTATATCAAACTGAGTCACTTGAGAACTCATATGAAGTGATTTTTCTAAGTTACAATAGTATGATTAATTCTTAATCTTGAGGTTTTCATAGTATCTTGTATGTGGTTTAGATATCATTTGATATTACACCTCTGTCATTCATAACGAGATTACACATAAGGTAATGATTGAGTAATATGAAAAATACACAAAGGTTGTGAAGGATCAATAAAAAATTCGTCACTTTAGATAACATAGAATTGATATCTCAAAGGACACTATTTTGACATAAGTGATAATATAAATTTGTGGTCATAGCGAGTTCTGAAAGGAGTTTCAAAGACTCTAAAATTATATTATCTGTTTTAGTCAAAATTTTCAATAACTAGATTTAATATGGTAAACATTTTTCATATTTCAAAATCTTTGGTGGAATATGTATGAGACGAAAAGATTATATCATACAATAATCATATACGAAATAAATTTACTAAATTTAGTATTATTTTTTAATTGAGAGTTACGATGCATTAATAGATTTCGTTTTTAATTTATAAAAATTAGTTTCTTAATTAAGGAGTTAATTAAGAACAAATTAATTAGATTAATTTATATAAACTTAAAAAATTTATAATTATATTTATTTCTAATATAAGAAATAATTTAATGGGTCACACACTAAAAAGTACTAAAGAGAAATCAAAATTAAATTATGTAGATAAAAAATTAAGAAATTAATTATTAAATTCATAATCTTTAAGAATTTATTTAATAGTTTTGAAAACTATTGAGATTAAAATATAATTATGTATAATATTTATGTTTAATTATAATTATTTAATTATATATTTTTTAATTTAATTATGATAATATTATTTATTTAATTAAATTAATTAAATAGTATTAAATTTAAAAAGCTATTACCAATAAGATTATGAATTTATTTTCTTAACTTTTTATTTTAATTAAAATTTAAAAAGTTATAATATAAAACTTATATAAATCCTATTTAACCTAAAATAAATTTAAATGAGAATAAGAATAAGAATAAAGAACAAAATTTTTTTTAAAAGTTGATAAAAAAAATTTTGTTTTGATAAAAAATTATTTAAGAATCAAAATTATAATTTATCTCAATTTTAAAAATTAACATTAAAAAAAAGACACTTTAAATATTTAAAATTTTAAAAAAATTTAAAATTATAATTGTCTACTTTACGTGGATTACTATAAGAAATCATACCTTGAAAATTTGGACGATTGATGTAGAAAAATGTACTTATATAATTTTTTTATTTAATCTATAATTTTTTGTTTCAATATTAGATTAATAATATTTAAAAGAATCTGATAAAAAAGACTAAAGATCTGTAACTTTGAATTGTCCGAAGAAAGCTACTTTAATTACAAAAGAACAAAACATATTAAGCATGATAGAAAGGATAACAAAACACTTAAACAAGAAAACGAAATCCAAAATCCTTGAATCCAAAATCCACGGTTTAGAAGTAACCCAAATATTCTTCTGCCGCAGTTTACAACAAGGTATCAGCTTTTGAAGGCAACCTCCGGAAGAAACTCAAAGATGGAGAAGGCAACTTACTTCTAAACCGTGGTGGCCTCAGCACATACAACCCCCAGAATGCCAACACCAGCCTAAATGGCACTGCATAAAACCCAATTGCAGCAAACAAGCAGAATATCACAAACAAGAATGTAGCCCGGGGGTCTCTCCAGCTTAATAATGCTTGAAATCGTTCACCTTGCGTTGCCATATCTCCAACCACAGTTTGAATTCTTCCAGCCACACTTCTCAGCCGATCATACCTAATTCTAACAATGTCAGCACCTCGACTTGTTGGAAAGGAATCAAATTCCTCATCCAATTCATTAGGAAAGACGCTCTCAGCCTGAGAGAGCGTGGTATCCATGTGAGGTGGGTAGCGTGGCCTGGACCTATATCGCCAAAGCCCCAAAAGTGACATATATAGCAATATGGTAGGGATTATAAGCTCAGGCATTAGAACCAGCAAGAAGAAAATTGCCAAAAACAAGGTTGAGTACACCGGCTTGTGCCAATTGCGCATAGACTCCACAAAACGACCAATGGTCACCAGACCAGCAAGCACATTCATTAGCCTAAAAAAGTTAGCCTTACTTCTTCTCATGCTCCATATATGAGAGTCATGATCAAGCATATACTCAACCACCTCTCGGCCCAATGGTGGCTCTGCTCGGTTAAGCCGGGATGCCACCACATTCATAGCTTGGTATCTCAAGCTCTCCACGTGATTCACACTCAAAGGGTGCACATAGTGCATCTTAGGTAGCAACGGCATCGCATACATATGCAACATATTCACCATATTAGCACACGAAAACCGCACAGCCAAATGAAGCTCACCCATTTTCTTCACACCTGTAGGGTGCAACATAAGGAGCGGGTATGAATGAGTGTAAACGCGATCGAATTCAAGTGTAGACAGCCTGATTCTGACTTTTCCAATTCGAGAATCACGACAACCACTGTTGTTCATCATGTTCTTGTCAAGCCTGCAGTTATCAAACACCCCAACAGTGATGACTGTACAAGGATCAAAGACTTCCCAAGTATACTGCTCATTCCATTTGGGAGACAAACTATCAACCACAGTTCGCGTTCGCACCCATTTCTGGCCATACTTTGCAACACAATAAGCATCAACGGAGCCTCCTTTGCCTTCTTTGATCTTCATTGGCATAAGCCCTATTGCTCCCAAAATGCCCATTTCAAGCACACCAATGTGAGATTTCCATAGCTGCTTCGCTGTTGGCTTCACGTCACTGCTATACAACGTAGCCTCATCAAGTACATGGTAACCCCCATCAAGAGAGACCCTAAGATGAATTCTAGAACCAAATCTTGTCATGACTTTTGACTCCGAGGCGTTGCCAAAATGGTTTTGAAGATTAAACCACCTAGAAACCACCTCTTTATCATCTGTTCTTCTCTCAATTGCACTCACTGGAAGCAGAATTCTACCCACAACTTCGTCTCTGCCCGGCCCAACATGGTCCTCGGCTGAAATCAAAAGATAATCCTCAAATGGCTCTGCTACCACAAACAACAAATCCTCATTCCAACAAGGATTTGACAAGCTTCTTGTTGCACTAGGCACAGCGATTCTAGTCCTCAAAACCTGATTCCCTACCTGCGCTTTCGCGTGAAGCTCTGGAAACCTCATCATTGCAGCCCCTTTATCTCCCGGAAAAATATCTTGTGCTTCAATAACTGAGACTCTCAAATACCAAAGTTTTGGCGACAGATAAACCTTGGATTTGATAGAGCAGAGACCATCAAAATGAACATTCGCTGCCTTTGAGTGCCATGCCTCTGAAAATGCCTCATCGGCCTGAGTTCCAAACCATATCGAGATCATAACTTCACCTCCTTTGGTCTTATCACCCTTTTTGTCTTCCATTCTATACCATTGTGGTGCTAATTGACTATCCGGGGGTACCCTTCTTGGAACTTCTTCGTTTAAATCAAACCAAACTCTGCCCAAAAAATCATCTTTGTTGCTTTCTTTGACAAAAATCTCAGCCATTGAA
>JAXCLQ010000001.1:15652870-15701405 GCA_035584115.1 Cedrela odorata | reverse complement strand
AATAATAATAATAATAATAATAATAATAATAATAAAGACATACTAAAATAATGAAATAACATAGCGTGATGCATTGGTTTGCTTGTTTGCGTATCAATGTCGGAATTGAAATGACAACTTGAGAGTTGTTTAGATTTTTCTTAAAGATTTTATTTTATTTTTCCAATTTTCTATGGAAAATTGGTTTTCACATATCGGTGTTATATGAGTATATCATCATATTTAAGACGTGAGATGCATGTTTATAGGCCCCATATCTCTGTTACATGAATATCCCTTCAAATTTAAGACGTGAGAGGCATGAGATTCTTGTTCCTGCCAATGACCGTATAAATCAATTTCCTATAGAAACATGAATATAATATTAATATTAATAATAATTATGACACTAATATTTCGATTCATGACAACATCAATCCGAATTTATGAAATGTCTATCCTTGGTTGTGATGCTTTAAGGGGTTAATGGATTTGTATGTATTTGTAATTGGGAAATTTTTTAAAATAATTACTTTTATAAATTAATTTACTTAAATAAGCACAATTTTTATTAAACAAATAAAAAAAACATATATTTGAACAAAAATAATCCCATAATATAAAAACTATAACAAATTAATTCTTTTTTTATTTTCTCTCTTTTCATTTTTGTGATCGAAAGTTCCTCTCCCTCCAGCAAGTAATAGTTCTGCAACGGTGAAGGCGGCATTCAGGACATAAGTAAGGTAATTCGTTTTTTACTTGTTACATGTGTATTCAAGGTGTTATTTTGATTATAGTTTTCTGGAAATGTGGTGAAAGGTAATCGAAAAATTTTCAATATTTAAATGAAGAAGGTGTTGATGCATGCACATTATTTATATTTTCCATGCACATAATTTTTGTTTGGTTTGTTTTGGTTGTTGGTGGCCAAAATTTGAAGGAATGTGGCTGAAAAATAAAAAAGCTTTGGCCGAAAAATTGGAGCAGATGATGAGTCAAAAATGTGATCAAAACCTACCACTTTCAAGTCGTACAAGACAAGGCTAGATTTAGAGAACACGGTTGCACCATTGTCGTATGTGCGGCTCATTGATGGAATACCTCGTCAACTATGGAAGAGTAGTGATTGTTGTGTGTAAATATATTGAGTATTTAAAATTTAACAGACCGTTTGACTTTACATACAAGCATGACACATTTTTTTGGTAGAAAATGACACTTGATTTATGTCTTAGGCAACGATGTAGTAAAATATTTCTTTAAATTAATAATTTAATATAAATATAAATTATTTAAATATTTAAGCATTGCATTTCAATTATTATTCATATAATTATTAGTTCTATTTTAACTAATTTAATTAAATAATAATGATAGAGATTATTAATAATTATGTAAATATTTAAATAAGGTGTTTTTTTTTAATCTTTTAATGTACAATTCAATCTAATTCAATCATTAACTACATCAAACATAAAATAACACTAAATATATTTCTACCCATTTAAATTCACTTCAATCAACACACTAAATCATGCCATAACATTTTAGTAGGGATTGAAGCTTCCTCTCCTAATTTCATTTAACTTTCTTTTTCTATCATCAATTGAAGTAGTGACATATTTCGTTATTTTATGAAAGTATTATGTATCAATATATGCTTGAAAATAACAAATAAAGAGTCTCTATAAGAACTTGATTTATGGCTTAGACAATTCATGTGGTGATATATTTCATTAATTTAGTAATTTAATAATTTAATTTCATATTTAATACAATTCACAGACTGAGTTATTCATGAATGAAAAAAAAAAATTATGTAATTGTCATAATAATACACTAGTATTACTTCATGAGCTTCTATTTTCTCACAAAAATCCTATCTAGATATCCTAACTGATGTGCTCTTGTCTTGATCATTTTCAAGATTTTGTACAGTCTTTCCTAATTTAATCCGAAGACCCTTGGTTTTCTTATGTTTAAATGAGAATTGGATCACCTTCAGTAAATGTTCTTGCTCGTACTTTGTTGTTGTAATATCTAGCCACTCTTTGTTGATACACATAATTCTTGATTTAAACCTAATATATTTTCTCCTCGATTAAATCTAAATATGCGTACATATGCTTGTCATTGGCTTCCTCGTCGAAATGTCTAGGCTTGTGAGTGGGTTGCCTTATTTCAGTGGGTATGACAACATCGTATACGAAAGCAAAGAAGAATGAGATCTGTCTTGTGATTGTTCATCTCATTGTTTCGTATGCCAAAGCACTTCAGGTAATTCATCCCTCTGGGATCTTTTCTTTTCTCCCAACTTTGATTTCAAGTTCGTTTTAATAACTATATTTATGGATTTGACTTGACTGTTTAACTTTGGGTGAGTAATTGAGACAAAATGAAGATTAATTTTTAACTCTGAGCATAATCCTTTGAATTTATAATTATCAAATAATTTTTTGTTATTGGTGATGATGATATTGGGGATTTCATATCGACTGATAATGTTCGTCCATATAAAATTTATGATATTCTTCTTAGTTATCTTCGCTAGGAGCTTAATCTCCACCCATTTTGTAAAGTAGTTTATTTTTACAATTGCGTAGTTTTTATATCTTCAACCTTGTGGTATTGGTCTGATCAAATCTAGTCCCTATTGTGCAAATGGCCAAGGATTGACCAGGTTGAACAATTTCTTAGGGAGTTGTCTTGGGATATCTAAATTGAATTGACAACAATAGCAAGTTGTAATAAGGTTTATTAAATCTTTATAAATGGTCGATAAATAATATCCTTGCTTCAGTACTTTGAATGACAATGTTCTGGTGCCTGAATGGATCTTATATAAGCTATTTTCCTAATGATATAGTTAGCCTTGTCTGGTTTGAAGCAATTTAGATATGAGAGAGTAAATCCTCGTTTGTAAAGGAATCTTTCTATGATAAGGTAGCATGCGACCTTGTATATAAGTCTCATCGCCTATGTTTTATAAGCATGAAGGTCACCATTTTCAATGTATGCTAAGATCGAATTCATCCAAGTTTTTTTCCATGTGTACATTATTGATCATCTTCTCTCTATCGAGATCTGTCTTAATGTTAAAAACTGATATATATTCAATGGATATTTTTCTCAGTACCCTTTTGGTTTTAGATGAGTTCTATTTATTTAGTGAATCAACTTTGATATTTTTTGTTCTCGAGATTTGCTTAACCTTCACTTTTTAAAATCTAGCTATGATTTCTTTTGCTTGGCTAAGATATGCGTTCATGTTTTCCTCGACATTTAACTCTAAGGTCAACCTCAGCCCTTCCAAGAGGGATTCGTATTCTGCTTAGTTATTAGTCACCTTAAACCCAATTCTCAAGGTGTAAGTGATCTCGTTCCCTTTTAGTAAGACGAGGACAATTATAGCTCCTCTTTCTTAAGCGTTGGATTCTCTGTTAAAGAATAGCTTCCACATGAGGCTTTTCAAGTCCTTATTCTCAGAATTTATAGCAGAAACATTATGGATTTTTTGAATTGAGTCATTGGTTATTGACCTTTCTTCTATGAAATATGCTAATACTTTTTCTATGAAATATGTTAATGCTTATACTTTGATAAGTGTCCTCGATCAATATTGGATATCAAACTCGCTGAACTTTATGTACCACTTAATTAATCATTCAAAGAGGTTAGGTCGTTGTAGAATTTGCCTGGGTAGCTAGTTAGTAAGAATGAAAATGAGGTGGGCTTAGATGTAATGCCTTAACTTTATTGGCATAGTGCACTAGTTTTTAGATCTTTCCCTCTTTCTTTACTACGACCAAGCGAATATATATGAGTATTTTTTTAAGACTTCACTTATTTTCCTTTTTTCCTCTTCGTCTAGTCGGGTTCCTATTCTTACCTTTCTAGTTAGCTTTCCTAGGTTTAGCTATATTTTCTTTAACTATTCTATTGATTTTACTATTTTCAATTCCTTCCTCATCTTCGGATTACCAATGTGATCAGGGTCTGTCGTGGATATGCAGAACATTTTCTAGGTCATGGTTGCATAACAACTCTTTGTTTCTCTTTAGTCACCCGTAATTAGTCCGATCCTATCTCTTATTGGAAATTTTAATTCAAAAGGGTTTGTTCTCTTTTTAAACTCAAATCCTCTATCTTCAGCTCATCCAAAGTTTCCTTAAATAATATGTCTATAGAGTTTCCTGAGTTGATGAATATTCTAATCAATTCCATCCTTACTACATTCATTCTAACTACCAAGGTATCATTGTGAAAATAATTTACTCTAAAGATATCTTCTTTAGTAAACATGATCGACATTGAATATATCGTCAATTTCTTGGTTTCCTACAAGCAGAAAACATTATTTATTCTAGTATAGGTCTTAAAGAATATCTAGAGTAATTTTTTCGGATTTGGTTTGAATTTCCTACAAATATTGATCGTTCAACGATGATCATCATTTTTTGGATGTGTTTCTCCTTTCTTCATCTTCGGGCTCACTTCTGTTTTGTCCAACCCACATTTTCTTATTGATAATTAATTTTTATCAATGTCTCTACTTATACCTAAAGTGCCTAACACTCATCTTTATCATGTAATGATCTTGATAGTAGGCACAAATCTTGTTTTTATCTCTTCTGGCGATAGTACTCATGATTTGCCTCGACTTAATTTACATATTTCGTTCCTTTGTATATTCAAAAATTTGAGAAAAAAAGGTGTTCATAGGAATAAATGTCTTTTCATTTATAATTTGAGATACCCTAATTCCTTATTTTGTTTTAGAAAGAAGGAGGGAGTGATGTTAATTCCGAAAGTATTCCTTTGGCAATTAGAAGTTGTTTGGTAAACCATTGTCATCAGAACGAAATTTATAATGTTTGATTTTCATTTGCCTTATAGACTCTCCACTTTTGTCTCTCCTCACTATCTCTTTGTCGTTTAACTCTTTCTCTCATTTTCCTTTTATTTTAGCCTTTATTTATAAGCTTTTAACTTATCCCTTTTTAGTAGGAATATAACTCATAATTTAGTTTCTATTTAGATTCTAATTATTTTCTTATTATTAATAGAATAAGACTTTATTATTTGTCTTTCCTAGAATTCTATTAAGTCTTACATTATTTATCCTAAGTTAAGTCAAGATTCTAGTTAATAAAGAGTCTTACTAGAACTCTAACTCACCTGAGAAAATCTTATTGAATTATGACTTTCTTTAATATGACCTAAGGACAGGTTATTTTTTCTTCAATTCTTTGTCACTAATGAGAATGGTTTGTTGTGTGATCTGATGATAATATGATTTGCCCTCGATTTTTGGGTCATTTAATGAAGATAATTTGCTATGCTCAAAAGAATATTCCAAGGACATCCTGTCTTGAAATGACCTCATGAAGTAACATCTGTTAACTGTCGAGAAGGAATTCTAATGACTGTTGAGGAGAAGTAAATTCTGATTTGGACCATCCTTGTTGACTTAATGGTGATTTGACTAATGAGGAATAATACGACCCAAACATATGTGTGTGTGTGTGTGTGTGTGTGTGTATATTCATTTTATGAGAATCTATATAACTTTTATTACTGCTAATACTATATATTTTGTATTTAACATAATATAATAAACTTTAATACTAAGTTTTAATTACTACTATATGATACATGGTTACTTTATCACTGCACATCCTTTAAATTTTAAATTTTATAATCCAATTTATATTCAAACTTTCATTGTTTAAGGAATGATTGATGAATTCATCTTTTGTAGAGTGTCTAACCTCATTAGGGGTTAACATTGCTTTCAATTACATTAAGTTTCAAAAAGTGTTAATGGTATATACTTGCATGAACAATTGTGATATCTTTTTTTTTTCTTTTCAGTTATGATAGTACAATGGTTCAGATCTACGGGATCATAGGTTATCATATTGTGCAGTATGATGGGACTAGTGACAACTAGGGCTGCAAAAAAAAGATAAATAATCAAAAAAATCAAATTGCGCTGATTAGTTTGATTCGGTTTAGTTCAATTTTATATTTTAAAAAATATTGATTAATTTTTTTATTTAGTGCCAAAGAATAATTATTTTGATTTTTGATTTTGATTTTAGATTTTTAAAATTAAATTGAACCAAAAACTGAAAAAATAAATAAAAGTTTTAAATTCAAAAAATACAATTGGCAAAATTTTAATTTATTTAATTTATTAATTAAAATTAAATTGTTTAAATATAAATAGTAATAAGTAAAAAATACTAAAAATTAGATTGAGTTTTTTTAAAAATGTCAATGTTCTTTTTGGTTCGTTCTGCTTTTGATTTCGATACTTATTTATGTTTCGATCTAGTTCATCACTATAATTTAAGACTTTCATTATTTTAGCAAGGATTCATTAATACATCTTTTGTAGGGTGTCTAACCTCACTAGATAGTTAGCATTACATTCAAGAGTATTAGGATTTAGGAATATTTAATGGAATATAATTGTATGTACAATTGTGTTATCGCTTAATAAACAGTCATGATAGTGCAAAACTAAGGGGTGATAGGCCATTATATTATGCAGTATAATAGGGCAAATGACAATTAGGCCTACGAAAAAAAATCAAGAAAAAAAAATCATATTGGACTAACTGGTTTAGTACGGTTTAGTTTTCGTTTTATATTATAAAAAAATTATTCGATTTATTAATTTAGAACTAAACAATAATTAGTTTACTTTCCATTTTAGATTTAAAAAATTGAAATGCACTAAAAATAAAACATTTTAAATTTATAAAATACATGTGATAAATTTAAATGGTTGAATTTATTAATTAAAATAAAATTATTTTTGTAAATAGTGGTAAGTAAAAAAAAATCCTAAAAATTAGAATAAATTCTTTAAAAAATGAAAACTCAAATTATAAAATCAAAATAAAACTAAATTGACCAGTTCATTTTGGTTTGGGTTTGGTTTTGATTTCAATTCTTATTTATGTTTTGATCAAATTCAGAACTAAAATTTAAGACTTTTATTGTTTAAGCAAGGATTGATAATACATCTTTTGTAAAGTGTATAACCTCGTTAATTGGTTAGCGTTACTTTTAAGTGTATTAAGATCTAGAAATAGTTAATGGAATATACTCATATGAATAATTGTATTATCCCTTTCTAAATAGTCATGTTAATGCAATAATTCAAAACTACAGGGTGATAGGTCATTATATTGTCTAGTATTGTAAATCCTGAGAAACGATAATTTGATTTATTCTCATTGTGGGAATATAGTAAGGACTCTTTTAAGAATTTTAATGCATATCGTAAGTGGTAAGCAACATATTGAGACTTGATATTGGGTTATGAAAGTATATTTGTTTTCTTGAATATTTTTCTTTTATGATCATTTATGATTTAAGAAAGGTTAGAGAAATATTTAGAACTATTATTATGATTTTATGTGATTGTATTAAGTATAAAATTTGTGATTTTATGTGAAAGAAGTTATCATAATTATATTCTTGAATTGAATTAAATGGCTTTTGATTTCTATTTTAGGTTTTGTTTTTAGAGATTTATAAGGATTGATTTTAAGTATTAAAATTCGTTGATCAAGAAGGAAGTCTAAGCTATAAATATACGAGATTTATTTGGAATTTTTATTTTATGTTCTTTAAGAGAATATTTTTTGGGTAACTTGGTGTGTAAACCTTATTCTTTGAACAAAGGGTTAAAAGTTATTGAATGACTTTCATTTCCGCTCATGCATTGTTCATAGCTAGTTTACACATTATCGAGGCTTAGTTAAACTAAAGATAGTTTCATGATATAGTTTCATGATATGAGATTGAGTGTATTGTGTATTATAGGTTTAGCATAAATTGGATTAATGTATAACAACCTATGTTTATGCATATGACGATCTCGCTAGCTGGTTAGTGAGTGAGGTCAAGGGGTAGTGCCCTTGCGGGAGAGTAGAGGCGAAGCCCTCAGAAAGAAAATAAAAGTGATTCTATAGAATATATAGTTTCAACTTAAAATTTCTGTGAAAAATATATGTTTGAGTAGAAAGCATCGATACGTAGGATTGAGAAGATCGATACTTGTACCAAAGTGTCGATACTTTAAGGATGCAGGTCAATACTTGCTGAAGAGATCGACACTTTCATAAAAAGTATCAATACTCTACAAAATAGAGAATTCAAAAATATTTATAGAATGAACCAAGTTGACACTTTTATCAAAAGTGTCGATACATTACAAAGAGGTCGATATAAGAAGGAAAAGTATAAATACTCAGGATCAAAGAAATTTTTAGATTCTGATTTTTATGAAAGTATCAATACGTGAGTTAAAAGTTTCGACACCTTCACAAAACAGGTTAATACTTGAGTATAAAGTATCAACACTTTTGACAAATCTTGGTAAAATTCAATGGGCAATTTAGAAATTTCTAAGACTTCTTAAAGACACTTTGGTCTTTTTGCCCAATTATATATATACCCATGAGGGGGGACTAACTCCCTATTGTTCTTCATTCACATTACTCACCCCTTCTCTGTAAAAAATATTTTTCTCTTTCTATCTCACTTTATCTCTCAAAATTCTTCAAATCCTTGACTTATTCTGGCAAATTTTTATTGCCAAGTGATTACCTATCTTTCCCTCTTTAATTTAGTACCAATTTGGGTTGAAAACAGTAAGAGGAAGTAAGGAAAGAAGTTAGGGTTTCGAAGAAAATTTGAGAGTTTTTTCGTTTAATTTGCAATCAAAGGTTTTTACGAACTTCTACAAGTTATCGGTAAGTGCATTAACCTATTAGAAACTTGATTTTAAGATATTAAACATGTTGGAACTTAAAGATTTACTATTTATTCGAGATTTACGTTGATTTTTATGTAGAAAATATAGATTTGTGTTAATTTGGGTTAATTGGAATATATAATGGTTAAATAGGTGTTTGATATTATTTAGAATGTGGATTTTAACATTTTGTATAATATAATAAATTGGTTCAAAATATGTATACTCGTTTTAAACAAAAATGTGACTAGGAATAAGTTAGCTATGATAATTTATTGTTAGAAGTTGAATAAATGACCTCCATTAGTTAAGCCTCATGATATATGTTTAGCTAAGAAATTTTAAATCTGTTTTCTATGAATATTGCATTTATTACATTTATGTGTGATGATTTGAATTGTGGAAATCATAATTATATGCATGTGTAATATTAGGTTCCGAGAACTCGAAAGAAAAACCGAGTGGGCATGAGGACCTTTAGTGGGAGTGGTTACCCTCTCTTGTTGTAAGTAAATTTATTACATACATGAATATACAAATATATGTATGTTATAAATAAATTTATGCTTATGTACTAAACAATTCGTTTTTTGATTAAAAAGAAACTTGAAGCAAAATTGTTTACATGTGGTTACAATGGTATTGGGATATTTTATTTAATTGGTCTATTGTTGATAAATTATTTGATATACATGCTGAATGACCTTAGATGCATTTTTTATTTATATGATTTATAATCATTGTTTGAAAATGATTTGATTTATGCATGTATATTAGTGATAAGGCCAATTATTGATATATGACCAGTAGTCCTATTTATTTATAGTAACTACAAGGAGGTAGCTTATGGATGAACCTAATGAGAGGTCACATAGGTGAGTAGAGTTGTAGTGAGACTGGTATAAAAGAAAATGTCTATAGTAAACCCATTGTGTGCCTTGCACGTAAGTGCGGAAATAGATACCCTATAGAGAGTTCTGATGACTTGATGAGGATATCTTGGAATTGATAGTATTACAAGGATAGTCACTCGTATCACTAAGTGACTACTCTGGGTCAACATCAATGAGACGAGCAGTTGTTTTTTTTTTTTTTTTATAAATGCATGTTTTACAGAAAATGAGTGATTTTGTAAAGCATGAGAAATGATTTTCTATTTGATAAGAATTCATTGCATGTAATTTTATGCATGAAAGACTCATTGATGATTTTGATGTTACCTTGATCAAAGTAGCAGTCGAGAAAGTATGACCAACCCTGTTTGATTATTTAAAACTGTATGCAGACCTATAAACTATTTTCTGATTATTGGATTAAATTAAAATGTTTATATATATACTTTTGAGTATAATGAAAAGTAAATCTCAATATTTGAATTTTGGAAATGCGTGTGGATGTATGTATATATGTGTGTATTTATTTACTTACTAAGTATATTCGTATACTCACCTTTTACCCATTTCAACTTTGAAGTTAGATGCCTTAACACTAGCCAGATTAGTAGTAGCCATAGAGAGCCTTCGACACTCTAGATAGATTTTTCTTGACTCACTTATGTATTTTGTCCCACAATATATATTTAATTAGACTTTTTAATGTATTTGTAAACATTTATGTAAGTACAACCCAATTAGGAATGATTCCCACAATGATGTTTTATCTATTTATTATGTGTTTGGATAATTTGATTATAAATGATCAATTATTTGATAATGATCCCATGGATGAGAGTTGTTGATTTATAAACTATTTTCAATTGTTTATGATTGATAAGAAAGCCTTACAAACTCTTTTGATACATTTTGAATATATAAGGTATATCATAAAAATTTGTGGTGATTGTGATGGTTGTCGCGGATGAACCCTAGGTTCGGGGCGTAACAAGCATGATAGGACTAATGACAATTAAAGTTACGTAAAAATGATCAAGAATCGAAAAATCATACTAGACTAATCAATTCGGTTCGGTTCGATTTATTTTTTATTTTTATTTTATAAAATATTGTTTGATTTTAAATTTAAAAAACTAAAGTGAACTAAAAATCAAAAAATAAAATAAATTTAAAATTTTAAAAGTACATGTGACAAATTTTAATTAGTTGAATTTATTAATTAAAATATAATTACTTATTTAAATAGTAATAAGGGAAAACTCTCAAAATAAACTTATTTCAGACCTTATTTACATAAATAACCACCTTCAATTCAATCTTATCAAAATAATCACCTTTACTATTTTTGAACAATTTTATCATTATATAACAATTTACACTTAGAACAAAAAATGACAAAAATCGTGAATAATGCATAAGCGCAATGTATTATGTTCGTGATGCGCACTCAAGAAAGAGTAGTAACAAAAGGAGAAGCTGAAGTAGAAAAAGAAGAAGAAAAGAAGAAGATGGAGAATAAGAAGTAGCAACAACAGAAGAAAAAGACTAGTAGTAAAAGGAGTAGCGGCAATACAGGCATAAGAAGAAGAATGAGGAGAATAAGAAAAAGAAAAAACAACAGCAGCAGTAGAAGAAGAATAATTATTATTTCACAACAGCGGTTATTGTGCTCGTTCCAACTTAAATGGTTTTCAAATATGGTTTTTTCATATCTAGTTTCACAGTAATGATGCAATTTTTCCGTCAAAATTTCCAAGATCAATTTTCCATTCATGAAATTAACTCAAATCAGTTACAAAAATATGCAAAACAAACTCAGTATGTAAACCCACCATTGCTACTTCCTAGAATATTAGTGATAAAGTGGTTTTTGAGTTGAGAAAACGAAGCTCATGAAGTGTATGTGTGATTTTCGAGTTTGTCATTTTCTATTTATGTTTTAAGTATAAATGGTTATAAGTGGGTAAAATTGTCCAAATATAGTGAAGATTATGGGTGCATAAAATCAATTCCGGTTTTACTCGGAACAAAAACCTACCATAAATAATTCAGTTCCTAAATTTTAGAATTAAAATCTATCATGTTTAACAGGGTATCATTTTTTTTCAATTCCGGTTTAAAAATAAGGTACCATGTTTATCAATTATCTCAATTTTTTTTAATTTTTATCTTCATAAAAAATACTTAAAAAATAAAATCAATTAAATTGAATTTTAAAAGTTTTATATACATGACGACAATGAAGAGAAATAAGTTATTAAAGAGAATTGATATACGATAAATTATTAGAAAAATATTATATTATTATTCGAGTTAATATTATATATAACTAAAAAAAATTAATTTTTTTATGATAATATAATTATATATCTAATAATATTATACCATGTATATATTTATTTATTATAATTGTTAACTTATTTGACAATTTTAAAATAAATAAGTACACATCATGATAAATTAAATTAAATTAAATATTATAAACACATTGATTAATTTTTTTATATAACTCAAAGAATAAAGAGTGATATTTTTAATAAATTATGTAACTTTATATATGTAGTTCAATGATTAAGAGTTTCTATTTGAATACGAAGTGGAGTTCAATTTCTTTATCTTGAAAAATAATTTTTTATTTTTAAAATCAAATTAATTTTTTTTAGCTCGGTTCCAGTTTCACATTTTTTAGAACTGAAATCTACCCTAAAAAAATCGGTTTTTAATTTGTTAGAACTAAAACTTACCATAAAAGAAACAGTTCCGGTTTGGAACTAATTTTTTCGATTCGGTTTGCGGTTCCGGATCGATCTAGAACCGCTACTCACCCCTAATGAAGATGATTATTTAGGTAAAATTGAATTGAAAGTGGTCAAAATTTTCTTAGTAATAAGTAAAAAACAAATCCTAAAAATTAGAATAAATTTTTAAAAAATATAAATTCAAATTATAAAATCATAATAAAACTAAATTGACAAGTTCTCTTCGGTTTGATTTGGTTTTGATTTTTATTCTTATTTATGTTTCGGTGGGATTCAATACTAAAATTTTAGACTTTCATTATTTAAGCAAGGATTGATAATTTTTAGAGGGTTAGCATTACAATCAGGTGTATTGGGCTCAATGAATAGTTAATGGTGTATACTTGCATGGGCAATTGTGTTGTCCATTTCTTGGCAGTCATGGTAGTGCACTAGTTTAGAGCTTTGGGGTAACATGTCATTAGATTGGACCTACTAATTCATTTTGGTTTAGGTTGATTTTATATTTTAAAAAATATCATTTAATTTTTTAATTTATAACCGAACATGAATTAGTTCAGTTTTGATTTTAGATTTAAAAAATCGAGCCGAACCAAAAATAAAAATAAATAAATAAAGGAAACATTTTACCATTCTTTGCTATTTACTATGTTGAACAAATATATATATATATATATATATGATTGATACTATTTTGAGTAGTCAATATTTTCTAATTTTTCAAGCCCATGTAATTGTAGCCGAGTGGTGAACTTTTATAACCTATATAAATATAACATACCTACCATTATTTCCCACCACAAAAATTTTATTTATTAAATTTTTTATAACCATAATATTTTTTTAATAATAAAAAATATTAATTAATTCATTTCCTATATAATTCTTTAACAATTTTTTTTAATTATCTCTTTTTGATATTTTACCAAAATAAAATAAATATAAAACAATAATAGAGATACAAACCCAATCCATATAAAATGATTTTATATTATTTATCTTTCAATGATTTCTATAAAAATATATATATATATATATATATATAAGATATAACAGTCATAAATATAAACATTATGTATGATGGACTTTGGTTATTCGCTTCATTTTAGAGTTGATAATAAGGTTTTTGCCAT
This sequence comes from Cedrela odorata, assembly GCA_035584115.1. Taxonomy (NCBI): domain Eukaryota; kingdom Viridiplantae; phylum Streptophyta; class Magnoliopsida; order Sapindales; family Meliaceae; genus Cedrela; species Cedrela odorata. The sequence continues at coordinate 15,687,862 of JAXCLQ010000001.1, read as the reverse complement.
ACTCGACTTGTTCAAATTCAATTATGTACAAATCCTCCAATATTAGTACATTATAATTAACAATTAACACGTACATAATATATATATATATATATATATGGGATCGGCTAATATGCATCCATTGTAACATTAAATCTGTTAGCCATTGAATTCAACTAATTTAGATTGAACGAATGAAATTTGTTGCAAATTAAAATAATGAAGAAATTGTCTATTGACTTACTCTTCTTCACGATCCAAGCTTCTCCTTCATGACATTGTTATAAGCTTCAAACTCTCTCTCATCTCTTAACTCAACGCTTCATTTACATCTTCTTCTTCATAACCTATGTTTGCATCTTCTCTTCTTCTTCACTACCCAGATTTGCATCTTCTTTTTTAGAACCCATGTTTACATCTTGTTCTTCTTCTTATTGACGATAACCTAGGCTGAAAATCTATCTCTTGCAAATTCGCTCACAGACCCAGAATCAATGTCATAAAAGGAACAATAACTGATTTTTTTTTTTTTTTAATTTTGGTGTTCTGCATCATCATTGAGCACTATCAACACCATTGATTTATAAGTTTGTTGGTTTTTGTTTTAGGGAACCTTCAGCTCGTCGGTGAACAAAAGGTTGTCAAGTCTAGCATTTTACAAACCTAAAAGCTTTTCTATATATATCTTAATGTTTTATCTTGTTAGACTTTTGAATCGTTTTTCTTTGAAACTATACTATTTGTCTGGGTTTTGATAATATGTACATTGATATGATAACAAATGATATGAAATTGTTGCTTTTTTCTTGTAATCGATAGATATTATTTGGTCATTTGAGTTAAATAGTTTGTCTACATGTAGTGACTCTTATTAATCATAATTTTGTTAAATATATTCTTTTTTCCGCTTTATTAGTAATATTTGTAATAATTGAGTTACTTAGGTATTCATATTACACGCCTAATCCATTTGTTTCCTTAAATTGTATAGTTATCATGATCCTTGAGGTTGTAGGTCTTTGTATATTTAGTGCTTCAAGTTGAATTAAATTAGACTTGGTACCGAGTTTAAATGCTCATTTTCTATTTGTAAATGGTAACCCTTGTCTTACCTTAAAACATACTACTATTGTTCACAGTTTATTACAATTTGAAAGCACTCCAATTGTGAAATATGCCATTGTTTCTTATATACGTTATATTTTATTTTTTTGAATTATAATAGCAATTAGATGTGCCAAATATGAGTTATTACGATCCCTGGGTGTTATAGGTTTGAAATCTTGTTCTTCGAACATAGGAATAAAATGATCATTTAATGATATTTATTATTATCATATGTGCATGATTTAAAGTTTAATTGACACATTATTAAAGTTTAGGAAAATTTAAGTTGGCTTAATGAAATAATTAATATAAACTTAATTGTATTTTTTGAAAATTGAAAAAAGAAACCAAACTGTAAAGTTTTAAGGATTAAATTGCAAGATTTTCAAATGGAAAACGAATACTGTAGCAGATAATGTAACAAGTTACTATAGTAATCGGTCAACCAAATGGAGAAAACAGTCGACTGTTTTGGGAGCACTATAGCACTGTTCATGTCATGTTCACGACACTGTAGTAATTTGGTCGACCAGTTTGCTAGAAAAAAATGAGTTTTTGTGGATTTTTCAAAGATTTTAAGGGTATTTTGATCTTTTCACATATTTTTCTATATATACCCAAGCCCCTCACTTGTTTTTTTTCACCTCTCTCTCTCTAAAAAAAATGTAAAACACACTTTCTTTTTATTTCTCTTCATTTCTCCAAATTTCTCTAATGTTCTGTCAAATTTTTGCCACCAAATGACTCCTTATCCTCTCTTTTTCACATTGGTATTAATTATGAGTTAAGAAAACCAAAAATGGCGAGGAACAAAAATGGGTTTCGAATCAAAATTGGGGCTTTTCCAATTAAATGACTAATCAAAATTTCTAAGAGTTTCTACAGAGTATCGGTAAACCTATTAACCCCTTATAGTCATGGTTTTATGATTTTGAGAATGTTGAAATGTTCATGTTACTGTTTATCCAGAATTTTTCGCTTATATTTGTATAAAAAATCTAGAATTTATGTTAATTTGGGTGAATTGGAGATGTATGGTGATGGTATATGTGTTGAATATTGCTTGGAATGCGTATATTCATTTTAGACGAAAATATGAATTTGGAAATTTCTTTGATTTATGTATAGGAAACGTAGACTTGCGTTTTAGAGTGATAATTTGAAGAATATGACATCGAATATGTATTGATTCGTCATTGGAATAACTGTATTTATATTTGTCGAAAATATAAATTCGTGTAGAACTGCAATAAATAGAAGTTTATGAAGATGTTTACATGTTGAATGTCGTTAAGGATATGCATAGTCATTTTAGACATAAAGGTGAAATTTAGAATGCTAATGTCATAGGATTTCATTGTTGAAAATCGGATAAATGGCCTGTTAGTTAAGCCTCATGAATGTATCGTGTATCAACTAAGAACATTTAGCCATGTTCTTTACAAATATTCCATTTTTTTATGCATATAAGTAAAATTAATTGGGGACGTGGAATTTATTTAAAAAATTTATGTGTGATACTAGATTTCGAAAACCCAAGCGAAGTGTCGAGTGGACACGAGGACACGTAGTGGGAGTGATTACCCTCCCCTTATTGTGAGTAGATTTATACATACATAATTATGTAAATAGAATGCATGTCATATTTATATGTACGCATATATGCTAAATTGTTAAAAATAAAATGTTTACTGTTATTTTATATTGATATTGGGATAGTTTTGTATTGGGTTCTACTGTACTAATTTTATTTGATATACATGCATGTAATGGCCAATGAGGCCAAATTTGAAATATATACTATGAACATTATTTAAAACTGTACTAGGCGGGGAGGCTAAATTTTTTATTTACATGGTTACACTTTTGATTTGAAAATAAAATATTTAAATGCATGTATATTTTGGTGATGGGGCCGTTAAGGCTGGATATTGTGATATGGTTTTTGGGCTTATTTGTTATTTACTATATATATAGAGAGGTAGCTTATCGACGGACCTATGAGAGGCCGCATAGGTGAATGGAGCCGCAGTGAGGTTGTATAAGGGGGATAAGCCATGGTAAGCCCACTGTGTGCCGTTCACTTAGGTGCTATTTTAAAGACCCTAGGGAAAGTCTTGGTGGCTTGATAGGGATCTTATAGATTTAATGATTATAATAAGGACAATCACTTTATTACCAAGTGACTACTCGAGGCCAATATCAGTGAGACGAGCATTATTTTAAAATTGCATGTTTTACAAGCAAATAAATGAATAATTATTTTATCATAATGCATTGTATATGATTTTACTCATAACAGGCTCACTGATGGATATCGATATTGCCTCAGTCAAGTTAACGGTTGAGATAGTATGGCCAACCTAGTTTGGATATTTAAAATTAATTACAGACCAATAAATTATTTTACAGTCATATTTATATATGTATTTTAAGCATGACATATTGAGAATAATCTCAATATCATAATTTAGAAGTATGTGTGCATGTATGTATATAGATGTATGTATATATTTACTCACTTAGTATAGTTATATACTCACCCCTTACAATTACAATTTTCGGTTAGGGACGTCAGTCTTAACCAGACTTGAGGTAGTGGTGGAGAGTATACGACGCTTTTGGTAGGTTTTTTGACTTTTGACTCACGTGTGTCACTTATGTCCACTGAATGTGTATATTTCTGGATATGTGTTATTTTAGGGATGTATGTAAAGTATTGAAAACTAGAAGTTTATGTAAAAAACTATTATTTATTTAACCCATATGTAAATGATTTTCAGAAATTGATATTTATATTAATTAATTATGTTGTGGATAAATTGATCATGGAGATCAATTCTTTGTTGTTGATAATCTCATGGACAAAAATTTTGTATATAAAACTGTTTTAAGGGTTTTAAGAATTATAGGTAAGCCTTACAGACTCTTTTGATATATTCTTGGAATGGACGATGTATCAGAAGTGTCTGTGGCAATTGTCACAGGTAAACCCCAGGGTCGGAGTGTGACAATATGACTTTACATATTTATTGCCTCAGGTTGAATTAAATTAGATTTCGGTGTTGTAGAACTTTACATATTTATTGCATTAGGTTGAATTAAATTAGATTTCTTAATTATATTAATATATATTATATATATATATATATTGATATTGTTGAAGCATGTAAGAAAAACAATGCAGTGCTGAGTTTAAATGCTCATTTTATATCTGTAAATGGTAAACCATGTTTTAGATTAATGGATGCTACTGTTGTTCAAAACTTATTGCAATTTGAAGCCACTACAATTGTGAAATATATATAAGCATGACATGCTCCAAAGGATAACCTATGCAACATATGCGTATAATGGTTCTAACCTTATGTGACAATACTATAAATTGCATGAATCATACGTGATTTTGGGGGGAAATAAGGAAAATAAAAAAAGAATGAATTTACGGCTCAATAAGTAGATATAATTTATAAGAAAATACATTTTCATAAATAATTATGAAAGTTCTTAAACTATATATAAATCAAGTATCAATCATATACTGTAAAAATTTTACAATAAAATTATTAAAAATATGTCCCAGAGCCAATCGTGTCATGTAGTTAAGGGATATCATTCCTTGTTTATTTTTTTTATATTTTTACAATTAATCGTAAATTATTTACGATTAATAAAATGACATTTATATCTTTTTACATTTACAGTTACTTTAATAAATAAATAATACATAATGAAATCTCATGATGTATTATGAAGCCATGACTCTATCTGTAAGAAGTTATAGATATAAGTATAGAGTTTTAATTTGAATACATCCGAATCAGTTCTCAATTAAGGTGATGTTATATGTGACTATGATATTACATGACTGACATATTTGATATTGCCAAGGATTAGTATTGGATACTAATAGTTGGGAGACGAGTCTCTTATCTCAAGAGTATAAATATGGCTGATGTGTTAAAGAATGTGTTACTGAACGTGACTAAATGTGACGAATCAAATGGGTAATTATCCACAGTCAATGATATATCAAACAGTCTACTAGTGTACCACTAGTCCTTTAACTTGAGGTATCACGACTGCTATCTGCATTGAGACATATTGTTAACTTGTGTATATCGCACCGAGCTAGCCACGCCTAGTGAAAAAAGTTTGCTGGCAAAGTGTTTTTGGTGTTTGAGGACAAATGATGACCAAGATTAAATCTACTGGCTCATATATTGGAACTTGAGATCCTAGGCGGGAATGTCATACATGGGAAATGAAATATCTGGCCAGAGTATGTGTTTCTGAAAAGGTGTTTTCAGATACACGAATTCCCGTATATTATTTGAGACCTTGTTCTTATAATTGAGTTAGGGGTTTGACAATTCTAAGCCTACACTCAATCGGGAGTCAACAGTAGAGGAATTTTACTACATGCACGTACGACTATATGGATTCATTAGTATCTAGGGATCGTGGCATCTTGCTAGAAGTTGCACATGATTATGGGAGTTTCGGATGCAAGAAATTTTACCGAAGTGATGCGAAAGAGTTCGTATATGCTCATGTCTAGTTTACAGTAGATCCAGGCGGTGACACACTTATCGGTTACTTAATGATGATGGTCATTGCCATATACAATATCGTTAAGTTAATTAATGATATTGTTATGATATTTGATCGAATGACAATTTAATTTTTATTATAAAGAATTAATTTCCTAGCTAAGACGTGCTAGCACACGTGTGCGTGAAAAATATTTCGGTAATAATTTAGATTAAGTAAATATGATTAATGGAAATATGAAAACTAAGAAAATGATATTTTTCATTAGGATATTAATAAATAAATTATTTATTTATTATTGATTAAATAATTATTATTTGATCAAAAGAATCTTTACTTGACAAATGATACCATATGATGTTGCCAAATATCTTTTTATAATTAATGTTTGAAAGTTAAACATTATAAGTAATGATCATATTTAATTATATATATGATATAATGTTAAATGTAATCATTATATTTTATTTATATTGTATAAATAAAATAATACTCTCTCTATATTAAAATATCTTTAGTATATATATAGATATACACATACATATAAGTATATTAATATGATTAATATATATATTATATGTTGAGATATTTATGTTTCATTAATTAGATTAATGAAACTGGATAGGATTTGGAATCCATCTATAGAGTAGCTGCCACGTGTAATCCACTTGTCTTTATTTTTGAACAAAGAGCTTGAATGAGAATTATACACGTAGATGTTTGGGTTTTCACAATTTGGAATTGAGAGAAACCAAGCTACTGTTCATCTTATTCTCACTTCTCTGCCGAGAACTCCATTGGTGAATAGGTGAGGTTTTGTTTTGAACAAACTCAAAAAAAGAGAAAGAAGAGAATAGAAAGAGAAAGGAAGAAGAGGAAAGCATGAAAATGGTTTTCATGGGTTTCCTCCTCTTCCATAGAACTAGAAGTTTTCTAGATTTAGAAAACTTGTTCTTGAGTTTCCAAACATGAATTCGGGTAACTGGAATCTATCGCCATCAACTCGGTGTATGTGACATGCCCACAAACTAACGAGTAGCTTTTCTGGAAAATCGACATTTAAGGTATGTGTTGATCTTTAGTTTTAAATCATTTAAAATTTTTAAAATGTTCATACATCCATGTCTTTGGTCCTTTGGGTAAGCTTTTTCACACTTGTCGTGTGACAACAATAGCTCCCGTTTATCCTTTTTCGGCAGTCGCGCGTCTGTAAAGCAATCCCGTGTATCGCGCCTTTATCGATGTTGAATGGGTTACTACGTTGTTTGAACCGTTCCCTCCAGTGGTATCAGAGCAATGGCATGTGTATGTATGTATGTTTTAAGATCTGTGTTTGGATGTTGATTTTGTTCATATAGATTGTTTATTGTGGCATGAGATTGATAATATGTTATTTTGAATAAAATACTCTTTATTTTTAAAAGCATGAAAATAAGATTTGTTATGTTTTAAACATATATATATATGTGTGTGTGTGTGTGTGTGTTGATACGAAATATTAGTGGTGATTAAATTTTGTGTTGACATGAATGAGAATATATGTGATATATTTCAAGAGCATGGATGTGGTTATATTTGATTTGATTAAATGAGGATATTTGGATGTTTACATTTTATGAAATAGCATGATAATATACTTTGTTAATATGATTAATAAGTGTTATCATGTTTAAAAACTTGAATGAAGTTGTTTTTAAGAAGTTTTGGAAAATTTAAAGACATTTTAGACAAGTTTTAGAAACTTATGAAATTTTAAAAATGGCTTAGGATTGATCTGTTGTGATGCCAGTATCGATCCCTTGTGAAAAAGATCGTTATTTACTGCCTAAAAGGCATCGAGTGTCGATACCTTAAACAAATAGATTGATACAAGAAGGCTTAGTATCATTTCGTAGCATTTTGTTTTAGGAAGTATCGATCTCTTTGATGAAAGGAATGTTACTTACTGTTGAAAGAGTTGATATGACCAATCCCCTCAATGAAACATATCGATACTTGAAAGTTATGGACAATTCTATTTCAAGAAATATCGATCTCTTTGGAGAAAGGATTGATACTTACTGTTGAAGGGTCGATTAGATCAATCCCCTTAGTGAAACGGATCGATACTTAAAATCTAGGTAGCCATATATCGGTCTTTGGCCAGAGAGGATTGATTTGAGTCTACATGATATGTACATTGATTTTTCTCGTAAGATCGGATCGATAACCTAAGAAGGGAGGATCAATTCATTCTATTTTTTTCTAAAAAAAAGAAAGAGTAAAATTTTTATTTTATTTTTTTATTTTTCCTTCATTCTTGTATAATCTCTAAATATCATAACCTTCTTTAAGCCACAACTTCCATATATACTAATTTGATAAGTATATTTTTTGTTACCGAAAATCAATTTGTTGCAATTAAAATTTTCGGGGTTGAAATTGTTTTAATTGAATAGAAAAATAATTACTCCAAATTAAGATTGAATTGAATGGAAATTCTAATTGATTTTAATTCAACTGGAATTAATAAAATTCTAATGGAAGTAATGTGATAAACATAAATCAAACAATTGATAATGTATCAATTGAACTCTCTCATAAATGAATTAATTGTTAATTCATATATTTAATATGATTAAATAAGTGATGGGTTAATATTTGATATTGATATCATTTGGAATGATATAAACCCATTGTTAAATAATATGCATGGTGATGTATATGAGACATCAAGTGAAAATCTTCATTTTATTAAATATTAGGTTCAAACTTTCCAATGCAGTCAGTAGATTATAGTCATCTTTGATGGGGTAACCCAATAGTTGTAAGGTGAAAGCCCTCACAAGATGTTGTAGTCTATTTGACTTGTTTCTTAATTAAAGGATCTTTGGCCACCAATAACTGTTAGGTGAGGGGTTTAATTTCACTCTTATTCAAAAAAAAGGCATTAGGTCTGACCTAACTAGGTTGAGGCATCAATATTGTTAGGTGAGGTGACTTTTCCTAGAAATAAATTGATCATATCTTGTAAAGAGTTACAAACAGAAATGAGTTTTTGACTTGTTGGATTTGCTTGACCAATAACTGTAAGGTGAGGTCTTATGAGTTTGATAAGAATATGATCACCCACGAAAGCCTGTAATGAGGTTACAGTTTTCTCATCAAGAGAGTATGATATATAATTAAACTAGTGGGAGAACTATTTAGTTTAAAGTCTAAAACTAAATAGTAATAAATATAAATATACATTTAATACATTTTGATGCATTTCCTTTTTCTATAAATATTCAAGAGTTAAATCTTTTTTTAAGTGAAAGAATAGTGAACCCTTTTCTCTAAATCCTTGATACTCATAAGCTCACAGGGCTTAATTTCAAGGTTTGGTATTAGAATCTCATAATCGTTCTGGATTTTGAAAAGATTAGCTATGTACTTTAAGGGCCTATACCCAAGTCCCTTTCGAGTGAGGCAGCACCAAAGGAGATTGAGACCTTCCAGAAATGGAAAGACGATAATCTTAGAGTAAGATTGTATATGCTGACGTCCATAAGTGATGACTTACAGACTCAGCATGAAGGCATGCAAGATGCTTCAGCGATCTTTCTTTGGTTAATGTCTCTAAGGGTAAAAGGAATGAGATCGTTCTTGCTACAGTGTCTTATGGTAAGAAATCTAAATTGAAAGGCAAGAAGTCCTCTAGGGTTAGACACAAGGAAGGGGTCTCCAAGAATAAGAAAAAGAAAGGCAAAGGTAAACTAGTTACAAATAGCCAAGTCAATGATGAGTGTCATCATTGCAAGAAGCTCGGACATTGGAAGATGGACTGTCCTCTTTACAAAGAGAGTGTGAGATAAAGGAAGGTGCAAGGTGCACTTTCTTGTCATATTATTAAAACTAAATTAAGTGTTAGTTCAGATTTAAATAGTTGGATAATTGATTCAGCTGCTACTTCACATATATATGTCGTTACAAGACCTTCACAGTAAAGAGTTATTAGAGGAGGGTGCAGTGACACTAAAGATAGCAAATGGAGCAACAGTTGCTGCCATTTGCTCAGAGACGTATAGAATTATTGTCTTTGGGTCATGTTTTTGTATTGTACAAAACTATGTATTTTGATACAACCAATAGAAATATTTTATCAGTCCATCAAATGTGTAAACAAAGTTATACTTTTATGTTTAATGGATGTAAATGTTTGATTTATTTGAGAAATAAATTGATTAATATTGGCTTGAATATAAATGGTTTATATGTTCTTAAGACTAATGAAATTAACATGATTGATACTGCTAATAAAAAAAGATATAGAAATGAACTTAATTCAAAACTTATATGATATCATATATTAGGTCATATTGAAGACAAAAGGATTATGAAGATGGGTAATTATGGACTAATAGATCCATTGGGTTCTGAACCCTGTTCAACTTGTGAATCTTGTCTTCAAGGGAAGATGACCAAATTGCCCTTTGTAGGACAACGAAAAAGAGCCAATGAAGTTCTTGAATTGATACATAATGATGTATATGGTTAATTTAGTGAAATGGCCAGATGTGGTTTCTCTTACTTCATAACCTTTACTGATGATCACTCACGGTATGGTTATGTATACTTATTGAAGTACAAATCTAAATCTTTTAAAAAGTTTAAAGAATTCAAAGCTGAAGTGGAGAAATAAATAAGAAAGAGTATTAAGATTCTACAATCAGATCGTACAGGTGAATACTTAAGAACCGAGTTTCTAGAATTTCTTAAAGTTAATAGTATACTTTCTTAACTTACATCTCCTTATACACCACAGCATAATGATGTATTAGAAAGAAGGGATCGTACTTTATTAGTTATGGTACGATCCATGATAAGCTTCACTAACTTACCTACATATCTTTGGGGATATGCCCTAAATACCACAATTTACATCTTGAATAAGACTCTATTAAAAGTTGTTCCTAAGACATCGTATGAGATATAATATGGGAAGCTTCTAAGCTTCAATTACATACAGTCTTAGAGATGTCCAACTTATGTTAAATTAGTTAACACTAAGAAGCTGGATGTTAAGTTTGAAAAAGGTTGATTCATTGAATATCCTAAAGATAGTTTAAAATACTATTTCTACTTTCATACTGATTGAAAGGTTCTGATTAGTAAACACGCATCGTTCCTCAAGAATCAATTCATTGAGGACGATGGTGTAAATATAAAGATTGAGCTTTTAGTGGAGTTTGGAAAGTTTGATGATGATCAACCTCAGTTGGATGAGCCTGTTAATGTGGTTGAACTAGTTTATGTTGATGAACCAGTACGATTTGATCCTTAGTATTCTGTAGACCGAACTCTTCGCAAATCTAGCAAGATATCACGCCTTCGTCAGAGATATTCTTTTCTTTTTGAAAATGATTGTGAATTATTTATTATTAGAGAAGATATGTAGAGGGAAGATCCTAGAACTTATGAAAAGGCTATATTAGATATCGATTTTGGAAGATGGATTGAGGCCATGAAATCTAAGATGGAATCCATGTATGCGAACCAAGCATGGTCACTTATTGATCCACTAGAAGGAATTGTTTTTATCGATTGTAAATGAGTTTACAAATGAAAAATTGGCAAAGATGGTAAAGTGGAGACTTTTAAAGTTAGGTTGGTGGCAAATGGTTATAATTAAAAACAAGTTGTTGATTTTGATGAAATATTTATGCTTGAATCCATGCTAAAATCTATTTGGATATTACTTGCTATTGCGACTTATTATGACTATGAGAAATGACAGATGGATGTAAAGACAGCCTTCTTTAATGGTTTCATTAAAGAGTCCATATACATGCAACAACTAGTTGGGTTTGTTACCTCTGTTAATAGTCATAAGGTCTGTAAGTTGTATAGATCCATTTATGGATTTAAAGCAAGCTTTCAGAAGTTGGAACATACGATTCGATGATGCGGTTAAATCATTTAGCTTCATTAAGAATATTGATAAACTGTGTGTCTACAGAAAAGAAAATAACAATGCCATCACATTCCTTATATTGTATGTAGATGACATACTACTTATGGGAAACGATGTGAGCATATTATCTGAGACTAAATTATGGTTATCTAATATTTTATCTATGAAAGACTTGGGAGAAGCGACCTTCATTTTGGGTATTTGACTCAATAGGGATAGAGCAAAACGAATTATAAGTCTTTCCCAGAGTCTGTACATTGAAAAAAGTACTGAAAAAATTTAGTATGGATAGTTCCAAGAGGGGTTTCTTACCCTGCAGTCATGGCGTATATCTCTCTAAAAAAGATGAGACCTAAGACTAAAGTTGAACGCGTGCGTATGCAAAAGATTCCTTATGCTTCGGTAATAGACAATCTTATGTATGCTATACTATATACTAGACTTGATATAGCATATGCTGTGAGTATCATGAGTAGATATCAGGAAAACCTAGTAGAAGAACATTAGACTGCGATTAAAAGAATCCTAAAGTACTTGAAACGAACTAAGGATTTGGTGTTGACCTATGGGGGAAGTGAGTTAAAACTTGAGGGTTATGCTGATTTTGATTTCTAATCAGATGTGAATGATAGAAAGTCTATATTTACATTTGTCTTCATATGTAATGAAGGTGTTATCTGTTGGAAGAGTTCCAAACAGACTATCACAGTTGACTCTCATATAGAAGCTGAGTATGTCGCTGCTTTTAAAGCTACAAAAGAGGCTGTTTGGATTCGTAAGTTTGTAACAAAACTCAGAGTGGTTCCTTTCATAGTTGATCCAGTAGCTTTATACTGTGACAATAATAGAGTTATAGCTTAGACTAAAGAGCCGACATCTCACAAGAAGTCTAAACATATTCAGAGGAAATATAATTTGATTAGAGAGTTTATAGCAGATAAAAACTTGGTCGTGTAGAAAACTTGTTTGCGGATAACGTGGCTGAAGCAACTAGATCGCCACCTAGAGAGGATGGGTATTGGATACCACATTGATTAACTCTAGTGCAAGTAAGAGTTTGTTAGAGATATGTCTTAGAATTAATTGTGTCATGTGGTTCAGAGATATCATTCCTTATTTATTTTTTATATATCTGTAATTAATTGTAAATTGTTTACGATTAATAAAATGACATTTATATCATTTTGTATTTACAATTGCTTTAATAAATAAATAATGTAGAATAAGATCTCATGATATATTATGATATCATAACTCTATCTACAAGGAGTTGTATTATGATGTATTATGTGTAGAGTTTTGATTTGAATAGATCTGAATTAATTCCCGGTTGAGATAATGTTATATGAGACTATGATATTGCATGAATAGCATATTTGATGCTGCTAAGATTAGTATTAGATACTAATAGTTGGGAGACAAGTATCATGTCTCAAGAGCATAACATGGGTGATGCATTGAAGAACGTGTTACTGAGCGTGACTAAATGTGACAAATCACATGTGTGATTATCTACATTCAATGATGTCATACAACCGTACTAGTGTACTACTAGTCCTTTGACCTAAGGTATCACGACCGCCGTCTGCATTGAGGCACATCATTCACTTGTATATATTGCATCAGGTTATTCACGCCTAGTGAAAAAAGTTTGTTGGCAATGTATTCTTGGTGTATGAGGATAGGTGATAATCAAAATGGAATCTGTTGGCTTAAACATTGGAGCTTGAGATCCTAGGTGAGGATGTCATATATGGAAAATGAAATTTCTAGCTAGAGTACGTGTTTTTGAAAAGGCGTTTTTAAATACACGAATCCCATATATGATTTAAGACCATGTTCCTATGATTGATTTAAGGGTTTGACAATTCTATGACCCACACTCGATCGGAAGTTGATAACGGAGGAACTTTACTACATACACATATGACTATATGAATTCATTAGTGTTTGGGGGTCACGGCATCTTGCTAGAGGTTACGCATGATTATTGGGAGTTTCAGATACAAAGAGTTATACCGAAGTGATACGAAAGGGTTCGTATCTACTCATGTCCAGTTTCTAGTAGATCTAAGCGGTCACACACATATTGGTTACTTGATGATAATGGTTATTGCCATATACAATATCGTTAAATTAGTTAATGATATTGTTACGATACTTGATTGAATAACAATTTAATTATTTATTGTAAAAAAATAATTTCCTAGCCAAGACATATTAGCACATGTGTGAGTGAAAAATATTTCGGTAATAATTTAGATTACGTAAATGTAATTTAAGGAAATATGAAAACTAAGAAAACGATATTTTTTCATTAGGATATTAATAAATAAATAAATTATTTATTATTAATTAAATAATTATTATTTGATCAAATGGATTCTTACTTGATAAATGGTACCATGTGATGTTACCAAGTATCTTTTTATAATTAATGTTTGAAAGTCAAACATTATAAATAATGATTATATTTAATTATATATATGATATAATATTAAATGTAATCATTATATTTTATTTATATTGTATAAATAAAATAATATTGTCTCTCTATATTAAAATATCTTTAATATATATATAGATATACACATACATATAAGTATATTAATATGATTAATATATATATATATATATTATATGTTGAGATATTTATGTTTCATTAATTAGATTAATGAAATTGGATAGGATTTGGAATCCATCTATAGAGTAGTTGCCACGTGAAATCCACTTGCCTTTGTTTTTTAACAAAGAGCTTGAATGAGAATTATAAACGTAGATGTTTGGGTTTTCATAATTTAGAATTGAGAGAAACCAAGCTACTATTCATCTTCTTCTCTCTTTTTTGTCGAAAACTCCATTGGTGAATGGGTAAGGTTTTATTTCGAACAAACTCAAAAAGAGAGAAAGAAGATAATAAAGAGAGAAAGAAAGATGAGGAAAACATGAAAATAGTTTTCGTGGGCTTCCTCCTCTTTCATAAGAACTAGAAGTTTTCTAAATCTAGAAAATTTGTTCTTAAGTTTCTAAACACGAATCCGGGTAACCAGAACCCCATCGCCATCAACTCGGTATGTGTGACACTCCCATAAACTAACGAGTAGCTTATTCCGGAAAATCAACATTTAAGATATGTGTTGATCTTTAATTTTAAATCATTTAAAATTTTTAAAATGTACATACATTTATGTCTTTAGTTCTTTAGGTGAGCTTTTCCGCACTTTCCGTGTGACGGTAGTGGCTCCCTTTTATTCGTTTTCGGCGATCGCGCTCCTGGAAAGCTATCTCGCGCATTGCGCCTCCGCCGATGTTGGCTAGGTTACTGAGTTGTTCTAACCATTCCCTCCAATAATTAATCCAAAATCACACCAAACTAGCACCCTAAGGAACATATCATGCTTGGCGAAAATACCCTTGCCAAAGTGAAAAAATCATAATCATACTCAATAGCCTTGTCTTCTAGCTTGAGAAGTCATAATCATACCCAACGACCTTGTATTATTGCCCTAGTAAAACGTAACTTATATTCCAACACATCATAATCATTTAATGCAACCACTAAATATTGCACATAAAATAAACATCAATTTCATGTAACATATTGTTTAAAAAATAATTTACACATCAAACATATAACATAAGTATTTAAAAATATAATTTTCAATCAATTTACTCATGTACATAAACAAACGTAATCATATGAAATTTAATTATAATATAATTTATTTTATTTATAATATATATAGTTTAAAAGTATCCACTAACAACTCATTGATCAATCTTGAAAAACTTCAGGGTCTCTTAAATTTCTTACAGTAACACTAGCCTAAAAACATATTGGATTCAAAAATTAACTGTTAAAATAGATTTAGAATCTGATACATGTTGCAAATATGAAACATAACTATTCAAATTTCATAGATATATCACCTACTAAATTTTTAAATATGTTTTTAATTTTCCAAATATGTTTCTTGTAACTTTTCTTTTTGTTTGTCTTCAATTTTTATTTTCTTTTTATTTCTTTGCTATTAGTTTTTTGCTTTTGTTTCTGTTTAATTTATATTCTGAAGCAAGTATGTTTATAATATATATATATATATATATATTTATTTATTTATTTATATATATATATAGCTGACCAACTCAATTTGGAAAGCATACAGCTTAACATACCACTTGTTTTGGTAATTTAGCATGCAACTATTACTTTACAGATGGTAGTTGTTACAAATGTTATTTATACTGCGCTCTCAAGTATAGTGTAAATGGATGTAGGGGTGTTGGTCAAAAATTGAATAACATATCGCTTGTTTCTATCTTGACATACGTATAGTTTTTGCCTTTATATATGGCTAACATATTGACATTGCTAGCTTTACAATTTTATGCACACACGATGGTCTAATTACTTATGTTGTTCGATGCCATAAGTAAATAAACATTTTTTAATGCATTCTCCTTAGTTTTGGTCATATAACAAAATGATGTACCTTTTTTTTCCTAACCTGTACTTGCTAGTGCTTAGTATGAGATACAAATATTATAGATATTTTTTATACAAAGATTTTATCCAAATAAACTCATAGTTTTGCCAAGAACTCTTGTGTGATTTTATCAAATTGTTAATTAGTTCAATGCTCCTCATAATTTTAATAATCATCTTTATTTATTCAGAATGATTTGAAATAACAATTTAACTGCCTCGAGATTAGGTATGTCATCAACATTTGGATTTACGAGAAAAAAGTTAGCTGGAATACATGTATCTCTACTTTTTTCCTATGGTCAGCCTACATACATTAGCTACCCTACTTTTTGGTTATTCAATACTTAATATGACCTCCCAAATTAAACACATATACTTATGCATTCGACTAAAAAAAAAACTAAACTAATCAAAGTGTTTCAATTATAAACGTATCAATCATTCAAATTTGTTGAATATGTAATTTATACATTGGGTGTCACAGTGAGAATATCAAATCTCAGAACCATTAGTGCAACTAAGAAAGCATTCCTAACCATGTACATTTATATTTCACCATTAATAAAAAAAAAAATTCTCGACCAGAGCATTCATCATCTTTACATTTCATCATTAATAAAGAAAAAAATACTTTCATAACTATAATCATGACGGGATAATGTTATTTATGACTTATTTATGATTGGATAATATATTCAACTGTCGCCATTACTAGTATCTACTAACATCAACCAAAAAACTACCATATAATTATGTACCCATTATAAAACCAAAACACGATGGTTTCATGTTAAATTGCAGCCAGTTCTCATAATTGGACATGATACCATCAGTTCTCATAATTGGATAAGGAGATATCTGTTGTAGGTTTTCACACGTACTTTTTCATATCATGTGTATGCATAGGACTTAGCCCCACGCCAATTTGTTTAAAAGACAATGCTAATTGATGTGATGTTTGCTGAGATACGAACTACCTAGTATCCTTTATTTTATGCTATAGTTGCTCAAAAAATTTGGTCACATTCATGCTAAAAGTATAATCATCGATGCATCAAATTGTTTTACAAAATTCAAATGATGTTATTTCCTTAAGTTCATGAACATACGCATGACATGAGTGTTTCATATGACCAACCTCTTTACACAAGCTACAACGTCGCCCATCATTGCATTCTTCTTGAAAATTTACCTTCGTTACTTTGCTTTTGGTAATAATTGAATCTTTGACAATGATATGTTGTCACTTTTTGCTTGACCCACTTCTTTCAACCCATCTAAAAAATCCACTAAATTCATTGTTTTATTGATTAAACAATTTATTTAATTGATTGTCTCCCTGCATGTCTTGTCACTTGTACATACGAGATAACATAACCGATTGCATGCCATAATTAATGATCCAAATTGAGCTAGCTCCACAACAATGTCGTCCATATATATATATGCCAAGTTCAGATCCACTACATTGCCAATTTTGACATCCTTTATAACACCCATAATTTTTGTAGAACTTATAACATCGATATTATTTAAGTACACTAAATTTGCATTCATGATATATCTATGACATATTATTATGGATGTAAGAGAATTTAACTAAGTTTACACAAGTTTAGTTGACATAAAATCAGCATAGGACATAATATACCTATTTAAGTAAGTATTACTATTACCATAATTTTAAATATGTTTTATAATGTATTAAATGTTAAAATTTTAGGATATGTTATAAATTGATTTTATAAGATCATTTTTATAAATTTGGAGGATGTAGTAGCCATGAAAGGTAGAATTATAATTTTATTATCAATAAGATTGTTTTTAATATTTTAATTTTTGTATAAGAATATAACTAAGTGGGTCATATATTAGGTATATATATTTTAGGCCCAATTTAATTGGTCAGCCCCAAGCCTATGCCAAAAATAAATAAATAAATAAATAACATATTCATTCTTTCTACAAAATCTCAATCATCCATTTTCTTTAATCTAAATTATTCACTTGGTATAATCTTGATCATGTTTTGTAGTTTTAAATAATGATAAATATCATCCATTTGCCTTAATCTAAATCATTCACTAGGCATAATCTTGATCATGTTTAGGAATTTTAAATAATGATAAATATGGACCAAGATAAGTGAAAAATTTGATGACAAAATGTGGGTCATTGGATTGATTACATTGATCTAAGCCATTCATGTGTAACTAATTAAAATAATTATGTTTAGCATTTTCAATTGACAAGAGAAGAAGCATTTACGTAAAACTGAAAGAGTGAAGGAAAAGAGAAGAAAAGGAAGAGCAAGAAGGAAGAAGAAGAGAAAAAATAAGAAGAAAAAGAATTTTTATTCATTTGATGAGTTTTTCAATTTTTATTCATTTGAAATTTTATGATTTTATATTTACCAAGCTTAGAATATATATTATTAGAATTTATATTATTTGTGTTAAATTATAGTTTAGGGAATTAAATATGAATAATATTTTATATGTATTTAAAATGGGTATAATTGGTGAAAAATTGAAATTGGTGGAGATTTAAAATGATGGTGAAGAAATGAATAGGAGAAAATTGTTGTAATATATATATATATATATATACATATATATATATATATTGTTGTAATATTTATTATTTTGTGTAGCATGCTAAGTAAATTATTAATATTAAATTGTAGTTAGGAAATTAGAATGCTTAGTAAATTAATAAAATTTGGTGAATTTTATTAGAATTTATGTTATTAATGCTAAATTGTAATTTAAGAAATTGTTAGAATTTATATAATTAGTGTTAAATTGTAATTTAGAAAGTTATTAGAATTTATATAATTAATGTTAAATTATAATTTAGGAAATTTTTAGAATTTATAAAATTAGTGTTAAATTGTAATTTAAAGAAATGTTAGAATTTATACAATAGTGTTAAATTATAATTTAGGGAATTAGATATGGATGATGTTTAACATGTGTATATAATTGTTTAAATTGGTGGAAATTTTGAAGTGGTGGAGAAAAGTAGAGAAATATTGTTGTGATATATATATATATATATATATATTGTTGTTAGTGATGAAATTGAGATGATAAATTGTTGAACTAGGCTTGAATCTCGATGAATATCGAATTAGTTATGATTTTCGATAAGCCAAGTTTATATGAAATGATTAGGAGTATTTGGAAATTTGATGATGTTCGATGTTGTCGGAAAAGGAATTAGCAAAAATAATAGCGATATCCGACTAGTTTCGAAAATTTTTTGTCAAAAGTGTTTTTTGAAAATTGTTGTGAGATATATATATATATATATATATATAATATTAGAATTGAGTGAATGTGGTGATAGAAGTATTTAGGGATTAATGAAGTAACGTAATTGATGAGAAATAGGAAAATGTCGATTTTTGGGAAATAAGTTGTTGTATGGATGTAGTGGCGAATATGAATATGGAATTGAAATAAATTATGTTGATTTGATTTTAGGTACGCCGCATTGATTTAGAAATATATTCGAGAAAAATCGAAAACGAAAATAAGTAAATTGTGCATGCATTTTATCATTTTTAAAATTATGCGATATTGAGTATGTTTTAATATTTGAATGAGAAATTGTGAATTTTCAATATTATATATGTCGATATCGCGTTTATGAAATGAATATGAAAAATGTTGTTGATGTGAGAAGTTTATGAATGAAAATGTATTTTTATGGTTCAAGTCATTAGTTAATGTCTATTATGACTTAGTCGAGTTTCGCGTCAAATGCTGGACTTATGAGCTAGTAAAAATTCTATTTAATGCGTTATGTGCGTTTCTGTTATATTAAAATGAAAAATTTCCGTTATATACGGAACATGTGATCTCGTTCTAAATTCGAGTCACCTTGAATGCAGGTGACACTAACTGACTGAGCTATTTTGAAAATGTTTGTACTATGAATTAATTTCTATATAATTGAAAAGTTTGAAAATGTATTATTTTATTTGAGTATTTATTTTCTATATTACATCGACTTATGAAATATTTACATGATTTACTTAATAAGATTATATCTTACAGTTTATTTTAAAATTTTTATTTTTCAGATAATAGTGCGTAGAAGTGACAAGGAACGCGTACAAGGTTGGTTAGACGTATATAAATTTTTTGGGTACGTGTAATTAATAGTGTAGTTGAGAAATGAAGAGTTGTAATATGTGTAATTTTGTATGTATAAAAATTCTTGTCAAATATAACTGTTTAAGACATGTGTAATAATAGTATAACATTGTATAGTTAATGTGAGAATGACTTTGTATTTAAAACTATATATAGTAGGGAATGTTACATCTTTCATCCATATGAAAAGAATAATTTTCTTGGGAATACAAAGTATATGTTCTGTCTTCATCACAAAAAACACATGGTAATAAAGGATACCACTCGATCTAAACCTCATACACGAGCAATGAATGTTCAATTTCTTGGTGTCATACACAACAGTTCATGTCAATCGCAGTTTACTAAATTGTGAAATTTTATAAGTGCATGCATTTGCAACATGATTACAGTCGACTACAATTAACGATGGCTCTCGCTGCATCTCTTTGCACACCAACTAAATACTCGGCATATATACCCTTTTACTGCATGCCTATCAAGGCTTTAATGATGTGTCGTCATGATCAAAATATGAGTAATGACACACAAAAGTTGGAATGTGAGTCACTTACAGAATAACGTTAAAATCAAAACGAGCAATGCACAACTTGGTACATACAACAAAAGAGTTGAAATGAATCTCTTAAAAGGTGCACACAACAATGTTGTGAGATGTGTTTATCCATGAGTAATTAACTAACTATACATTATACATGAAACACCAATACCAATGTAAAACTTGAAAAAGCTTTAAAATGAACTTAAAACATAATACATCAAATTTGAAACCATAATTTAAATTTTGAAATAATTAAAATATTATTAAATAATTTATTATTGATATAATAATTTGTTATAATTATAATTAATAAATTATTTTATTAATTAATTATCTAATAATTTAATTAATTATATAATAATTTAATTATGTGGGGACAATCCATTACAATTTTTTTCAAGTGTTTGAATGCCACTTGACAATCAAACAGAATATTTAGTATTTAATGTATCGACTGTATGTTACAAACATTTGTAGACAATCCCAATGTATACATGTACCAGCCATCACAAGATTTTCATGAATATAAAAAATAATTAAAACTTTAGTGGAAGGAAGAGAGTCCAACTTGTTAATTTGTGGGGGTTATTTATTTATTATTATTTTGATTTTTTTAATTTGTTTGCTTTTGCCAACTAACGTGCAAGCCCGACTAGGATATTCTCTGGCTGACTCCGTCAGTTAAGGCGGTGACAACGAAACGAACGGTACTCTAATTAACCAATTAGTAATCCAACGGACAAGATCGCACCGAACATAATTTCTATGATCCACGCCGTTACTTTATTTTCCAAAACACGGTGTCAAAGACGCGCTAGAAGTATTAGAACCAATCGTGCAGAGCCATGTAAGAAAAACCAGTCATAAAGCATAGATTGAGATATTCATTTGAATACGTGGCGTAATTCCATTGGCCTTTCATTGTACTTTGTGTAACGTGTTGTGCTTTGATATTTTGCAGAAAATTTATATCCCTATGTATTCTCGGTCTGTCCCATACTAGACCATCTCATTAATTATATATCGAATTAATGAGTTTATAATTAATTTCCATAAATGTCTGTAAAATTATGAGGAATTACGATTGTACCCCATTCTCACGATTCGGCACTTGTTTAAAAGAGAAGGGCTCCGTGTCCGTTTATATGAGGCTTGTTGTTAAAGATGTACATTCAATCAATTTGCGAGAGAGAGTTAATACTAAAAATTTATTTTTCAAAATAAATTTCTAATTCTTTAAAATTGGTTTTGTAATATGTTAAATAAATTTTAAAAGATAGTAAATATTGTCGATCGTTGATTAAGACATTGTCTACAATTATGGCTAACTTTAAACAAATGTAGCTTTGTGCTTGCGGACCATTTCGAAAATGTCAGACATAAAAAATGATTCCATTGTATGAATCAATAATAATAATAATAATAATAATAATAAAACACTAATGAATTACTGTAAACAAAATAAATAAGCATTGCTTTTCTTATTATCTAATAAAATTGATTTTGTATTTCACCATTCTTAGAGTATAAATAAATAAAAAAAATAAATAAAAATAAACGTAACAACTCATAAAATGTTATATTTATACTTAGAAAATATTTGGATTTAAAACTCATACTTGTTTGCTGAATTGAAGAAAAATTTAATTTATTTAAAAATTTTAAATATGAATTAAATTTTATTTTAGATGCAAGTTTAAGAGATCTTTTTTCATCACCAATAGGAAAAAAAAAAAAAGGTGCGTAATCTAATCTTCATGTTTGATAAGACGTGGAATGATGATCAAGTGGGTGGTTTCCTTCCTTTCCCACGAGAAATTGATGAAACTCACAGTTGCAGCAAGCAAAGCAATTTTATCTCTCAAGTTAACAACCACCAAGTGCCGCCTTCGCATTTCAATTTGCAAGATCCAGACAACGTTAGTAGACTAATCTGCCCTTCTCTTAGCGCCATCAATGATCGTAATTTAAGAAAACTAAACATAAGGGTACTTTTGTAATTCTATTCCATCTTTATTAAATTAACGTTTGCTTTCGTCCTTAATTGCACCAACAATACCACTCATCATCAATTAACTTAAGACCAAGACCCTAAGAACGGGGACGAGGGAAGAAAAGAAAAAGAAAAAGAAAAGAAAGCCAAGCAGACGGAAGGAAAAAAAAAAAAAAAAAAAAAAGTCTGCTCCCAAAAACAGAGAGAGAAAAACAGGGAGAAGCTCATTCTCTTCTTCAATTATTTGTTCTTTGTCGAAGGGTTTAAGCTTCTCATTTTTGATATCTATCTGTTTTTCTTTCTTTCATTTTTAGAAATTCTTTTATTGTTTAATTTATAGATCAGTTATAGCTACAGTGAACTAGGAGGAGAAGTTCATAAATCGTGGCCGTCGAATTACATGATCTTCATTGGAGGTTGTGGAAATAGATCGAGAAGCAAGCCTAGTCGCTGATCCAATAAACCTATCTACAATATGGTATTTAGGATAACGTTTTTGTTTCTTTATATTCATATTTTGTTTTATTTTCGCTCATTTCAAGATTTGGTTTTCTTAGTTGTATATTCGTTGTTGTATTATGTTTGTGGACTGATCTGAGCTTAAGTTGAAGCAAAGTGGATAGTCGATGATATGTGTTAATCTTTTAGATTTATTTTTATCACCGTGTTTTGATCTATTTGAATGTATATAACATTAAGAGTTTTATCTTCGGCCGCCAGGTTTTAGTGTTTAGCAGATATGGCATTGACTAGAGGTTTTAGTACCAGACCTTGATGTGATTATTTGTTTAAATCATATTGACATTTTGTGTCTTTGTGTTTCTTGCATAAGGATTCTATGTATATAAATTTTAATTCGTTATTTGAAAGTCGTTTCAGTTTTTTTGGGTGAAAACGGAGCCTCGGTATTTATGTTGAGCTGCTTCTGCCAGCTTTCTCGTTTGGTTGCTTTTCCAATAATGCATTTGAAATAGAAGTTGGGTTTCACAGATTGCATGCTTGCACTGAAATTTCCACTGTGAAATCAGCAGTCTTGTATTTCAAAACTTTGAATCGCATCCAAAGCTGTGCGATCAACTGTAGCCTACATTTTCCCCAAACTGAATGCTTAAGTTCAAAAGCATTAACAATTGAAACTGTAAATTTCTTTCTGGTGCTTTTAAGAACTTTGGGATCTTATACATCTAGGTTGATGCAATTTTTTTTCCCTTCATTATCTTTTGATGGAATCTGAGTGTAGATATCTGATATGAGGCAAAAGTGAACTGTACTGCAAATTCAATCTGATAGAGTAGATATAAACTGATGCTGTGAGTTGGAATGCATGTTACATGTTTCTATGGATTCATATATCTAAGACTTGTCTCTACTTATGGATGTTGTTATGGACTCTCATTTTTTGTTCTATAAATTCTATGAATTGATGGTAAAGGTTGACTCATCTTTACATTTCAGCAAGTTTTGCGAACGTAGTTTATTAAACAATACTTGTTAGCTTGCTTGTAATGCAATTTATGATGCCTAAACTCCTGCCTAAAACTGTGTAATAGTGATACCAGTCAATTGGAACAGTGAAGCTTTGACACTCTTGGTTTTGCAGGCTGCTAATTTTACTCCTGTGGTCGGTTCTCTTGTATGGGTAGAAGATCCGGAAGTAACTTGGATAGATGGTGAAGTTCTTGGGGTTAATGGTGATGAAATCAAGGTCCTCTGTACCTCAGGAAAGGCTGTAAGTACATTTAAGACAAGTACTCACAGGCTTGTGTATATCAATCTCAGTTAAATGAGTTGTCTATGCTGAATAATGAGTCGCTAATTACTTTTTTTGGTTGTGTCGATTCATTGAATTTTATTTCATAAGTGAATAGTCTATGCTGAAGTTTTCGCCTGCAAGGCATTGAAGTTTAAGCTGATACTTTTGTTCTAACTTATCTGAGAGCATAAGAGATAGAGATAGGAGAGTTTTCTGAATTTGGGTCCAAATTTTCTTTGATCTTTGAAAAAAAATTGCAGGTTGTTGTTAAGACTTCCAATGTTTATTCAAAAGATGCTGAAGCCCCGCCATGTGGAGTGGATGATATGACAAAGCTGGCTTATTTGCATGAACCAGGAGTCCTGCAGAATTTAAAATCAAGATATGATATGAATGAGATATATGTAAGTGTTTGTAAGCAAAAGATAATATTTATTCTTCCTTGATTGTTTTGATTTGGGCTGGGTGGAGGGTAATTAAACTGAACATACAATTTGATGGATGTTGGGAATTTTTTTGTGTATTTTTTTCTTTTCACGTTTCTAACATTTTCTGAGATAAGGCTAATATACTCAATGGTGCCTCCAGACATATACGGGGAGTATATTAATTGCTGTAAACCCTTTTAGAAAACTACCCCATCTGTATGATAGCCATATGATGGCACAATATAAAGGAGCAGCCTTCGGTGAACTGAGTCCACATCCATTTGCTGTTGCGGATGCTGCATACAGGTACCTTATCCCGTACTGCTTGAAAATTATTTGTTTGGTCACTCTACTTGTCTGAAAAGAGAAATCACCATGAATATGAATGCAGACTGATGATCAATGAGGGAATTAGTCAGTCAATTTTGGTTAGTGGTGAAAGTGGGGCGGGTAAAACAGAAAGCACGAAATTGCTCATGCGTTATCTTGCTTACATGGGAGGAAGAGCTGCTGCCGAGGGGAGGACTGTTGAGCAGCAAGTTCTGGAGGTAAAAAAATGTTTCACGCTTCTACATTTTGTGACCATTTGAGAAAGCTCAAATTTCCATGTTCCTCATGTCTTTTTGTGGTTTTCTTGCATTTGCAGTCCAATCCTGTTTTAGAAGCATTCGGTAACGCGAAGACTGTAAGAAACAACAACTCGAGGTTACAAGATTAATTATTAAAATGAATTTTTGGAGTAAATTTAAATTTTCTATTGTTTATATATCTATTTTTTTGGGGGATTTATTATTATTATTATTATTATTATTTTTTCTTGTGGATGTTGCAGTCGTTTTGGTAAGTTTGTGGAGATTCAATTTGACCTGAGGGGAAGGATATCCGGAGCTGCGATCAGAACTTATTTGCTAGAAAGATCACGTGTTTGTCAGGTGTCTGATCCTGAGAGAAATTATCACTGTTTCTACATGCTTTGTGCTGCACCACCGGAGGTAATTTTCCTGCAAATGCTACACAAAGGTTGCTTTGTTGCTCCATAGAAATATTTGGAAATTGCAATGTGGAATACTTTTCCGTTACAATTTTTTGTCAGTCTGTTTTTAATTTAAAGTTTTTTGGAGCATCTTATGACAACAGTGGACTGGCTAAAAAGGATTTGTATGGTCAAACCTTCTCTAATGAGGAGGTTTTCTTCTTGCTATACTCCTTATTCTTTACCTTTGGATTATGATGCTCTGTATCAGTATTGGGCATTGGTTACAAGAAGTCTAATACAGTGATTTAGCTTCAGATTACGATACTCTTCTCCAATGTAACATATGGAATCAAGCCTGAAAATTCAATCTTCTCTGTTGAATTTATTTTTTCCTGGTAGATGTGTTTTTCACACATTTGGTTCAAATCCAATGCGCACGGAATATAATTGGGTATTGATGTTAGTAATGAACTTGTCACTATTGTTGCCACTGAAATTATCTTTATCCATACTTTGCTGTTTTGCTCATTAAGTTTTTCTTAGTTGATGCTGAGGAGTCAGTATTTGTGTTGAATTCAGTTTCTAGAGATGCACTTTTACCCCTATCCGAATCTTGTAAATAGGAAGTGGCTAAAGTGTTGGAAAACCCTGTTATGCCACACATATACGATTTTTTTAAGAAAAAAAATTAACCATAACCAAAATCAAAATGTGGAATAAGGTGTTTCCAAAACTGAGCTGTTTCTGCAGAAATGTCTGAAAATTAATCCTGGAGGTTAATCTCCAGAAAATGTTTTATGCCCTCTTCATTTTTCTCATATTTGAGTGGAATGCAGTTTATTCCACCCCCAGCGCAAAATCACCCTTCTCATCTTTAATGTAACGTGTCATATGCTCATTTTTTTCCACATGTTTCTAATTCTTTTCTTTCATTTGATTTTTCAGGACATTCAGCAGTTCAAGTTGGGAAATCCAAGAACGTTTCATTATTTAAATCAATCGAATTGCTATGAGTTGGACGGGGTAGATGATTCTAAGGAATATACTGCAACAAGACGGGCAATGGATATTGTTGGAATAAGTTCTGATGAGCAGGTTTTTATTTTTTCTTTCTTTAGGGAGTTCTTTAACTGTAGCTTGCAATTCTTCATTATAAAATACTTATAATTTTTCTTTCGTTTGTACAATTACAATTTATCAGGATGCAATATTTCGAGTTTTGGCAGCAATTCTCCATCTTGGAAATGTTGAATTTGCAAAAGGGAAGGAGATGGACTCGTCAGTTCCCAAAGATGAAAAATCTTGGTTCCATCTAAGAACTGTTGCTGAACTTTTAATGTGAGTGATTGATTAAATTGTCAAACCCACAGAGCAATCTTAATTGTGTGGATTTCGCATGCTCTCACAAAAAGAGGAGTAATATTTCATTTTATGTGTTTTGAAGGTGCGATGTGAAGGCACTAGAAGACTCTCTTTGCAAGCGCGTCATAGTAACTCGTGATGAAACTATTACAAAATGGCTGGATCCTGATTCTGCTGCTCTTAGTAGAGATGCTTTGGCTAAAATTGTGTACTCGAGATTGTTTGACTGGTATGCTTCTCTTTTGTGCTTTAGAAAAAAATAAAGTATGGACTGTGCTTCCTGCATAGTTAACCTTTGTTTGGTTTTATACTATCCATTTAAGACATTGGGTTTTGTTGTTAATTATTACTCTGTAATCCTCTTCATCAGGCTTGTAGACAAGATTAATAGTTCAATTGGTCAAGATCCCGACTCAAAATCCTTAATCGGAGTGCTGGATATTTATGGATTTGAGAGTTTCAAGACAAACAGGTGCTTAACTAGTATGTCTTTTGTTTTCATATATGAATGAAATTGAATTCGAAAGCCCACTGAATGTAAGTTTATTTGTGTACCTCAAGGTGTTAAGAGGCGTCTTTCACCCTTGCCTTGTGGGTGTAATATTTTCCTTATTTGTAAAAGTAAGGCAGTGGTCTCAAAAAGGCATGTGCTTAATTGAATCATCTGTCAAGTCTAAGTCGAAGTTGCATTTCTTACAACTTGACTCTGTAAGCTTGCACTTCCTCTGACTGATTTCTTCTTCTCTTCTGATATTTCCAAAAATCAAATTGTGTTTCTCTTATTGTTTGGTTTAAATGGTGTTACTGGTAAACCCCCAATCTCAGTATGCCTCCATTTCTGATCACATAATTATAATTAAATGCAGAAGTGATGGTTGGAATTCTTGAATTTAAATTTGCTTATGGAGAAGTACAGACTTAGATGGTTTGATAATATAAACAATGCATGTTTGAGGCATAGCTAGGGCATATTGTCAACATATACATTCAAGTATCTGTACCACCGGTCTTTGCACTTGTATTTTTTTTCATTTTCCAAGGAATATATGGTTAAACTGATATTTCATTATGGTGCTTTGACCATTTGTCATATGTATTTGATTATTGGAGATTTCAAGAAACAGTCCCTGTTCATCCAACAGTGAAAGTCCATTTCTGCTTTGGCCAGTGCAGTTCATCTAATGGTTATTTCTTGATCATGTGATGCTAAATCTTTGCCATTAATATGTTTTGACTTTCACCACAAAGTTACATGTGGGTACTATTGCACCTTGGATTTTCATCATGTAACTTCTGAAAGCAGAAAAGAAAAGCACAATATTCCTGTTTGGTTACAAATTAAAAATGTATTTTTTCTGGAAGAGAAGGGAAAAAAATGACAACTGAAAAAATTAATTCTTTTTTCATAAGCATAATTACTTTCTCAAACTTCGAGTAACGTTCATGAATTTCAGGAGTAGTTATATCACCATTGCCTCTAGTTTTGATATTACTGCTTTTACGATCACACCAGTTCACAAAGCTCTGGTGAGCATGTTAGTATATTAGGTTCCCTACCGCCATTT
Organism: Cedrela odorata; assembly: GCA_035584115.1. Classification (NCBI taxonomy): domain Eukaryota; kingdom Viridiplantae; phylum Streptophyta; class Magnoliopsida; order Sapindales; family Meliaceae; genus Cedrela; species Cedrela odorata. Next base: position 15,659,017 of record JAXCLQ010000001.1, on the reverse strand, counting down.
CTAAGAGAGTGTAAATGGCTCGGTTGGGCAAAAAGAGAATGGGTCATCTGCAAGTTATTCTTTCAAATTTTTGGGTAATGTTCTATTGTTGAATTGAAAGCTCGCATTATATAGACCACTGGTGCTGCCACTTCTTTCTGTGTATCAAAACAGATGAAATTACATTATTTGATTGAAAATTTGTGTGTGACGATGAGATAGCTTTTCATGGATGCTTGCTTCTGGGATTCTTCCATGTGATACTTAGCATCTTGTGCCTTTTGCAGTTTTGAGCAATTTTGCATCAATTTGACAAATGAAAAACTCCAGCAACATTTCAATCAGGTTGGTTTGCGAAAGCCATCTGTATTTCTTCAGCATCCCTGGAATATTTTCTATATATCTGTTTTTTGCATAACTTGTGATGCATAAATATCTTGCTTTGCAGCACGTTTTCAAGATGGAGCAAGAAGAATATACTAAGGAAGAAATTAACTGGAGCTACATTGAGTTTGTTGATAATCAAGATGTTCTGGATCTCATTGAAAAGGTTTGTTGTCTCTATTCTGCATAATGTTTTGCTTGATATTCCCTGGATCCGTTTTAAGTCCAACAATGTGTGCACAAAATATTAAATTTAATTGATACATAACAGAACTTTTTGTTTTTTGGTGTGCTTTTATATATGAAGATGCCAAATACTTGCTTTCCCCCTTTAGTGAACACTTGATCTTAGGTTCTTACAATTGTCTTGATCTATGCTTATCTTTTTTACTTGCCTTCATGTTGCGTATAGTGTCTTTGTTGGTCACATGGCTGGATGGAAGGGGTTGTGGTAGGTAAATGATCACTATAATAGGTATCATCTACTTAAGATCATCAATCCTAAAATATGATTCTAGATAGCGTTAAATGGCTTAAAGTATTTATCTAACCTCTGGTTGGATTATTCTGGACTCTGGAGGCAGCATTCGAAAGTTGTAGAACTAGGAAGGAGCGCCTTTTGTTATGTGCTCCCTTGCTATTGTTCCGTTGTTATTTTTTTTTCCAAATGTCATCTTTATTTTTGTTTTATTCTTCATCCTTCATCATGTTCATTTAATGGAATAATGGACATGATGACAGGCTTTTTATTGAAATCAAGTAAATACACAGATGTTTATATTCCAGTCTGTTCCTGTTATGTATTCTATTGATTTAACACAGAACATAGCCTCAACTGTGTAATTTGTGTTCTATAAGGCAAGGAAATGATATTAATTATTGTTGGCTCTTTTTTCTTTTTCTTTTTTCTTGTACACCTCCTCTTTCTTCTTGATGTCGGTGGACCTGAACTAACATATGAATGTAGCAAATATAGGCATGTGGTTTCATATCAATAACTATTTATTTTTCTAATTTTCAGAAACCTGGTGGCATAATTGCTCTTCTCGATGAAGCTTGGTAAGTACCGTATTAAGTTGTACCACTTGCGGCATGGATGTCAATATCTCCAAATTTTTTCGTGCTAATTAATTTTTTTATTTTATTTTTATAATTGGGCTCGATGCTTGTGGTTTGTAGTATGTTTCCTAGATCTACACATGAAACATTTGCCCAAAAGCTGTACCAGACATTTAAAAATCATAAACGCTTCAGCAAGCCAAAATTATCTCGTAGCGACTTCACAATTTGCCATTATGCCGGTGACGTAAGTATGCTTTATTTGTATCAATCTTCTTAGTTTTTAATACTTGCACATTTTAGAATTAGACCTAAGAAGTGAGCTATGGAAATCTTTATGTTTGAGTACATTTATCAAGAAGCTGGGTATCTTTTGTCAGGTTACTTATCAAACAGAATTGTTCCTGGACAAAAACAAAGACTATGTTGTTGCTGAACATCAGGCACTTTTGAGTGCTTCCAAATGCTCCTTCGTGTCATCTTTGTTTCCACATCTGGCTGAAGAATCCTCCAAGACATCAAAATTCTCTTCAATAGGTTCTCGATTCAAGGTTGATAGGTTTTCTCTTCCTCCAAGTAATTTGATTGCATTTTACTTGATCCTTTGGATTGTGAAGTCATCTTTTGTACTTAATGCAGCAACAATTGCTATCATTGCTTGAAACTCTCAGTTCCACTGAGCCACATTACATTCGCTGTGTAAAGCCCAATAATCTTCTTAAGCCAGCGATCTTTGAAAACAAAAATGTTCTGCAACAACTACGTTGTGGGGTGAGAATGTTGATATCCTATATGTTGGACCATTGATATATTATTGTTGTGAACAATCTGCCTGTATTCATACAAGTATATACATATTATGTGTCATCTCAGGGAGTCATGGAGGCAATCAGGATTAGTTGTGCTGGGTATCCTACTAGAAAACCATTTGATGAGTTTGTAGATCGATTTAGCATCCTTGCAACAGAAGTTTTGGATGGGAGGTACTATAATTGTGTTCTTTAGCTACCATATGTTTTGCTAAACCATATTCTGATTGTTTATAATATTTTATGTTAGTTCTGATGAAGTCACTGCTTGCAAGAGGCTTCTAGAGAAGGTGGGACTTGAAGGCTATCAGGTAATTATTGGATGAGAGATCAAATCATCTTCTCAGAATGTAATTCTATGACGATTGTTGTTTCTCATGTTCAGTTGCTGATTTACTTAAAATATTGTGGTCATACCATATCCTTGTAATCAAAGGATGCATTATTCTAAGCTTCTCATTGTATAGTGTCTTCAGGCCTCTTGGATGTTAAGGCTAGCTTGTTGAGCTACTTCCATGTACCCTTATAACTTTGACTGTATTATTACATCTAGATATGTTCCAATCCTCTTTGGAATTTCTACCACCTATACTGGTTTTGGTTAATGATTTCTAGTGTCTTAAATCCTCCCAAATTGCAGCTTCAGGGGTGACTGCAGTCAATTTAGTTCGTTAATGAAGCGTGAAAAATACAATTACATTTGTTTTACTGTTTATTGATGCATGCTTGTGATGCAACACTTTTGTCATTTTGAAAAAGTACTAGCTATGCTGGTGGCAACACATTGGCGGTTGGTTAGGTTGCACGGTATCCTTGTTATTGCCATTCCTCTCTATCTTTATTCTCATACAGGCTAAACAATTTGCAATGCATTTGTAACCAGTTGAGGTTGAGAGGTAATAAAATCATTCCTAAAAGACACTTGTGGGTCGGTTTCTCGCCTTCTGAAATCCTTAACAGTATTTACATAGATTTTCTACACATATTGGTTGTGCTGCAATCTTATTATTCACGGCACAACATTCTGGGAAGTAATTCTTTGTTTCTGTTTGGTTAATCAAGTCTCCTGTGATTTGTTGGAGCTTTATTTAATGTTTTCTTTTCAAATGTTATGTACTTATTAAGGAGATACATGTGCCATATTGGAGCTATAGTTTGTATCTTCTAAATCTCATAGAACTTCTGTACATGCCCCTTGTCTGTTTTCTAGTTAGATTTTTTGGAGTATTCTTACTGGTCTAGTCTATGTTTGCAGATCGGTAAAACAAAGGTTTTTCTTAGGGCTGGTCAGATGGCAGAACTGGATGCACGCAGGACTGAGGTCTTAGGAAGATCAGCTAGCATTATCCAGAGGAAAGTCCGTTCTTATTTGGCTCGTAGAAGTTTTATCTCGCTCCGTCGATCTGCAATTCAGCTTCAAGCTGCATGCAGAGGTACCTAATTGCATTGTTGTCATATTTCCATGTCTCGGTCCTTTTTAATCAGTTCTACAAAGAATTGGATATTGTTTATGGGTTTTCTCTAAGTTTTTGTCTGTATTGATTGCAGGACAACTTGCGCAGCAAGTTTATGAGAGCATCCGGAGAGAAGCTTCCTGTCTGAGGATCCAGAGAGATTTGCGCATGCATCTTGCTAGGAAAGCTTATAAGGATATGTGCTTCTCTGCAGTTTGCATTCAAACAGGTATGCGTGGGATGGCTGATCGGAATGAGCTTCGTTTTAGAAGGCAGACTCAAGCAGCAATTATAATTCAGGCAAGTCACTTTTTTTTTTTTAATAAAAAAAATAGCATAATTGATTTTTAAAAAGTTTTGAAGTCTTTTTCGCTCTTTTCTTTTCGTAGTAATCTTGCAATGTGGACAAAATTTCTTGAAACCCTAATGTTTAGTTCATAATTTTAAAGAGTTGTTTGAGGATTTATTTAAATGATATTATGCCTCTTTTATTTGCTGAGTGGTTGAACCTCTTTGAATTTCACTGTTGGAACTTTGAAAAACTTCAATTTTATAACCAGAGTCAATGCCGCAAATACTTGACCCGGTCGCATTATATGAAGTTGAAGAAAGCGGCAATTACCACACAGTGTGCATGGAGAGGAAGAGTTGCTCGCAAAGAACTGAAGAAGCTTAAGATGGTGAACTTCTCTTTCATTGTTGTCGTCTAATTCTCTCATAAGATTTTACCATGGTCACTACTTTCATTAGTGTCTTTCTTTCCTTCTCATTTGATCTTCTAGACTGATATGCACAGACAATTATGCTTTTTCACTTCAATTCTGGAGTAAAAGTTTTGTTTTGAGAGAACTTTTAAAACTTAAATTTGCATTTATAGTTTTATAATTCTTTAATTATAAGTTTCGAAGTTTAATTATTATTAATTTTCTTTTGAAGTGATATTTGTCTTGTTATTCAACATTCTGATTTGAATGAGTGTGAGATATCCATACACTTGATGTTCAGGATGATCTTATCTTTCCATGCACCAAAAATTAGTAGCTAATGCTTGAAAAAAAGTCCAAAAAAATAAAACTAGCAAGCAGTTAGAAATCCTTAATTGATTGCTAGTCTTATTTCTGCAGTATTTCAAAAACAATAAATTGCATTCCTATATCATTTTTTATAATTAAGGTTTTCTTCTATTCTTGTAATTTACAGGCTGCTAGGGAAACGGGAGCTCTCCAAGCTGCCAAAAATAAACTGGAAAAGCAAGTTGAAGAATTGACATGGAGATTACAGCTAGAGAAACGGATAAGGGTAAATATAAATAAAAACGAATTGAAATATACTAGGTTGATGTTATGTGATGTTTGTTAGAAATTGCTTCTTGTCCCATTAACCTTTTAATGGGCCATAAATTTCTGTCACTGTAGTCTCTGTAATTATTGTTCTTGTTTTATCAGGTTTGATTGCTCTATGATCTTTTATCTGTAAAAATCTTTATTTGGACAAAGGGTGGATATATATGATAACCAAGGCATTGAACCATACAGAATAATAGTTTAAAGCATCATAAATGTGGATCTCCAGTTTTGTCTCTCTTCTTTTGACACACCTCACTGATATACAGTGAAAGAAGCTTCTGATATTGTTGAATTATTATTATATAATTCTCTTACTTTGGGAAATGGGATGATATCCTTTAAAGGGTCTGCTCAAGAATGGGATCTTTTGAAAGTTTGTGTGATAGTACATACTATTGGACACAAAAAGGTGAGGAAAATTAGCTTTAGATCTGAAACAGACCTTTAGTAGGTCTTTTGAAGGAGAAAGCATTCCCTAGTTGAACTACAAATTACCAAGCGAAAAGGAACTGTGAATTTTCACCTTTCTCTTCTGTTGGAAGTCGAGCATGTGAAGATGCTGGGAAATTTACATGTGCACCTCAACTCAAAAGAAAAATGAAGAAAACCAAAAGGAGTAATTTTAGAAGACACACACATGCATTATTTGCATTGTATAGTCGATTTCTCCTCTAATTAATGTATCTATGGCTTACTTCTGTAGGTTGACATGGAAGAAGCTAAAATGCAAGAAAATGCAAAATTACAGTCTGCTTTGCAAGATGTGCAGCTTCAGTTCAAGGAAACCAAAGAAAAACTTATGAAGGAAATTGAGGTTGCCAGAAAGGAAGCACAGAAAGTTCCTGTTATACAGGAGGTTCCTGTTGTTGACCATGGAATGCTGGAGAAGCTTACAAGTGAAAATGAAAAACTTAAGGTAAGGAGGCTGTCATTGGTTTACTTTCTGCTCAGGAATGTTTTATAAGCTTGGGGAAACATGTTTGTGAATTTCTCATTGCCTGTCAATTGCTGTGATGCTATTTAACTGCAGGCATTAGTAAGTTCATTGGAAAAGAAAATTGATGAAACGGAGAAAAAATTTGAAGAGACTAGCAAAATTAGTGAAGAAAGGTTGAA
>JAXCLQ010000001.1:15629747-15652770 GCA_035584115.1 Cedrela odorata | reverse complement strand
TGTGTGTGTGTGTGTGTGTGTGTGTGTGTGTAATATGTATATATATTATTTTTGCTTCCAGATGTTTCTAATTCTTTTCTGCCATTTGATTTGTCAGGATATTCAGCGGTTCAAGCTGGGAAGTCCAAGAACGTTTCATTATTTAAATCAATCGAATTGCTATGAGTTAGACGGGATTGATGATTCTAAGGAATATACTGCAACAAGACGGGCAATGGATATTGTTGGAATAAGTTCTGATGAGCAGGTTTTTCTTTTATTCTTCTTTAGGGAGTTCTTCATCTGTAGCATGCAATTCTTCATTAAAAAATACTTCTAATTTTTCTTTTGTTTGTACAATCATGCTTTATCAGGATGCAATATTTGGAGTTGTGGCAGCAATTCTCCATCTTGGAAACGTTGAATTTGCAAAAGGGAAGGAGATGGACTCATCAGTTCCCAAAGATGAAAAGTCTTGGTTCCATCTAAGAACTGTTGCTGAACTTTTAATGTGAGTGATCAATTAAATTGTCATACCCACATAGCAATCTTAATTTTGTGGATTTCGTATGCTCTCATAAAAAGAGGAATAATAGTTCATTTTTTGTATTTTTTAGGTGCGATGTGAAGGCACTAGAAGACTCTCTCTGCAAACGTGTCATTGTAACTCGTGATGAAACTATTATAAAATGGCTGGATCCTGAATCTGCTGCTCTTAGTAGGGATGCTTTGGCTAAAATTGTGTACTCCAGGTTGTTTGACTGGTATGCTTCGCTTCTGTGCTTTAGAAAAGAATATTCAGTATGGACTGTTCTTCTTATCCTTTTTTTTTTTGGCTTTATACTATCCATTTAAGATGGTGGGGTTTGTTTTTCATTATTGCTCTGTAATCCTCTTCATCAGGCTTGTAGACAAGATTAATAGTTCGATTGGTCAAGATCCTGACTCAAAATCCTTAATTGGAGTGCTTGATATTTATGGATTCGAGAGTTTCAAGACAAACAGGTGCTTAACCGGTACGCCTTTTGCTTTCATAAATGAATGAAATTGATTTCTAAAGCCACTGAATGTAAGTTTAGTTATGTGCCTCAAGGTGTTAAGAGGTGTCTTTCTCCCTTGCCTTGTGGGTGTAATATTTTCATTCTTATTTGTAAAACTAAAGCAGTGCTCTAAAAAAGGCATATGCTTAATTGAATCATCTATCTAGCCTAAGTCAAATGTGTATTTCTTGCACTTTGACTCAGTAAGCTTGCACCTCCTCTGACTGATTTCTTCTTCTCTTCTGATAGTTCCATGAATCAAATTGTGTTTCTCTTATTGTTTGGTTTAAATGGTGTTACTTATAAACCCCCAATCTTAGTATGCCTCCTTTTCTGATCACATAATTATAATTAAATGCAGAAGTGATGATTGAAATTCTTGAATTTAAATTTGCTTATGGAGAAGTACCATAGATGGTCTGGATATTGTAAACAAGGCATTTTTAGGCATATCTAGGACATATTGTCAACATATATATTCTAGTATCTGTACCACCGGTATTCTTGTACTTTTTCTTCATTTTCCATATCAGGAATATATGGTTAACCTGATGTTTCATTATGGTTCTAGGACCATTTTTCAAATGTATTTGATTATTGGAAAATCGAACAGTCCCTGTTCATCCAAGAGTGAATATATTTTTCTGCTTTGGCCAATGCAGTTCATCCAATGCTTATTTCATGATCGTGTGATGCCAAATCTTTGCCGTTTATATGTTTTGACTTTCACCGCAAAGTTACATGTGGGTATAATTGCACCTTAGATTTTCATTAAGTAACTTCTGAAAGCAGAAAAGAAAAGCTCTATACTCCTGTTTTGTTACACATTAAAAATGCATTTTTTTTTTTTTTTTGGAAGAGAAGGGGAAAAAAATGACAACAGAAAAAAATTAATTGTTTTTTCATAAGCATAATTACTTCCTGAAACTTCGAGTAATGTTATGAATTTCTGGAGTAGTTACATCACCGTTGCCTCTAGTTTTGATATTACCGCTTTCACGATCAACCAGTTCACAAAACTCTGGTGAGCATGTTAGTATATTAGGTTCCCTACCACCATTTCTGAGAGAGTGTGAATGGCTGGGTTGGACTCAAAGAGAATTGGTCATTTGCTAGTTATTCTTTCAAATTTTTGGCAATGGTCTATCGTTGAATGGAAAGCTCACATTATATGGACCACTGGTGCTGCCACCACTTTCTGTGTATCAAAACAGATGAAATTACGTTATTTGATTGAAAATTTGTGACAATGAGATTGCTTTTCATGGATGGTTGCTTCTGGGATTCTTCCATTTGATACTTAGAATCTTGTGCCTTTTGCAGTTTTGAGCAATTTTGCATCAATTTGACAAATGAAAAACTCCAGCAACATTTCAATCAGGTTGGTTTGCGAAAGCCATCTGTATTTCTTCAGCATCCCTGGAATATTTTCTATATATCTGTTTTTTGCATAACTTGTGATGCATAAATATCTTGCTTTGCAGCACGTTTTCAAGATGGAGCAAGAAGAATATACTAAGGAAGAAATTAACTGGAGCTACATTGAGTTTGTTGATAATCAAGATGTTCTGGATCTAATTGAAAAGGTTTGAGGTCTCTATTCTGCATAATGCTTTGCCTGGTTTTCCCTGGATTTGCACAAAATATTAAATTTAATTGATAAATAGCAAAATCTTTTATTCTTTAGTATGCTTTTATATATGAAGATGCCAAATAGTGCTTTCCTCCTTTGGTGAACACCTGATCTTAGGATCTTACAATTGTCTTGATCTATGCTTTTCTTTTTACTTGCCATCATGTACTGTATAGTATTTTTGTTGGTCACATGGCTGGATGGAAGGGCTTGTGGTAGGCAAATGATCACAGGTATTGTCTACTTATGATTATCAACCTGAAAATATGGTACTAGATAGCGTTAAATGGCATAAAGGGTTTATCTAACCTCTGGGTGGAGTATTCTGGACTCTAGAGGCAGCATTTGGAAGTTGTAGAATTGGGAAGGAGCGCCCTTTATTATGTGCTCCCTTGCTTTGTTCTGGTGTTATTTTTTCCAAATGTCATGTTTATTTTTGTTTTATTCTTCATCCTTCATCATGTTCATTTATGGAATAACGGACACGATGACAGGGTTTTTATTGAAATCAAATAAATACACAGATTTTTAATATTCCAGCCTTTTTCTGTTATGTATTATCTTGATTTAACACAGAACATAGCCTCAACAATGTATGTTCTGTATGGCAAGGTAATGATATTAATTAATATTGTTGGCTCTTTTGTCTTTTTCTTTCTTTTTGTACACCTGCTCTTTCTTCTTGATATAGGTGGACCTGAACTAACATATGAATGTAGCAAATATAGGCATCTGGTTTCTTATCAATAACTATTTATTTATCTGTTTTTCAGAAACCAGGTGGCATAATTGCTCTTCTCGATGAAGCTTGGTAAGTACTGTACTAAGCTGTACTGCTGTGTCATGGATGTCAATATCTCCAAATATTTTCTTGCTAATTAACTATATTTTTTATAATTGGGTTCGACACTTGTGGTTTGTAGTATGTTTCCAAGATCAACACATGAAACATTTGCTCAAAAGCTGTACCAGACATTTAAAAATCATAAACGCTTCAGTAAGCCAAAATTATCTCGTAGCGACTTCACAATTTGCCATTATGCCGGTGATGTAAGCAAGCTTTGTTTGTATCAATCTTCTTAGTTTTTAATAATCGCTCATTGTAGAATTAGACCTAAGAAGTGAGCTATGAAATCTTTATGGTTAGTACATTCATCAAGAAGCTGGGCATCTTTTGTCAGGTTAATTATCAAACAGAATTGTTCCTGGACAAAAACAAAGACTATGTTGTTGCTGAACATCAGGCACTTTTGAGTGTTTCCAATTGCTCCTTTGTGTCATCTTTGTTTCCACATCTGGCTGAAGAATCCTCCAAGACATCAAAGTTCTCTTCAATAGGTTCTCGATTCAAGGTTGATAGGTTTTCTCTCTCTTCAAAGAATTTGATTGCATTTTACTTGATCCTGTGGATTATGAAGTCATCTTTTGTACTTACTGCAGCAACAATTGCAATCATTGCTTGAAACTCTTAGTTCCACTGAGCCACATTACATTCGCTGTGTAAAGCCCAATAATCTTCTTAAGCCAGCGATCTTCGAAAACAAAAATGTTCTGCAACAACTACGATGTGGGGTGAGAATGTTGATATCCTATGTATTGGACCATTGATATATTGTTGTTGTAAACATTCTGCCTGTTTTTATACAAGTATATACATATTATGCGTGTCATCTCAGGGAGTCATGGAGGCAATCAGGATAAGTTGTGCTGGATATCCTACTAGAAAACCATTTGATGAGTTTGTAGATCGATTTGGCATCCTTGCACCGGAAGTTTTAGATGGGAGGTACTATAATTGTGTTCTTTAGCTTCTAGATGTTTTGCTAAACCATCTCCTGACTGTTTATAATATTTTATGTTAGTTCTGACGAAGTCACTGCTTGCAAGAGGCTTCTAGAGAAGGTGGGACTTGAAGGCTATCAGGTAATTGTTGGGTGAGGGATAAAATCATCTTTTCAGAATGTAATTCTATGAAGATTGTTGTTTCTCATGCTCAGTTGCTTATTTACTTTAAATGTTGTGTTCATTGCATATCCTTATAATCAAAGGATGCATTATTCTAAGCTTCTCATTGTATAGGGTCTTTGTACCATGAGAATCCTACAGAAGATGATTTGCTGGCCACTTGGATGTTAAGGCTAGGTTTTTGAGCTACTTCCAATCCATGTACCTTTATAACTTTGACAGTATTATTACGTCTAGATACGTGCCAATCCTCTTTGGAATTTCTACCACCTAGACTGGTTTTGGTTAATGATTTATAGTGTTTGAAATCCTCTCAAATTGCAGCTTCAGGGATGACTGCAGTCAATTTAGTTCGTTAATGATGCATGAAAAATATAATTACATTTGTTTTGCTGTTTATTGATGTATGCTTGTGTTGCAACACTTTTGTCATTTTTAAAAGGTACTAGCTATGCTGGTGGCAACTCATTGGTGGTTGGTTAGGTTAAACAGTATCCTTGTTATTGTCATTCCCCTCCTTCATCTTTATTCTCATACAGGCTAAACAATTTGTAATGAATTTATAAGATGTTGAGGTTGATAGGTCATAAAATCATGCCTAAAAAACATTTTTGGGTTGGTTTCTCACCTTCTGATATCATTAAGAGTAATTACATGGATTCTCGCTGTAATTACTTCTTATTATGCATAAATTTGTTGGAAGTAATTTTATGTTTCTGTTTGGTTAATCTAGTCTCCTGCAATTTGTTGTATTCTTTATTTGATGTTTTCTTTTCAGAGGTTATGTACTTATTAAGGAGATACATGTGCTATATTGGAAATAAGTTTGTATCTTCTAATCTCATATAGCTTCTGTACATGCCCCTCATCTGTTTTCTAGTTAGTTTTTGAGAGTATTCTTACTGGTCCAGTCTATGTTTGCAGATCGGTAAAACAAAGGTTTTTCTTAGGGCTGGTCAGATGGCAGAACTGGATGCGCACAGGACCGAGGTCTTAGGAAGATCAGCTAGCATTATCCAGAGGAAAGTCCGTTCTTATTTGGCTCGTAGAAGTTTTATCTCACTCCGGCGATCTGCCATTCAGCTTCAAGCTGCATGCAGAGGTACCTAATATTGCTATGGTCATATTTCCGTATCTCAGCCCTTTTTAATCACTCTACAAAGTACTGAAAATTGTTTATAGGTTTTTCTCTCAGTTTTTGTATGTATTAATTGCAGGACAACTTGCTCGGCAAGTTTATGAAAGTATCCGGAGAGAAGCTTCTTGTCTGAGGATCCAGAGAGATTTGCGCATGTATCTTGCTAGGAAAGCTTATCAGGATATGTGCTTCTCTGCAGTTTGCATTCAAACAGGTATGCGTGGGATGGCTGCTCAGAATGAGCTTCACTTCAGAAGGCAGACTCAAGCAGCAATTATAATTCAGGTAAGTGTCTTTTTTTTTTATATATATAAATTGCATAATTGATTTTTAAAAAGTTCTGAAGTCTCTTTCCCTTTTTTCTTTTCATTGTAATCTCGCAATGTGGATAAAATTTCTCGAAACTCTAGTGTTTAGTTTGTAACTTTAAAGAGTTATTTGAGGATTTGTTTAAATGATATGATGCCTCTTTTATTTGCTCTGAGTGGTTGAACCTCTTTAATTTATCTGTTGGAACTTGGAATAACTTCAATTTTACAACCCAGAGTCAATGCCGCAAATACTTGGCCGGGCTGCATTATATGAAGTTGAAGAAAGCAGCAATTATCACACAGTGTGCATGGAGAGGAAGAGTTGCTCGCAAAGAACTAAAGAAGCTTAAGATGGTGAACTTCTCTTTCATTGTTGTCTTTTAGTTCTCTCATAAGATCTTATCTTATGGAATTATTAGGAAAATTTTTCCATGGTCACTGCTTTCATTAATGTCTTTCTGTCCTTCTCAACAGATCTTCTAGAGTGATATGAACAGAGAATTATGCTTTTTCACTTCTTTTCTGGAGTAAAAGTGTTGTTTTGAGAGAGAACTATATCCATACACTTGATATTCAGGATGCCCTTTTTCAATTTTACCATGGCTGAAGTTTAATTAGTTTTTTCTCTGTTTGAATCGATATTCGTCTTATTATTCAACATTCTGATTTGAATGCTGAGTCTAAGATATCCATACACTTGATATTCAGGATGACTATATCTTTCCATGCACCAAAACTAGTTGCTAATGCGTGAAAAAACAGTCCTAAAAAATAAAACAAGCAAGCAGTTACAAAACCTTAATTGACTTCTAGTCTTATTTCTGCAGCATTTCAAATGCAATAAATTGCATTCCTACATCATTTTTTATAATTAAGGTTTTTTGCTATTCTTGTACTTTACAGGCTGCTAGGGAAACAGGAGCTCTACAAGCTGCCAAAAATAAATTGGAAAAGCAAGTTGAAGAATTGACATGGAGATTACAGCTAGAGAAACGCATGAGGGTAAATATAACCAAAAACGAATTGAAATGTGTGAGGTTGATGTTATGTGATGTTTGTTAGAAATGGCTTCTTATCCCATTAGCTTTTTAATAAGCCACAAATGTCTGTTAGTGTAGTGTGGAATTATTGTTCTTGTTTTTATTAGGTTTGTTTGCTTTCTGATATTTGGTTTATCAGTAACAATCTTTATTTGGGCAAAGGGTGAATAAATATGATAACCAAGGTATTGAACCATACGGAATAATAGTTTAAAACATCATAAATGGGGATCTCCAGTTTTCTCCCACTCTTCTTTCTACTCACCTTACTGATATACAGTCAAAGAAGTTTCCGATAGTGTTGGATATCATTATTTATTTCTTTTACTTTGGGGAATGGGATGATATCCTTTAAAAAGTCTGCACAGGAATGGGATCTTTTGAAAGTTAGTGCGATAGTACTTACTATTGGACACACAAAGTGAGCGAAGAAAAAAGAGAAAAATAAGCTGCTTGTGATAAACTTAACTTCTGATTATGATTATATTCTGGTCACTGGTTACCCGCACCCCTCCCAAGTCCTTGTTTGTTAAAGATGCTAAAACACATGTGGGAAAAATTAGCTTTAGATCTGAAATATACAAGCGCCTTAATAGGTCTTTTTTGAAAGTGAAAGCACTCCCTTCCTACTTGACCTACTAATTACCAAGCGAAAAGGAACTGTCAAATTTTCACCTTTTTCTTCCATTGGAAGTCGTTGCATGTCAAGATGCAGGGAAATTGAAAAGTGTTGCTGACATTACCTAGTAACTCCAGAAAAGACAAGAAATATGGAGAGACATTTGTTCTACCTCCTTTGATATTGTTCTTCTATTTTCGCTTCATATTCTTTGCCTGATTCTGTATTTTTCCTTGCCTTGGTCTAGTAGAAAAACTTTTATTATTTTCTTAATACATAGAGCATTGATCTTCAACTTTGTAGTTTATAAAGCTTTCTAATGTAAACTGTTTTGGTTTAATATATAACTTGCCTCTCTTGTGTTTGTTGCAAAATTTTCAACCCAAAATCTTGAGCTATAGCTTACAGTCATCATTTTGTTTATTAATTCCTTACTTCCACAAACAATATGACTCTACTGATAAATGTACCATACCAATCTCCCCTGTACGGATGAATCTGTATGTTCTTGAGGCCACATAAAGTCACACCATAAGTACAAGATAATTCTCGCCCTAGCCAAATTATTGGCTTTGGTAGTTATTTGCAGAGGAAAAGTCTACCAACAGATGCCTGGGTATACATGGTTGGATATATTCTTAATCAAAAGCTGAAGTTTTTAGGTTATAGGCCGTATATTTGACCCTTTCACTATATTTTACATGTGCACCTCAACTCAAAAGAATAAAGAAGAAAAAAAGGAGTAATTTTAGAAGACACGCATATGCATTATTTGCTTTATATATTCTCTCTAATAAATGCATCTATGACCTACTTCGTGTAGGTTGACATGGAAGAAGGTAAAACGCAAGAAAATGCAAAACTACAGTCTGCCTTGCAAGAGGTGCAGCTTCAGTTTAAGGAAACCAAAGAAAAACTCATAAAGGAAATTGAGGTTGCCAAAAAGGAAGCAGAAAAAGTTCCTGTTATACAGGAGGTTCCTATTGTTGACCATGGAATGCTGGAGAAGCTTACAAATGAAAATGAAAAACTTAAGGTAAGTAGGCTTAGTCATTGGTTTACTTCATGGTCAGGAATGTTTTGAAGCTTGGGGAAACATTTTTGTGAATTTCTCATTGCCTGTGAATTTCTTCAATGCTGTTTACCTGCAGGCATTAGTGAGTTCATTGGAAAAGAAAATTGATGAAACGGAGAAAAAATTTGAAGAGACTAGCAAAATTAGTGAAGAAAGGTTGAAGCAAGCTTTGGAGGCGGAATCAAAAATAGTTCAGTTGAAGACTGCTATGCACAGGTTGTTTTCCTAGCTGCATTTTATGGTTTGACTAATAATACTAAGATCCTTTATGTTGTTAAACACTGGGGAGACTAGACTATCTGCAGGAATGTTGATTAATCAGCGGCCACTTGTTAAGCAATGGTTATTGCTCTCCTATTGCTTTCCTTCTTCTTAAGTGATGTTTATTGCTTTCATTTGCAGGCTTGAAGAAAAAGTTTCTGACATGGAAACTGAGAACCAAGTTCTTCAGCAACAAACCCTGTTAAGGACACCTATTAAGAAGATGTCAGAACATCTATTGACTCCAGCAACTCAGGTAAATATGTGCTGAAAATTGTATGGAATTTCCTCAGGGTTGCCCATCTGACTTGTTTTATTTTTTCTCTTCTTCCCCCAATTTGCAGAGTGTGGAAAATGGTCTTCATGTCAATGAAGAGAACAGATCCAATGTAACTTTTTTATTTTTTTTTTTTGTGTGGATCATCTGTCACTATGTTTTTGGGTTATTTTTGCTATTACCTTCTGTTATTAATGTTGTTGACAAAAGCTATTAGTTCAGGAATCACAGAGTGCTACACCTGAGAAAAAGTTTGGCACAGAGTCTGATGGCAAGTTAAGGAGATCCCTTATTGAACATCAACATGTACCTTCTTACCCATACCAGAATCTGCTTTTCTGTCAAGTTTTCCCTGATATAATAAATGTAGATTGAGTAATTCTAAAATTTTATGTTATTCTTGCAACAGGAGAATGTTGATGCTCTCATCAACTGTGTTGCGAAAAACATTGGATACAGCAATGGGAAGCCTGTTGCAGCATTTACAATATATAAATGTCTTCTCCAGTGGAAATCTTTTGAAGCTGAAAGGACTAATGTGTTTGATCGTCTCATTCAGATGATAGGTTCTGCAATCGAGGTACATGGATAACTTTAATCATGCTCGTGGTTTGTGTGACTTAAGGAATACAAAAGATATGGAGAATCAGTTCCACATTTATCCTTGTAGTTTTTATCACAACTGTTTTGGAGAAAACAAAGAATTTGCTCCAATCAAAGTGGCTATCATTTTACTTATATTTTTGAAGATTTAGTTAATCAGACATTTTTCAGAAATTTTTTATATCTTTAAAAGACAATTTTTTTTTCCATTCATGTTATAGGACAGACTACATTTTAATGTGCTTTTGGTATTCGGATTATGAACCTTAAAGTATGATAACACTCTTGTTTATCGCATTAAAAATGTAGTCTGTCCCGTTTCTGGTATGCAGATTATGAGCCTTAAAGTATGATAACACTCTTGTTCATCGCAGAATGAAGATGACAACGATCATATGGCTTATTGGCTATCCAATACATCTTCATTATTGTTCTTGCTTCAACGAAGTTTGAATGCAGCAGGTGCAATTGGTGCAACTCCCAATCGGAAACCGCCCACTGCAACCTCCCTATTTGGAAGGATGGCCATGGTATATTAATTCTATAATTCAATTTATTTCACTTTCTTACTTTTTAAAGGAAAATGTGATAATTTAGTTCTTCCTTTTATGTGTTCATTTAGGGTTTTCGGTCCTCGCCTTCTTCTGCAAACCTTGCAGCTGCTGCTGCACTTGCTGTAGTACGCCAAGTAGAGGCTAAGTATCCGGCATTGCTTTTCAAACAACAGCTAGCAGCATATGTGGAGAAAATTTATGGAATCATTCGTGACAACCTGAAAAAGGAGTTATCATCTTTGCTTTCTTTATGTATCCAGGTATGTGACTTTTAAGATAACTATCTGATTTAACCCCTCAAATCCTTCATTCCATCTTCTTTAGACTTCCTAAACATTGGTTAGCTTTGATTTTATGTTTCGTTGAAGCTATTGTTCCGAACCTTGTCACCAAAAATTCTGATTTTCAGGCACCAAGGACGTCTAAGGGAAGCGTACTAAGATCTGGGCGGTCCTTTGGCAAAGATTCTGCCTCTAGTCACTGGCAGAGCATTATTGATAGTCTCAATATACTTCTCAGTACATTGAAGCAAAATTTTGTACGGAACTTCATTGTTTTCTCCTTTGCCTTGCGACACAGAATTTTAAAGAAGCTGAACTTTTAAAGTTTTGTATGTGTGTATGCATATTCTCACAGTTGTTGGCATTTCAGGTGCCTCCAGTTCTGGTCCAGAAGATCTTTACACAGACTTTCTCATGCATAAATGTACTGTTATTTAATAGGTAATCAGTCTTTTAAATATAGCTTTTTATATTTTGTGCTGAACATTTGATCTTACCATAATTTTGATATGGTTTCTTCTTCTATGCTGTGTCCATAACTTTGTTATGATTTTTCCAGTCTTCTTCTTCGTCGTGAGTGTTGTACATTTAGCAATGGAGAATATGTAAAAGCTGGGTTAGCTGAGTTGGAGCTGTGGTGTTGCCAAGCAAAGGATGAGGTTGTTTTCTTAAACGAATTGACAATTTCTATCTTGGTGCACTTTGCCGTTGCTATATGTTGTTAGAGCTTAATATTATTGTTTAGGCTCTAACCTATTAGTTTAAACTTTTGGGTCAAGCAATAACTTTTAAAATGCAGTCATGTAAATGAATTTCCTTGGATTGCAGTATGCAGGCTCCTCTTGGGATGAACTTAAGCACATTAGACAGGCTGTTGGATTCCTGGTATGTCATCTTATCTGATATCATAACACCATTGGACTTTGAAGCCAATGCAATGTAGTTTTGGTTTTTGAATTTTTCATCTATGTTATATTTCTTTTATTGACTGCTCATTTGAAAGAATTAGGCTTGCTTCATTATCTGATATCTCTTATTATTGTAGTTCGCACTGCTATCCTCCTTGACTTTGCCAATTTTTTCTTCTTTCCTTTCTCAAGTTTGCAATTCTGTCAAATTTATTGGCAAACATCCCAGTTATTTGCTACTTTCTTTCAAGCAAATTTAACTGAGCGTTGTCTTCAGACTGAGGCAACATTGATTAATGTTTTTTAGTCCATTTACTGTATCCTTTAGCTTAATTCACATTTCAGGTGTGGTTTATAAAAACAATTGCCTCTTAAATGTGAGGCTGATAAGCTTCTTAATAACCTCTGATACACTCTACGATCTGTTTGCCTCTTTCAGTGCTGAGACAATGATGCACCTCTTGCTTGACTTAAACAAATGCATTTTACCATCCTTTTCGGTTTCGGTTTCGGTTTCGGTTATTTCAACCTTCCATTTTTCATGATGCATTGGCTAATACAAAATGACTCTTCAACCTTTCTATTGTTTTGCTTTGGGAATATGTTGATATATATTTTTTCATATGCCATTGTGAGAATAGTGTTCCTTTGTCTTGGAATAGTTTGGTATGATCACTGTAATTTCTCTCATTTTATTACCTGTACATAGATTTGGTTATATGCTGAGTATATTTTTTTTCACTTTTTTTTTTCTTTTCAAAGGATGGGAAAAGGTGATGTGTCTTGATGTTCATTGATTTTTTTATCCCCAGGTTATACATCAGAAGTATAGAATTTCCTATGATGAAATAACCAATGATCTGTGTCCAGTAAGTCCCTCTCTCTTTCTGTGTGCATGAGTGTGTTTCTGTAGTACTTATGCTTCCATGCTTGTGTATTTCATGAATTATTAGCCTGATGAAATGACTTAAAAAGAACTGCAAGGAACTAGAAACTTGGTCTGTATAATAGGCCCTACCAGGATAAGGCTTCTGTTTTCCAAACTATTCTGATTGCTCTTATCTAAAGGGCAATTCAGGTCGTCCATCTACTCCCTCACAGCAGGAAAACTCTGCACATGATTAATCTTGATGCTCAAATACAGGTTGATGGATTAGCCTAGTGTCCCACCACTAATTTGTGGGGGGGGGGGGGGGGGGGGGGGGGTCTTACATGCATACAGTAGACATGTCTGCACATGAACCAAGTCTCCCTCTCTCTCTCTCTCTCTCTCACATTAACATCAATGTCTGGTTTTTTCAGATCCTGAGTGTCCAGCAGCTGTACAGAATATGTACACTATACTGGGATGACAACTACAATACTCGAAGTGTGTCTCCAGATGTAAGTCTTGTGCAATGCAAAAATCATCTTTTTAATAGTACCTCTTTTAAGTTAATGTTTTTGTCAAGCTGATCTCAATGATGAGTTGCCATTTGTTATTTCTTTACAGGTCATTTCCAGCATGAGGGTACTTATGACGGAGGACTCTAATGATGCCACCAGCAATTCCTTTCTGTTGGACGACAATTCCAGGTAAGGTTTCAAGAATGAGGGAAAATCAATATTGTAAATGTTTTCTGAAATTCTGCTTCTCATAAGATGATCAATGGCTAATTAGAATTTTCGTATTTTACAATTTTTCGTCTTCAATAACATATATTATCAGGCATTTGGCATATTAGACTATAGACATCGATGATCGCAACTAATCCATATTTCTTGATACAGCATTCCCTTCTCTGTTGATGACCTTTCTAATTCACTACAAGAGAAGGATTTCATGGATGTCAAACCAGCTGCAGAACTTCTTGAGAATCCAGCCTTTGAATTTTTACACGAGGCATAGGAAGCTCAAACAGCTCTACATAGTATTTTTGTCTGAGGTAGGCAGTGAAGTCAAAACTCTGATCAACATCGAAGGCAGTTGTAAATCCAATCTTTTTTTTATTTTTTGAAATTTTTTATTCACTACATATATATAAATGTTTTTGTACATCCATGTGCCTTTTTGTAAAATTTCTATTTGTTTAATTTTTTGACATTCAACTTTGTAAAATCCATCATTGTTGAGAGGCATGGATATACTTGTTTGGTTTCGTATTCGGTTTTTTTTTTTTTTTGTACTGTTCTTTTTGTCCCATAATTGGTGGCAATTTTTTTAGAGTTAAGCAGAAATGCATAGTGTCATTGTAGTTTTGGTGGTTGAGGCATTTGCTGTCTCCACCCTATTTCTATTGTATAAAAAAAACATGTGAACAGATATGTCAAGTTTTGAGAATTATATGTTGATTGCTTATTATGCATGTACTTTTTGAAATGAATTCAAATTTGAAAGTTCTCTGCCATTCCCAAATTCTATCTTAGCATTTTCTCGGGTTCAACAACATTGAAAATATTGTTCAGGCTATTCTGTGTTGTGAATGTTTGCACAACAATAATCAATTAATATTAAAGTGTTTCGTCAGAGAAGTAGTTTGAAACTAGTGGAAATAAACATCAGAATATTACCGGAAGCTGTTTTATTGAAAGCCAATCATTTTCTTTTGAAGCTTTAATTGATTCCAACGTTAGCAGGAAAAACGTAGAAGTTATGGTAATGTCATTAATTCTTCGTTATTTTATTATAGAAGGCATCTGTAAGTCTTTGTGAGTCAATTGGCTTCTAGCCGACTTCAGTCAGCTGATCTTAATCAGTATAGAAGCAACTAGTACTGGCCGAATATTTACTTCCATATGGGAGAAATATGCTTTCATGTATTATTTCTCATCAAGGGAGAACTCGAATTGAAGAGAAGGGCACACCACCAAAAGTGGTGGACAAATAATACGTCTTCTTGTTAATTATCACCAATTCTAAAGTATTTTCCTGATTACCTGTTCTTAGGGTTTTATATATATATATATATATATATATTTGTTTTAGCTTGTCTAAACAAACTATCTTATTAGTGTATCAATTTTTAGTATTGAGCAGTAATACGAGTTCATATCCCAAGTTTCAGTTTCGCTCTCCTTCTAGTGTTCCCATTCACATATTTTCATATATCATTCACACTAGTTTGGGACTGTTGTAATTATATTTAAAGTTTAAAAATATGACTAAAGTATTTGATAAACAATAACTTTTACTTAAAAAATTAATTTTTATAACTTTTATCAAGATTCAAATTGGAGAGATATAAATTGATCTTATAAGGATGGATGGGCAACATTACCTAACATACTATTGATGGAAAAAAAATTACTATAAATAATGTTAGAGCGAAAGTTTTTGATATTTGTAAATAGACACATGATGCAGAAGATGATGAACGGAGAAGTTCATAAAAGGAGGTTTATAAAGAAACACACATATGATGAAGAAGATGGTGAACGATAAAATCCATAGAAAGCAAAAGAATTCATAGATGCAGGTTAAAAGTCTCGCATTTAAACAAAGTCTTTGAGTGCACTTTACATACGAGTTATTATGACGAAACTCGCTTTGAGTTATTAAAGCGAAACTCGCTAGGACCAATAAGGTGGAGTGGCTAGTAAATCAATTGTTTATGAGTCTAGCGTGAAGAAAGCATCGTGTGATTAGATCAAGGAGAATGTCATAATTTTACATATTAACACCAGTTATTAAGATGGAGCACGCTATGGCCAAGAGTATGGAGCGAGAACTTTCAACCCTAAGTGTTAGAAACTAGAGATGGCAAATGGGTCGGGTCGGGCATCAGGGTTTATCTACTAGGCCTGTACAGTACTCTCGCTGGGTTGAGTCAAGCCAGCTTAGAAATATATAGCCCGACACAGCCCATAAAGTCTGGCCCATAAAGACCGTGTCGGACTTGGGCTTGGACCAACCTACGAGCTGAGATTAGATCGATACCTTCAAATAAATAGATTAATATTTTCAAATCAAAAAGTTCAAAAGAAATTACAATTTGAACTAGATTGATATATAAAATGAAACATATCAATACATTTAAGTCAAATACTTTAAAATAAATTACAAATTTGACCAAATCAATACATTAAGAAGACAAGATTTATATTTTTTGTCAAAAAAAATTATAAACATTTGAAATTAACAAACGAATATATACGTCATTCAAACATCGATACTTGAAATCTAAAAACAAAATGAAGAAATTTCCAAAATAAACATGTCACGCCCTAATCTACCTACACGGAAACGTAACAACCACCGCACAACCGTAAGATGTACCACTCACCTGTATTCCCACGATTGTGTAAGGCTTTCGATATTCCTCCCATACAAATATATAAATCCCAAATCTAATATTTTACACGCATGTCAATATGTGTGTATGTGTGTGTGTGTATATATATATATATATTCATTCATAAAAACATAACCTCTACATTCATAATATATTTGTTATTAACAAATCAGTAACCATATAGTTTTCTGGATCCTTGCTAAACCTCATATATATAAATAACATTGGGGTCATTAAATACCTTTAAGTTTCCTACAACTGTGTTCTGCAAAATGTTATTTGGGGAGTGGACTCGCAACCTCCTCGTAACCTATCAAATCTAAAAATAGTTTTAAGAAAATAAAAAGATGAGTATAACTCAATGAATAGAAGGATAATAATAAACCTGAAAATCATAAAAATATGAGTATGAGTATCAAAATTTTTACACAAGAAAATACAAGGTTTACACCATAATATAAACCATTTTCTCAAATTCCTCGACATGATAAAACAAACTTTGTATATAATATATGTGAATGTTCAATAAAACATAATTGGGTTTGCCATGAAACTATCCCCTGAGATATTCACCAATGCGCTGTTGATGAACACATCGAGACCCGCTAACAAGTTATTTTATATCAGTCTATAAAATCATTTAGTTCACTCGTTAGCATTAGCCAGGACAAGTGGGTGAGGTACCAAGCATCGACTCATCCAGCCGTAACCTTTCCTTTATCTCTTACTAGATGGTAAAGGCAAAAATACATGTAACATCTCCCTTACCCTTCTCATGGGTAAGGGCGAAAGTATCTGTGCATAAATGTCTCAACTGAGCACTTGCACCCAAATCTCAAAACATGAAATTTGCATACAACGTTCATCATATAATTCACAAATCAATTTATCACACATCAACCCATCCATAGAACATTTCATAAATAACCAAAATATTTTATAAAACATATCCTTACTCATAACATATCAATTTCATATTTGCAATATATTCAAATTCCACAAATCCACAACAAAATTAAATATTTTAATCATTTTTAGATTCTATAATTTTCAAAAAACAATTTAGTATTTTAAATCATTTTATTTTAAAAACTCTGAAAATGTATCTATTTACTCACCTGTACGCTCTAAAATATCTAAATCAAGGTGTTGACATCGGATGCTCGGGTCGTTGATCTACAATTACATGATTCTTCACTAGACTCAATACGATATGTTAAATCAATTAAAACAAACATGGTATGCATAAATTTTTAACCTAACTAGATAGTAATATGATTAAGATATTCATTGAATAAAATTTGAATTTTGTCTAAGGATCTCTTTTTATGAATAGGGCACATTGTACACTTGCGACAAACATGTGCTACTCATAACCGGCAACGTATCTTGACCTAGATTTTTGGTTACACACTCTATTATGAGTCTAGGTTTTACCGCATTTTACGGATTTAGGTTTCAAATTCGATTACCCAAGTTACACTAAGTTTTCGACATAAGACTCAAGAAAATAGAGTATAGTTATCGACAAGACAACCATGTTCTGAATTTTTCAGCGATTTCGTCTCTTTACAAAACGAGCTAATTTCTGGATATGTTATGGTACTAGATGTCTAGTTTTCATATAATTTTATGGCTTATCAATCCAAGATCTGAGACTTGCTCAGTTTTTATTTTTCTAAGTCTTACTCTGGGTTTCCAGCAACTATCTACATACAATTTCGGCCCTATGTTTTAAACCTCTTCCATCAACTAAAATCATGACCTATCACATCTAATTCCTTCATTTTTCGGCCTCGAAACACACATATGGGAGTGTACGACAACTACTCACATTTCGCATGGTTCACAACCATTTTCGCAACACCGCACATACAAACATTGTCGACAACTTTCATAATTACACTTCTATTACCATTCTTATACCTTACAACATTTTCACTTTACATTTCCCATACATAAATGTCATTAAGCTATGGTCACAAAATCAGTTTATGACATACCTTAATTATTTCATTCACTAACATAAGCTTTCCAAAACCAAAATCACACACAAAATGCATATTTACCCAACAACCTTTATTTCACCTCATTGTCACCATAATCATTGAATCTTCCCCACACAAATACATCCATAATTCATTTCATAACTTTTATATATAAAAATAATCATTAATTTACGTCTTAGCATCAATTTAGCATCAATTAAACATAAAATAATAAATAAAATTTCAAAATCAAACAACATACACACACTTTACTACCAAAACACTTCTCTCTCTCCTTCTCCTTTCTTTCTCTCTCTTTTCCCTCTCTTCTTCACCTGGTTTAGCCACTACACTTGCCTCCTTTTTTTTTTTTTTTGGGCCACCACTTCCTTCCTTACCTTGACTTGGTTGGCTTTCCTCACCTCCCTCTTCCTCACGGTTTGTTTTTATTTCTCCTTCCTTTTAGCTCACATTTTTTTCTCTTATTTTTGTGTCTATTTTGTTTCTTTTATTTTGGCTAGACATATATAGAATAGTCTTGAAAATTGTAGATAACAAAACATAATTTTTGGGCTTATTTTCATTAAATTTAAATTTGGGTTTGCATAACCATATTAGCTTAACTTAGAATTATCTTGAGCTTGACTTAGTAATACATTTCATTGGCCATAATATAATAATATAATTATTTTAATGGTAGCCTCATATTTTTTCTATTTGTACTTTTTTCCTAACTTATAAAAATTTAGCGTAATAACCTCTTGTATTTTAAAATCTTTTCAATTTAGTCCTTATATTATTTATAATCATATTGAAAATAAAAGAGAAATAAAATCGTATACTTAGATCTATATACATATCTATGGCATTTTATGCCTAAGCACCAATTTAACTATACATGAATACTTACACAAATTCTCTTAAACACTAACGCATCCGAATTGCCTTATTAATATCAGAATCAAATACACTAAAATTATTTTGAATTTTGTGGGTTCTACAAAACAGATCAATATCTGAGACTACACAGATTGATACTTGATGCAAATTTCAAAAAGTGATGACTAGTTTTTGCAAAATCTTTTTTTAAATAAAAGTAAAACTATCTGTTAAAAAAAAAATCTTGGAAAATCTTTTACATTATAAATAGAGTTCCATTGACAAAAAAATCTAGAGACAGAAAACTGAGATACATCAAGAATCAACAAGTGAACTACAAATTATAAAAAAATTTATTGTCTCTCATTTTCTTACTAGTTCATTATCTATTTTGAGAGAAAAAAATTTGTGAGCTTAAATTGTAAAATCAATCATTTGAGAAGAAAACTTTTCTATGTCTTTTCTAAGATAATTTCTAATTTGGGTTACATTTCACCCGGTTTAAAGTAAATTATTATGGTTACCCTTTACCGCTAAGAAGAAATTGTAATTGGATTACACTTGACTAGTAGAACCTCGGTATGGAAATGATCCGAGAAAGCGGACTTAGGCTGTATTTGTTGAACCACTATAAAATTTTGAGTCTATTTTCTCATCTTCTTATATTTTATATTTTAAGCATTCATAATTTGTAGATTTGGTTACTGCATACAATTGTATATCATTACTTGAACAAAAATATTTTATGAGTGCATTAATTTTTAATTCTTATCATTTTTATTAAAACTCAATTCACCCCCTTTTGGGTGTGTCACCTAGGTTAACAAAAATTAATAATAGTAACAATAAAAAAAGAAAGTAAAGCAAAACAAACATTATAATATATATATATATATATATATAAATTAAGATTTAAATTTAAGTAGACTTGTAGGCCATGGACCCAAACCTAAGCCCGAGCCCGTGATG
Organism: Cedrela odorata; assembly: GCA_035584115.1. Classification (NCBI taxonomy): domain Eukaryota; kingdom Viridiplantae; phylum Streptophyta; class Magnoliopsida; order Sapindales; family Meliaceae; genus Cedrela; species Cedrela odorata. Next base: position 15,632,979 of record JAXCLQ010000001.1, on the reverse strand, counting down.
GACTTATATTTTTAGGCCTAGTCTAGCCCTTCAATAGATCAAAGCCGGGCATATACTATTCATGGATCGAACTCGGATCAGCCTGACCCATTTATCATCTTTACTAGAAACATTGGTTAAGATTAGCAAGGCAAGCCCATTTTGAAGAGTCTTTTCAAACCAAGGTGGACAGCCGATAAAATTAGCTAGATAAACCTATTTTTCATAGGTCTAATAGAAGAGGGTATACATGAATGATTGAAGGACAAATTTTCGAAAACAACTCTTTTTGACCCTTCATTTACCATTCTAACCAACCCTAAACCCTAAATCCACTAATCTCTAAAACTACAGTACCCGTGTTTTGTATATTTTAATTTTTAAATTTTATTTTCTTTATTTTTTAAATTTACAGAATAAATAATAATTCACAAAATTATAATTATTTACAATAATTAAATTTACATAAAAATGTTAAATTTAAAAAATAAAATAAATTATTTTCATCAATTATTATTTTTATGTAAATTTTTCAAAAATAAAAATATATTTAAAATTTTAAAAATACAGAATTTAAAAAAACATTAAAAAGAGTTTTGAGTTTATATATTTTTTGTATATTTTAATTGTTTAAAATGTTAATCTTAATTTCTTTATTTTTTAAATTTACATCATAAATAATAATTCACAAAATTATAATTATTTACAATTTTAGGATTTTATTATTTATTTTCATCAATTATTATTTATTTTAAAATTTTAAATATATATATTAATTATATATTTTAAAATTTTAAAAATCCAAAATTTAAAAAAAGCACTAAAAAATTTTATTTATATTTTTTTATTTTTAAAAATGTTTAAATAGGTAAATTAAAAAATTATTAAACAAATAAAAAAAGGCCAAAGGCCCGAGCAGACATTGCTCGGGCCATTTTGGTCCTTGTTTTTTATTTACTTAAATTTAAAATAAAAATAAATAAATAAAAAAGGTTAGGTCTACTGCCCAAACTAATTTTACTCATCACACTTTTTCATATTATAAAAAGAGATCATTTTTTCATTTCTCAGCACTTCCAACATTTCAATTTCTTTCTTTCTTCCATCGTTGAACAATTATTCTGACGATAACAAGTGAGTTTTATTATTTATTTTTTTAACATTTGTATTTTTTTATTGTAAGTTTCATAATTCTACAAATTTAGCACTTGTATTCATTATTTTTTAAAAATTTTGTAAATTTATTATCTAATTAGTTAGCACTGTGATGTGATATTTTTATTCACAAATTAGTATAAGAATTGTAGAGTTTGTTTAAATAAACTTAGTTAGCACTGTGATAAATTGATTCACAAATTGGTATAACATGTTTAGTGGTGAGCATAGTTCACGAATATAGAATAAATTATGCGATATTCAATTATTATTAGTTGATAACAATAATAATCGGTTACATTTTAAATGTCAAAATTTATTAGTATTTTATTATTGTTTCTTAATAATTATCTTATAATTATTAGTAATTAAATTTTTAATTAATTTAATTGAATATTATTAATTAAAATTTTGCTTAAAGTAAATTTTAAAATTAACTAAATATTATCATTTTTTATTAATTGCAAGATATGTATTAAGTTTGTTTGTTTATTAATTAAATTTAAATTTTGTAATCAGTAATTGTTTTGGTTAATTTATGTATGAATTTGTATTAATTTAAACTTTTGCCTAATTGACAATAATTTTCAAGTGAATTAAATAAATCTAAATTATTTTGTAACCTATCAGGTATGGCTGAGATTGTGCCTATTGGGGTTCGTCACGGCGGATCATGGATTACATTATCAAATAATTCTGAGAAATATCGTGGTGGAAGGGTTCTGAAGAACGTCAAGTTCCAACAGTTATTACACATGATATACAACTGCATTGAAATAGATCAAGCGGAATTCACAATCCATATGAAGACAAGTTTTATAGACAGTGAAACTGAATCCGTTATATATGTGGATATTCTAAAGGACTCTGATGTAATTAGCTTTCTGAGAACTATTCTAAACACTATCACGGGGTGCATTGTACTCCTTCTTTGCAGCTTGTCGAGCCGGATGTACAAGGACAACCATTTTTTTCTTCTTAAGAGAGCAATCATCTCAACCAGGATTGCCATAATTCACCGACTAATGTTAATGCTATAGAGCCTTCATTGGGATGTCATGAATATCCTACATTCCATAGAGGATACTCTCCGTGTCAGTACGATGATGACCTTGTTCTTGTACTTTATGATACTCAGCCGAGTATGGAGGGCGAAGGCTTTAACATTCCACTCAATAAAATCAGGACCCCTAGTATAAATTATTGTGACAAGGATACGGATGTGATGGCGAATTTGGGGCATGGACCAAATCAGAGAATCAGATCAACAAGGTGTCATCCGAATTTGTCAGATCCGTCAACTTCTCGCAATTTGCCCACAATTCCACCTTCCAATTCTCATTTGGTAGAAGTGATGTCTAGTTCTACTTTCGATACCATAAGTATAGAGTAGATTTTTAATTCGAAGAAACAGGTAAGAGATATGTTAGGAATGATGGTGCTAAGGAACCATTTTCAACTTAAAGTTACCAAGTTTGCATCAAATCGGTTTGAGGTGAAATGTGTTGTTGAGTGGTGTAAATGGCGCATTCGAGCAACTAACACAGATGGAAATGGTAAATATTAGTCTGTTAAACAAATTGAAACATATCATACTTGTCAAAGCGACCAGCTACAGTCGGGCCATCGCCAAGCAAGCAGTCGATTTATTAGAGAATATGTAATGAACAAGTTTCAAGATCCAAGTAGGATTTACACTCCAAATAACATTCGAGATAACATACACTTAGAATTTGGAGTAGTTGTATCCTACTGCAAGGCATGGCTGGCCAGAGAAGAAGCACGTGCATTGGCATGTGAGGATCCATCAGAGTCATTTCAATTACTCCCACATCTTTGCCATATTTTGGAACAAAGAAACCCTAGTTCAATAATGCACATACAAACCGACGATGATGACCATATCGTGTACTTCTTCATAGCACTTGGCCCGTCTGTGCGTGGTTTTATTTCATCAATTCGTCCTGTGATTACTATTGACAGGACATTTTTAAAGGGTATATAATGGGAGATGATGTTTGTAACTACGGCACTTAACGAAAATGACCAGATTTATTCTATTGTATTTGGAGTGGGAGACTCTGAAAATGTGCTTCTT
>JAXCLQ010000001.1:15572818-15585152 GCA_035584115.1 Cedrela odorata | reverse complement strand
ACAATTTTCGTTTTAAGGTCGGGTGCACGAATAGAGTTTTAAGAAATTTTTCTAAACTTAGTAAATTATTATCAAATTACTCCCAGTAGCTAAGTAAACATTAATACAAATTTATTTACTCGATTTTCATTACCCCGACATAATTAATAAAATGACCAAATTATCCTTGGTGTGTAAAATGACTAAAATGCCCTTAATTTAAATTTTAGGTTATTACAACAAAACTCGAAAAAGTTCATATAAGTTCACAACTATCCACAGTGATCTACATGGTCACACCAATAACCAAAGGCTGTGAGAAATATATAGGAGAGAGAAAATATTATCGATAAGAAGGTTAGCACCTTTGAGATAATATATTGGCCAAAATAAATAAATAAATAAATAAATATATATATATATATATATGTAAGTGTTATATATATTTATAATTCTTTAAAGTGTTTGTTTGAAGAATTTTCTTAACTTTGCCTTATTGTGTAATTTAATGTAAATTACATGGCCTAATTGATAATATGAATTATCAAAGGATCTAAATGTAAATGTGTAATTATTAGATAATTATAATTAAGCCTTTGATGTTATACTTAATTATATTTACTTAATGGTTAAGTAAATTTTGGATATACTTAATTATATTAACTTAAATGATTAAGTAAACTTTGGATAATTATCATTTTGTACATAGTGCATATTTATTCATTAATTATGATTAAGGGTAATTTTGTCACTTATGGATAAATGTTAAGTATAAAAAGGGGCTTACTTTACCAAATAAACTCTCTCATGATGCCACATTGATTTTCTCCCTTTTGTGGTGTAAATTGTATTCAAGGTTTACTTCATCACCTCGTTCAACATACAAGATAATAAAATCATCTTTTAGTTGCTTTATGCTTATATATATATATATATATGTATGTATGTATGTATATGATATAAGTTGCATTTGCCAACCACATGTTTGACAAAATGCATGAATGGTTCATGTTGTGTTGTATATATTTACATGTCTTTTCTTCAAGTTGGTTATTATAAGAAGTTCAGAATCTTCGGATAACATTTAAAGGTATGTAATTCCATTCATGATATACTGAGCTATTTTTGCATTATAAAAATATTTTATGACATGAATTTATTGATATAAATGTTTGAAAAATACTTTATTATTTGATGAATGAACTTAAATATTTTGAAATTATTTTTTAAATAAAAGATTTTTAATAATTATGGTTAGATATATTCTCTTGACACCCCACAAATCAGTGAAAGATTCAGGTATTCCAACGACAAATATAAATACATAAGTGAGTTTTTGTGCTTTAATTTTAATTTTTGGATGACTTTAGGTTGATTTTAATATAAATATCTGCATGAAATTTATAATGGTTAATATTAGAATTTTTTTTTTAGTTGTATATGACATTAAGTGTTAAATTTTGTTCTTTAAAATACAAAAAAAAACCAATTATGGTGAAAAAATTTAATTGGAAGCCCAATGATCGAAAAGCCTGACAATTGTAGTGCAAAGTGCACTTGTGCCCTTGGCACTAGTGTTAGTGCCAATGAGCTTGGCACGAGCTTCACATTGATTTTTTTTTGAAATTTTTGAAATTTTTATTATTAATTTAAATTTTGTATTAAGTAATTTTGTATTAATTATTTTTTTTGAATTTGTATTAATTTAAAATTTTTCCTAAACAAAAATAAATTATTTTCTTGATTTTGTCAGTAAATTTAAATAAATGTAAATTATTTTATTACTTTTCAGGTATGACTGAGGTTGTGTCGATTGGTGTTCGTCACGAAGGATCATGAGTTACAATATCATATAATTTTGAGAAATACCATGGTAGAAGAGTTCGACTCCTACTCATTCCAAAAAACATCAAGTTCCAAAAGTTATTATGCATAATATATGACTGCACTCAGATTGATCAAGTGAAATTCACTATCCATATTTAAACGAATTTCAAAGACAATGAGACCAGATCCGTTATATACGTGAATATCGTAGATAACTCTGATGTATATGTTTTTGTAAGCATTATTGTGATTGCAGAGTCTAGACATCTTATTGCGTTGTACGTCACTACAAAGTAGATAGTTATTGATGATTGTATGGTGTCTTTCACTCCTCCTTTGCAACCTGATAATCCGAAAGTCCACGTACAACCATTTGTTTCTTCTTGAGGGAATAATAATTGAATCATGGTCAGCATTGTTCACCGACTCACATAAATACTATAGAGCTTTCACTAAGATATCATGAATATCCTACAATTCATGGAGGATACTCTCCATGTCGGTACCATGAGAACCTTGTATGTGATTATTTCGATAATCAACCGTGTATGGAATGCGAAGGAGCTGACATTCCTGACGATATAATCAAAACCCCCGATAATAATTATTATGACAAGGATACCAATACAATGATGAACTTAGGTTATGAATAGAGTCAGAAAAGCAGATTTGTGGAGTGTTAAGAGAATATGTGGGGCTCATCAAGTTCTCGTTGTTTGTCACCTATTCCATCATTGATTTCTTAGCCGCTAGATGCATAGTCTAATACTGCTTTTGATACCATATGTGGTGGACATATTTTTAATTCAAACCGGTTTGAGGAACCATTTGAGTTCAAGATTATTAAGTCCGCATCAGACCGATTTGAGGCGAAATTTGTGGTTAATGAATGTAAATGGCGAATTTGAATAACTAACACAGATGAAAATGACAAATTTTGGTCTAGTAAAGGAATTGAAACATTTCATACATATTGAACCAACCAGCTACAGTTAGACCACCGCTAAGTAAACAATCGGTTTATCAGTGAATATATGATGGACAAGCTTCAGGATCCTACTAAGATTTGCACTGCAATAACGTATTATCATGTGTTTCAATGAATATTGTTTGAATCAAGTGAAATTAGAATTAAGTAGGCTTAAGTGTATAAGCAAATTTTGATACATATTAAAATTTTTCATTCTTCAATTTTTTAATCTAGAACTGAAGAGTAATTAGTTTGGTTTTGATTTTAGTTTTAAAAAATTGAACCAAACTAAAAACTAGAAAAAAAAAATTAAATTTTTGTTGGGTATATAACCCAGTGTATATGTAAGGCCCAAAGAGTTACAAGCATAGAACGACCCTGCATGGAGAGACAAATAGTATTCTGAAACCTAGCACCACCCAGGAGAGCTAACTGAGTAGTGAGGGAGGCCTAAGCTTTCTTAAAAACCGAAACCTCTTAAGGGAAGTTAAAAGGTCTCGAGTATAAAATTCTTGAGCATAAAGGTCTCAGCTACAGCTCACAAAGGTCTCGGTAATAACTTATGAAGATTTTATATATACGTCGTCTGATCTCGTCTCAGATGAATAAATGAGTCTCAACTAAAGACTCTAGAGACCTCTCAACAATTATGTGTTTGTGAATGATTCACTTCTTTCCTACATTTTTTTCGGATTATTCTCTAACAAGGATTCTCACCTATAAAACTTCTTACATAATAAGAATCCTATGGATACGCTTTACACAAAAGGCAAGTGATCTTACAAAATATGGAAGCCGATGCTTACCCAATGGAATTTCTGTGATCATCGCATGACGAGATACTTGTTTCTGGATTCCATCGAATTCTACTATGTTTGAGGAACATAAACGTCTATAAAAAGATATCAATGACAACCAAGTACAACGATTGAAACTTTGACTCTAAGAGTGTATATTCTCTTGAGCTTTTTCTAAAAAGTAAAACCCTTACTTAAGCATCGAAGGATTTTCGCTAGACCACCGGCTTTTACCCCTGAGGTTTCATTGTAGTTGTAGGTTTAGAAAAACTAAGGAAGAAGAAGATTGTTGCTGGTGCACAAAATCCATTAAAGGAATTTTGTTGCATCAACATCTGACGCCGTCTATGAAAAATTGGAACAAAAAGCCGAAACCCACCGCGAGAAAGAAAAACATGGCTACTTCACAAACATAAATAACTAGGAACAAGGCAACGATGAGGGAGAATCTCCACGACAATGCCCTTGAGGAGAATATGACTATTAATCAAGATATCGGTGATCAACTGCCACCTTTAGAGGGCATAGATCGTGATTCAGAAGCTTCGTTGCCGCATCAACTTACCCTCGTCAGGAAGCAACAGAAACCACTTGGTTGGCCAAGAGGTTGGCTGAGAATGAAAAATAACTTGTGGAAAAAAAATAGACAAATTTGAGTTTTAGTAGAAGAAGTAGCAAGAATGAAAAAGATGCTTTAGGCCGGTTCACCAGCGATGGAGATACCCAAACTGGCAAAAACTGTTGAAAGCAGTATATTGAATGCCTTGCACGCTGTAAACCATAGAACTAGGCATCAAGAGAACGCTAATAGAAAGAGGTATACCACCTCAGAAAAGGGGAAAGGGAAGGTTTTTAGCTATCCCCTCAGAGAACTACTAAGCAATAATGATGCCTTTAAGCTTTACGACGAACTTACACCAATATTTGAATATTCACCTTACGATTCAGTAATTATTCGTAAGAGGGGATCGGGTAAGGGCCCTGGTCAGGAGGACATGAGGAAGTTTCTCGATCAGAAATGAAAAAGGGAAGACTCGATACAGAGTCCATACCGAATAAGGAGATCTAAGGAAGATAGTGATCGGATCAAGAATCTTGAGGCCCGTATTCGAAAACTAGTCAAGGAATTTGAGGACAAGAAAAGAAGGGAAAGACAAAAGGGGGACGAGTCTGCATTAAGGACAATATTTTATTCTAATTCCCTTTTTGCTCAAAAAATACTAGACCTCGTTCTTCCCAGGAAATTCAAGATTCCCCAAATTAACCCCTTCACAGGGAAGACCGACCCATCATTGCATATGGATCTGTTCAGGGGAAGATGTTAATCTATGTGTTAAATAAGTCCCAGATGTATCATTTATTACCGTTAAGCCTGGAGAAGCAAGCAAGAAAATGATTCACTAGTCTGACTCCTTGCAACATTGGTAGTTTTGAGCAATTATACGGAGTATTTATAGATGAGTTCAGAGGGGCTGCTGTCAACCTCAAGACCCCAAGTTCGTTACTACTCATGAAGCAGGGAGAAAGTGAAAGCCTCAGGAGCTTTGTCAAAAAATACCACGACGAGGTGAGGAAATTTAAGGCTTATCACCATTCCTTAGCTTTAGAAGGTCTCAAGAAGGGCTTGCTGGTAGATCGGAGATGGTATGCTGTACGAAAATTATTTGTTACCACTTGCGAAACAACTTGGAGAAAATTGTTAAACTAAATTAAAATTAAACATCAAATCGCCCTCAAGATGAGAGAAGAGAAAACTTTTGAACCACAGCCTCTCGGTAAGACATGAAATCCCAGAACCGATCAGAGAATGAGACATGAGAATAAGAGAAATTTCTGCGATTTTGAGAGAAAAAGCAGATAAGGCCAAGACCAGAATGGGACATCGAGAGGAAGAAACGAGTTTCTCTCGAGAATGTATCGCTTGCCAAGAAGAGAACACAAAGAAAGTAGTCCATGTTCAAAAAGATCAGGCTTTCACTCTCCTAAAGGCTTTACTCTCACAAGTTTGGTAGGAGATCAAAAGACGAGAGACCATATTAGTGAAACCCCATCCCCTGTGAGCCAAACCAGTAGGTAAAGCTAAGAACAAGTTTGTAAGTTCCACCAAAGTGCTAGCCACCTGAAGGAGGAGTATTTTGATCTCAAAGGACAGATTGAGATACTAATCCGAAACAATTATTTGTCATACTTTGTAGCTAGGAATGAAGATAGATCCAAAGGCTTAGATTAAGAGATAGAACACGAAAGGATAGAACACTAGAGGAGACATGAGGAGTGGATCATCTTAATTTCGGATAGAGTGACGTTAGCAGAGAATTCAAACATATCAAGGAAGAATTATTCAAGATACTCCCTGCCCAATACCACCTCGAACATCTATGTCATGAATGTTGAAACTGAGAAAAAATAAAAACTTGCCTTAATACCTATCATGTTCACGGATGAGGATGAGGTGGGAGTTCACTATCCATATAATGATGCATTGGTAATAACCTTGATATTAAGAATGACTCAAGTCAGCCGAATCCTGGTGGACACTGGGAGCTAAGCCGACATTATTTTCAAAGAGACTCTCAACTCCTTAAAGATTAAAGATTTGAGACTGAGACTTGTGGAGCCTGCCCTTTATTGCTTCAGAGAATCATGTGTTTTTCTCTTAGGGATAGTGCAACTACGTATTACCATTGGAGAAAAGTCATACCAAAATACTACAATGGTGGAGTGTTAAATGGTCGATCTCAAAATGCCTTACACCGTAATTCTTGGGAGACTTTTCCTTAGTACCACGAAGGCAGTAGAAAGGGTACACTATCTAAAATTGAAATTCTGAGAAAAAGAGAGGATCGAAATTATCAAGGGAAATCCAAAAGAAGCTCAGTCGTACTTTGCAATTTCTTCCAAAAGTTTATACTGTATGTTAAAACGCTCGTGGAGAGAAGTCCTAGAAGTAAATGGCGAAAACTTGCGGAATGAGCTGATTATGAAGAAACTTGATCAGGATGATAAACCATCAGCCTTAAAGCCAGCGGGGGAACTTGAGTCAATCATTCTGAACCAGAATTACCTCAGAAAATGGTTAATATTAGTGCTTAACTCTCTAGAGAGTTGAAGGAAAAACTCAAGGACATCCTGAGACAACACACGAACGTGTTTGCATGGTCTCATAAAGACATGCCAGGTATTGATCCCCAAGTAATCTCCCATTGACTCGCTATTGAACCCCAATATAAACCAGTAAAGCAGAAAAGGAGACCATTCAACATGGAAATGAGAGAAGCAGCACATGCCGAGATGGATAAACTGATGAGGGTAAAATTGATTAAGGAAGTGCACTACCCAGAGTGGGTATCAAATGTAGTGATGGTTAAAAAAGCCAATGAAAAGAGAAAAATGTGTGTAGATTTCATAGATTTGAACAAAGTCTGTCCCAAAGACAATTTTCCACTTCCCCAAATTAATCAATTAGTAGACTCAACAGTTGGTCATGAACTATTAAGTTTCATGGACGTATTCTTGGGATACAATTAGATCAGAATGTGCAATCTAGATCAGGAGAAAATAACCTTTATTACCGATCAGGGATTGTATTACTATAGAGTAATGCCCTTCGGATTAAAAGACGTTTAAGCCACTTTTCAAAGGCTGGTCAATCAGATCTTGAAGCCACTGATTGGAGAGACCATGGAAGTATATGTGGATGACATGATCCCTAAATCTCTAAAAGCTCGAGACCACCTAAAGCATTTGGAAGAAACCTTCTCTTACTTGAGAAAATACAATATGAAGCTAAATCTCGAGAAATGTGCATTTGGAATTCAGGCTGGGAAGTTCTTAGGATATATGGTCAGTAAACAGGACATCGAAACTAATCTATAAAAGATCAGGGTCATATTAGATCTAAAATCTCCATCCAATCTCAAAAAACTTCAAAGTTTAATGAGATGATTAGTAATGTTGAGCAGGTTCTTGTTCAAAGCTACTGATAAGTGTTTCCTTTTTTTTTAGATCATGAAGAAGGAAATGGAATGAGGAATGTGAGCATAGTTTTTGAGAGCTGAAATAATATCTCGCATCATCGCCGCACCTAATGAGACCTGAAACTAGACATAAGCTATACCTTTACCTCTTAGTAGGTGACCACTCTATAAGCTCGGTCTTGGTAAATAAGGATGCTGAGAAGGCGATGAACCTATCTACTATACTAACAAGGCATTATTGGACATAGAGATGAGATACTTATTACCAGAGAAGTTAGCGCTAGCATTGGTGGTGGCAACCTGAAAGCTCAGGCCTTATTTCCAAGCTCATCAAGTGGTGGTGCTAACGAACCAACCGCTAAGACAAATTCTGAATTGGTCGAATCTTTCAGGGCGATTGGTCAAATGATCCGTTGAGCTCAGTGAGTATGACATCATCTATAGTCTAGGAAAGCGATTAAGGGTCAAGCCTTGGTAGATTTTATGGCTAAAAGATCAGTGTCTGAGCATCTTCTCATCTATCAAATCGTAGAAGGGCCTCTTGACCAGAAAGATCCAATCGCCACAAATGAAGCGAAGCCAATCTGAAGATTTTTTATCGATGGAGCTTCAAATGCACAAGGGGGAGGAGCTGGTGTGGTCCTTGTAAGTCCAAAAAAGACCGAGGTAATGTATTCCCTGAAGTTTGATTTTAAGGTTACTAACAACGAGGCGGAGTATGAGGCATTGATTGTAGGGATCAAATTAGCTCAAGCACTAGGGATCACAGGCTTTAGTATTCGCTATGACTCCTAACTAGTAGCTAGCTAATTAGATAGACAATTCCAAGCGCGAGAAAGTAATATGCAAGTATACTTGGAGAAAGCTAAGCAGCTGCTGAGCACATTAAAGACTATCAAAATCAAATAGATTCCAAGGGCAAAAAACTCAAAGGCAGACATGCTGGCAAAGTTAGCATCTACCTTTAAACGAAATATCCTCACCTCGGTCCTAATCGAAGTACTGGAATAAAAGAGCACGAAAGCCAATGATCATCTACCTTATATATCTCAGTTAGACCCCTCACTGCTACTGGATTGATGAGATAAGATCTCACATCCAAGACGGTGAACTTCTGGAAGATAAGAAGCAAGCAAAGAAGGTTAAAAATAGGTTGGCAAGGTATACAATCATTGACGGAGAACTGTACAAACGAGGGTAAAACACCCCCTACCTCGGATGTCTGAGACCTAATGAAGCAACACGGATTTAAAAAGAAATCCACCGCAGGGTATGTGGCGAACATGGAGAAGCTTAGATTATAACCCACAATATCTTAAGACAAGGGTATTACTGGCCAACACTCTTACGAGATACGGCACAGATAGCTAAAATATGTCGTAAAGTCAGGTGTACGATTGCATCCCGAGACAATCCCCCAGAGAAGTTGACCCCTCTGTCAAGCTCTTAGTTATTCTCCCAATGAAGGCTTGACCTCATTGGATCACTGCCCCCAACTCAAGCTAACACGATGTATACTATAATGGCTATTAACTACTTCACAAAGTAGGTGGAAGCCGAACCCTTGGCCGCTATCTTTAAGAAAAGGGTTACAATATTCGTTAAACACAAAATTATCTACAGATTTGGAATACCTCAAGTGCTTATTACAGACAATAGAAAATAATTTAACAATGCGAGCTTCAGAGAATTCTATTTAGATTTTTCAATTGACCTCAGATACGCAACACCAGCTCATCGAAATGCCAATGGACAGATGGAAACAGCCAACAAGGTCATTAAAAAAGCCCTCAAAAAGAAGCTCAAGAAGCACAAAGATGCATGGAATAACAAACTTCCCGAGGTTCTTTAGGCATACTAAATCACTCCAAAGGTAGCCATAGGCGAAACCCCCAATAGTCTAGCTTTTAAGTGTTAGACAATGATTCTGATCGAGGTCAACATACCAAATTTCTGAGTCAGCAACTATGACGAGACATCAAATAACCAGAACTTATGTTTGGAGTTAAATCTGCTGAAAGAAAAAAGAGATTGAGTGATGATAAAGGCCGCAACCCACTAACAAAGAGTGGTAAGGTATTACAACAAGCATGTTTGGCACCATTATTTTCAAATAGAGGATTGGGTCTTGAGACAAGTGACCCTGAAAATCAAGATACCAGGAAAGGGTGTTCTTGGAGCAAACTGAGAAGGACCCTATAAAGTCATTCAAGTTCTCAGACCTGAAGTCTATAAGCTTGCCTCCCCCTCAGGAGATAGGGTTTGAAAGCTATGGAATGCTGAACGCCTGAAGTTGTATTACCCTTTAAAATATTAAAGATTTGTAACCAACTTTTTAACAGAAATCAATAAAGTTATTGTTTATTATTATTTACTTTCGGATTCGGCCTACAAATAGATCCAAGCCAAGGTTTCAAAATGTCTCAAAGTAATTTCCTTTTAAAGCCCAAGAATTGGTGACACGGTTTCTAAACGTTAGCTTATCGTCTACCGCGAGGTAATAGTACCCTTAGCTCGTAAAAGCCCTAAGTATTGTCTCAGGACGTACAAGAGCGAAAGAGGTTCTCGGATGATGATTCAAACATCTCGGAGTAATTTCTTCTCGAAGCCCAAGAATGAGTAACACGATTTCCAAACGTTAGCTCATCATTTACCCCAAGGTAATTGTACCCTCAGCTCGAAAAAGTCTTGAGTGTAGTCTTAGGACGTACAAGAGCGAAAGAGGTTCTCGGATGACTATTCCAAACGTCTCGGAGTAATTTTCTCCCGAAGCCTTAGAATGGGTAACACAATTTTCAAACGTTAGCTCATCATCTACCCCGAGGTAATAGTACCCTCAACTCGAAAAAGCCCTAAGTATAGTCTCAGGATACACAAGAGTGAAAGAGGTTCTCGGATGACTATCCTAAATTTCTCGGATTAATTTATTCCCGAAGCCCAAGAATGGGTGACACGGTTTCCAGAGATTAGCTCATCATTTACCCTGAGGTAATAGTACCCTCAGCTCAAATAAAGCATGAGTATGGTCTCAGGACGTACAAGAGCGAAAGAGGTTCTCAAATGACTATTCCAAACATTTCGGAGTAATTTTCTCTCGAAATCTAAGAATGGGTGACATGATTTTCAAACGTTAGCTCATCATCTATCTCGAGGTAATAGTATCTTCAGCTCGAATAAGCTCTGAGAATGATCTCAGAACATACAAGAGCGAAAAAGATTCTCGGATGACTATCTCAAAACATCTCAGGATCTTCCCTTCCCAAAACTCACAAATAGGTAACACGGTCCCTAGACATTCGTTCTACATCCCCATTCCAAGCCACTTTAGGGTTCCTAAACTATCAAACTTGCGCCTGCAGCTCAAACAAATCCTAGAGTAGGTTAGGACCCATGAACACCCAAGGATTAAAACATCCTAGATTCTGTTAAATGTGATGAAATGAGCTCAAAACACAAGAAGGATGATCGGCTTCAGATTATCATCAATAGTGTAAAGTTAGGGTATCAATCTGTTAAGCTTGAAAGATAAAGTTAAGATGCTTCCTGGACACATCACAAGTTCAGATAACTATTGAAGATTGCAAATGGGACGTTGAAGGTGAAAAGAAGTAAAGCAGAGAAATAATAAAAACCAAGAAACTTTTATTAAACTTATGTTGATATACAAAGTCTATTACATCACTAAAAAAAAAAACCCTAAAACTAAACTAAAACTAAACTATGCCTTCAGCGATCGGGTCGATTAGAGGATCAATCTGAGGGTCAGCAGGGACAATATGAAGGTCTTTAGGAGAGAGAACGCCCTTAAGAGCAAGAGTAACCTCTACCACTTCGGCAGAAGAAACCTCCAATGGCTCAGTTATTATGGCGGTTAAAGGCTCAGTAGAGGGATTGATAGCAAATTCTGTGGGTGGCACGTACATTGTCTTAAGGTTAGAGTGCTCCTCCCCCTCAGAAAGTATTCCGTCAGATTGATCTCCATCCCAATGTGGAGGCTAACGTCCCAAGGCCTCGTACAGCCAAGTTAAATCCAAGTCCGGGTATCGGCCCTAGAACATCTAGCAAGTCAGGTCAATGTTGTCATTAACCTGCTCATGAAGTCGAGCCTCCATCATGTCCTCGTCCTCTTGTATCTTTCTAACCAAGGACATATTCCTTTACCTCTCTGTCTGTAAGAGTTGCCGCAACTCTCCACATGCCCTGTTGAAATCCTAAAGGAGTTTTTGACCCTCCTTCTTTAAGCTGCTCAACTCGGATTCAAAGACCTCGACCCTTCAACTAGTTTCAGCCTGAGACGACTCTGCGTAGCCACCCTAGCCTGGAGCTCTTCTCGCTTCAGAACCATCTTATTCAAGTTAGACTTGAACTTGGTCCTCTCCAAGACCAAGTTCTGCTCCGCCTTCTCGGCCCTTGTCTTGGCTTTCGATATCCTTGAGAAGTCCTCCACGAGGGCACCTTACTACAAAGTGGTCAAGTATAGGAGCTAAAAATCATCAACGTAAAATTATCAGAAATGATCTAGAGAAAATTCCATCTCCCTCACAAAATAAAGGTAAAACTACCTTACCCTACTCAACAATTTCAGTTGATAGTTCATCAACATCTCGCCCGAAAGCTCAGCAAGATCCTCAACAAATTTGTGGCTGATGCTCTGGGCCTGGTAATTTATAATGGGAAGGAAGTGTGCAAAAAGCTTCCTCTTCCTTACAAGAGGGTCATCGAGAAAAAGTTTAGATGGTTTAGCCAGCTCTTTATTAGCTCGACCAAACATCTACTTCTTTTTC
>JAXCLQ010000001.1:15547256-15562341 GCA_035584115.1 Cedrela odorata | reverse complement strand
TTTTTTTATATATAAATTAAATATTTGTTTTATTGTTTTATTATTTGTGTATATGAATTAAATATTTAAATTATTTGTATTGTTTATTTTATTGGTTTATTATTTGTTTATATGGATTTAATTTATAACTTCTAAATTTTAATTTTAATTTTATTTAAATAAATATGTTTTTATTTTTATTATTTCAATTAACCAAAGTATCTAATTTATATTTAATTAATATATTAATAAAAATAAAATTTTTAATGTAGCCACAATTTTTATTTTATTTTTGAGTTTAGATCTAAATACTTAAACCGAAACTATTCAAACTCACAAGTGTATGTTTTGAATCAATTTAGTCTAAATACAATTTTAAATCGATTCAAAATTTGAATCAAAATTGATCTAAACCTACAATGTCCACTCCTACAATAAACCTCTCCCTCTTCTGCTTGTAGTAAGCAAACATTTCATCACAATCAATATAGGGTGATTCCCGAAATTCCTAATCCAAGCATGCAAATGAAGGAGGCTATCTGCACCAAGTACTTTCCCGCCGACAACTTCTTCAACGACACCAAAAGATTTAGCAATCCATCCAAAAACCAAGTCTGTCATTCCAATTTCATTGGCCCAAAAAACCTTTCATCTCCAAGCACTTGGTTCTTCTATAACTTTCAGTTGCCCGCTTGATTCGCTTGTTCTTCTCCAACAGCAATGTAAAATGCTGCAAATATAAGAGTCTGCATAGCAATAAACATATAAGATTTAAAACATTTTCTTAACCTTAAACAACAAATTTAGCATAAAAATTTGTAATGTGTAGTCAGTGTTCACCTTTTTCTTGCAGAAATTAATCCAGAATCGAGTCGCTGCTCTGTCATAAGGGTCTTTAGGAAGCAAAGGATGTTGTTGTGGCCATGTTTCTTCAATGGACTCAACGATTGGTTTCTCAGCATGAACAAGCACAAGACTTTTTTATGAAGTGGGTTATACTTCAAAAGCATATCACTTTTGTTAGCAAATTCTTGTTTACATATTCATACTTGATGCCCTTGAGTTCCAGAGTCCATATGACTCTGTAAACAAAGGGACTTGGCCAAGCTCCTAGTAGCTTCACCTGTTCCATTTTGGGTTGAATTTGAGTTAAGTCTCTCAACCCCACAATTCATTTATATAGATGATCTCAAAAGAATCGTAACTGAGTTTTAAGATAGAAGTTTGTAAAAGTAGATGTTGATTTTTCTGTGTCTATTTTGACTTCTCAAAAAGTGCTTTTGAGGGATAGATGGACTGCTGATAAATGGCGGGTCACAAGGTATAAGATACAAATTACGTGGTGGTTGGACAAGTTGCCTTTAGATTTTTAGGATTATACTGAGCCGTGTAGGGAATTGACAGTACCTAGTCCGACCTCCAGTAAGAATTTTTCTCTATACCAAACCACTTTTGACTACATCCATCTAGCAAATAAAGTAAACTATCATTTGTATTTAGGCTCTCTTATTTGATCTTGATTATCAATATTATGTCAACTTTTGTAACAACGTCTATTAATGTCTCAAATTAATATAGTGATTGATATTTGGTAATAGAGAGAGGTGTAAAGGCCAAATTACATTTCATTAATGAGGGATTAACAAAATTTATTCACTATTAATGAAGTTGAGTTGGGTTGGGATAGTTAGAAAGCTAAATTTTTGTAGCAGTCAAGAATGCTTGTTGCTGTATTTTTATTCAATGTGAAGTATTACAAGATAAACACACATATATACAAGTATTAGGAGAAGGAATGCTAGAAATTCTAGGACAATACAAGAATTTTGCAAAATGTAATGTATAAGATAACAATATTGTTTTAAACTTCTTATATCATGCTTTATAAGTTAACTTCAAGCCATAGAGAGATTTCCTTAGTTTGCACACTAAATGAGATATGGTTTAATCTTTAAAGCCTTTTGGTTGTGACATATATATATTGTGCTAAATATCCATTTAGAAAGGTATTATTCGCATCAATTTGCTTTATATCCCAACCAAAGTTCATAGTAAGACTGATTATAACTTTTATGGTAGAAGACCTTTCACTAGGTTAAATGTCTCTAAGTAATCAATCCTAGCTAGGGATGACAATTTTACCCAACAATCTGCTATTACACGATCCTAATGGGACAAGTTTGGTATGCCTCTTAGTGGGTTTGAAAAAATTATATATATATATATATATATGTTACTGGTTCGGTACATATTTGAGCGCAGATAAATATATACAAGTATCTGTTATAGATACCTGTAGAGATTTAGTTTTTAATATATATATATATTATAAAAACACCTAAACGACTTTGTTTTGATATTTAAATAATATCAAAACAACGTTCTTTTGATGGTAAATCATTAAACGTCCCTAATATTTTGACATGCGTACACAACACAAACAAACTCAACCCTAGCCATTACACACACTTTGTCTTGAAATTCATACCGTACCATGCTAGTGTAATGTTGATTAGGTGAAAGGATCGCAATTAGGGTTTATTTCATTTAAACTTGCAATTTTCATCAATTTTCTCAAAATTAACTTAAAATACATGGAAATAAGCTAACAATTAGCTTAGGGAAGAAGTGATTAACCTTGAAAACATAAAGTCTCCAAGAAATCAAACCCAAATGTTGTGTTCTTACCTTTGCCGAATTTTTAGAGTGAGAGAAAGATGAGAGCTTTTTGATATTTTTGATAATTATCGAAAATTATGCCAAAAATTAAAAATGGTCATATTTTCTCATTTACTAAATTACCCTTAGTCTTTTCAATCAAAGACAAATGAGTCTCGAAGCTTGTCTAACAAGCTTCTCAATAGTAAATATAAAATATCACTTAGACCTTTGTATTTTGAAATTTTATAAATTAATCACAAATTCGTCAAATTTATTTTGACCAAATTTATTTTAATTCCATTTATAATTCTAAATATTGATGAAATATTGTAACTTATTTAAGTAACATTCGGGTCATTTATTATAACTCTTAAATTATTAAATTATTTAACGCGTAAACTGTTTACAGTTTTTGGCTTAATATCATCTCCGAGAATGTTAGCTCTCTTACAGATAATATTTAATATTTCTTATAGTAAGGAAGAATATAAGATATTGGTTGTGATCTCTTAGGTTTACTATGAAGTTAGCTATAAGCCGAAATCGATCTTATCGAGTTCATTCCGGATATTTTGATGCTCAACGACTACAGTTAATGTCTAGCAACATGCCATAGTTCCTAAACCACAATGAAGAAACTCTTCATTGAACATATTATGTCTAATTATACGTTCCGTGTGAATAATCTCTTTCTGTTCGTCTAATCCCAACTAAATTAGGGCATACGAATATCAAAACCCTTAATTTAGTCATATAAGGATAATCAATCAATACATGTTGAACTTGTTATTACGAACTCTTTGTATAACATTAATGATTTGGCCAAAGACTTTGTTTTTAGTTGTTTACTAATATCCAACTAGAAAGTTGAATTTGAATCGAGTTAAAGGAACCTCAAAATCCATTGTATCGAGTCAACGAATTTTATCTGATAATCATTTGCATCTTGATATAAACAACACATGACCAAACCGGCTTATGTGTACAAGACATGATCAGTATCGTATTATGCACTATATGAACTATATGCATTTATACCGATCAATAACTATGATGTCTCAGGTATAAAGAGTAGTTAACAAACTAGTATAATCATATGATAAATTATTGATAACATACTTTCATGTGATTCATCATAGCTTTGGTCACGTTCGAAAAATAGTTCTCTAATTATCATTTCACATTATTAGCCTAATGATATAACTATCATATCACTCGCACTAATATTAGCTCATGATATTCACCAAAGACATTTAGTGTGCCTACTGCGTGATATCGATGCCTAATTGATATTGCTTTTGTAAGGAACAATTTTGATAATAATATTATCTGGGCAATTCATATGTATACTCAATCATTAGTATGATTAGAATGAGGAAATAGTTTACATATATGAATAAGAAATAATTTCTTTTAAATAAGTATAGTATATATTACAATATTAATTGAATACAATGTACCCTAAATTAACAACACAAATGGTTTTATGGCATACAATACCAACAACCAGTCTACACTATACCATTAAGTAACTCCTCAACTTGCTTTTTCTTCGCAATATGCTGCCTGGTGGCTATTGTACTCTGCTGCTTTGTTGCCATCACACTTAGTTGGCTCGTATTGAAAATTACTTATCGAATTGAATATCTTTCTTTGTAACAATGGTTATAGAATTTTCCAAACAAAAAACCCCCTAAGAAATTTAAGTATTGTAGTTAACTTCTTAATAATCATATATTTTTTAAACGATTCTTCATTTTTATTGCTAATTTAACTCATTGAGATAAATTTATTTCAATTAGTGATGTTGGAAATTTATTTAGTTTAGGTGAAAGATGGATATTGATTTATCACAATTAGAATTTGATGAGCGAGTTCATCTTAGTATGATATTCCTACAAAAAAAAAGTGAAATAGATTCAAACCAAACTTCACTTACATGTGAAAAAATTACTAGTGAAAATACGATTAGTAAAAAGTTGATATTGACATCAAAGTTAAAAATTGATGAGTCGTTAAAGAAATTTCACACTACATAAGTGGATGGAAATGTCAAAGATAATAAATTTTCTTTCAATCAAGAAAATTCAATGAGAAAGCTTGCAAATATGGTTATCATGCATGAGTACCAGTTGAGTATGGTTAAAGACCATGGATTTAAAAAGTTTATTAGTACTCTCCAACTGATGTTTAAGCCCATCTCCAGTAATACATTGAAGAACGACATCTTGAAAAGAAAATTATTATGAGAAGGTTAAAACAATAAGCTTAATGGAAGCAAATAGAAGTAGAATTGCTATCATCATCGATATGTGGACTTTCAATAATCAATAAAAGGAATTTATGACTATAACGACATATTTGATAGATGATAATTAGATGATACAAAACCATACTATGAGGTAATTTCTATACAAATATGCTTTTTTTTTTAAATAATTATATGTTTAAAATATAAATTACATTTTTATTTGTTTTTATATGTAGGCTTTTATATATATCGTGTCCACATACTGCTAAGATACTCTATGAAGTTATGAAAAATTGCTTATTTAAGTGGAACATTGACAATAAACTTTCTACTTTAACTGTTGATAATTGCACTATAAATAATGCTATGATTGAGTATATTTTAGAAAAGTTTCTTGTAGTGCACTTTTGTTAAATAGGAAGTTGTTTCATATGCATTGTGCTGCTCATATTTTAAATTTAATTGTGAAGAGGGGATGAGTGTGATAATTGAGAGTATTGAAAAAATTCGTAGTAATGTATTATATTAAATTGCTACCTCTAAAAAAGAGGAAACATTTGTTACTAGTGCTCGTAAATTAAACATTTCATTTATTAAGAAATTAGTTGTTGATGTTAAGATTCGATAGAACTCTATGTACTTAATATTTTACAAAGATATTTTTCCTCATTTGAAAAAACATAAATCTTTATCTAGTGAAGATCATTATACTTAAATCATGTTATGAGGTGACTATATTATTTTTTAGGACTAAGCATCCTACAACCAATATCTTTTTTTCCAAACATTTGAGATATTAAATTATCAATTTATAAGTGGATGAATTCTAGTTATGAAGAACTAAGTTTGATAAGTATTGGAGTGTAGTTCATGGATTAACAATTGTGGCAGTTATTTTGGATCCAATATATAAGAGGAGATAAAGTATTACTTTTTTTTTTGTTATATAGAGACAATTGTGGCAGTGAAATTGAAAAAATTTGAAACTTTTGTTATAATTTGGTGAAAGATTATCACTTTAGATCTAAGTAAGGTGAAAAAAAATCGTTAAATTTAACCATCAATTACTTCATCATCCAAAGTAGGGGCATTTCCCAAAAAAAATGGAGCACATTTAGCACGCTTTGATTTATTTGTATACTTAAGCTCTAGTATTAGCCACATTAAGTCTAAATTAGACTATTATTTATATGAACATGTTATTTTAAAAACAGAAAATTTTTATATATTGAACTAGTAGAAAGCGAATAGATTAAAATATCCTACTCTACAAGCAATTGCTAGAGATATTTTAACAATTCATGTTTTTACAATTGTATCTAAGTAGAGTTTCAGTACTAATGGTAGATTTGTGTCTCCAGATGATAGCAGGCTTCATCCAAAGATACTAAAGGTTTTAATGTGTCTTCAAAATTAATTATGAGCTGAATTTAATGGTAGAAAAATGTATTTGCATTTTTATAAAATAAATTTTTATTTCTTTATAACATTATTACTTTTAATTAATTTTTTTTTAATGATTAGCTTCAATTTCTTCAAAAAAAAAAAGTTGAAAGTTACATTTATTCGGAGGATGTAAATGTTATCGATGAGGTGAATTAGTTATTTTTGTTACTTATAAAGGTTTGTTCTTCATTAACTTTTATATTATTATTCATTAGTGTAAGAATCATGTTGAGTGGATGCTACTACTGAGTAAGATGGAAATGTAAACTTGGAGAGTATTATTCACTATATTAGAAGTTATGTAAGTGATGTGCTTTATTTTGAATTAATGTTAAAAAAATATATAATTATAATTAGATATATTATAAGTTTTAATTTAATACTTTATAATAATACAAGTGTAGTTGAAAAAAAAATATGCTAAAAATCTACAAAAATCAGTACAAGTTTGGTAAAGGCTAAAAATCCATTAAAAGGGGTTTGATAATAAAACATCAAATCCGCTACGAACTTAAGGAGGATATGATTTCGAGTTTTTACAACTGATTCGAATGTGAATTTAAAGGTATATGTACCAAACCTAGTATGTTATCATCCATAATCCCATTTATTTGATTATAACCCTTAACTACTAACCTAGTTTTGTATCTTGCAATTGATCCATCTGATTTGTGTTTAACTTCGTAGACCAATTTGCTTCCAACTATTTTTATTTTTGCTCTTCTAGGTATAATATCTCAGGTATGGTTTTGCTGTAAGGCTTTAAATTTCTCCAACATTGTTTTCTTTTCTAATTTTCGTTTCCAAGTGTTGTGTGTGTGGTTTCTAGTAAAGGTTTTATGCTTAGATTGTGTTTGGTTGACAGGTAGAGTTTTGGCTTATAGATTCCAGATTTGGACCTAGTAGTCATTGGATGGATACTACTAATTTGTTGTTCCAGCTCAAGTTGTGTGTTTAAAGGAAACAAGTATGGTTCTACTGTTTCTTCAATTGAAATTTCTAGTAAGGATTGTTTTGTTTTTGGATTTTCATTGTTTTCGCAATCATACTCAATGTTTGTTTATGTGAGAGAGTTTACGTGCGGATACAAGTTACCTGAATGAATCTGATAAGTATCTATCTGATTTAGTGTGGCTAAATGGACTACAAAGACCTGTGAGTAGAAGTCTTGTGGTTTGTTCTCGCTAACTTTCCTATAAAATTTAAAGGCAATGTCACACATGACGAGGAACTCATTCTCATCAAATTAAACAGGCTTAAATATGTAGATTATTCATGAGTTATGCATACATTTGTAACCCTTACATTCTGAGCTATAGCCAAGAAATATTCATTTTGATGTGTGATATTAAAGCTTATTTTGATTATAAGGTCTCAAGTGTGGAAAACAAGCACAATCAAATGTTAATGAGTAATAAGACAATTTATCGAGGAGCTTTTGGTGTGAAGACAAATTGTCTACATCAGAAGATGCTATTGTTTATTATAAAAAAATTAATTAGTAAAAAAATATTTTCACGTATCTCCCATCAGGTTTGGTAAAATAACACAAATATACATATTTTGTAAAAACTAACAATAAGTACCCTCAATAATAGTAAAATCATTATATTTGATCATTAATTAATTGACTAAAAAAAATAAAAAATAACTAAAATAATTTTATATGGTATTTTTACATACCTCTTCCGAGGTTTAATAAAATCACACAGATGTATATATTTTATGAAAAGTAACAAAAAATAGCCCTTAATAATTTTGATTATTAATTGACTAACCAAAATTATAAAATGATTAAAATAACCTTACTTTTTTATATTTGTTAATTACAAACAAAATATTACTATTAAAACTTAGTATAAAATGCATCAAATAAAAAAAATATAAAGTATACTGAAATTTAAATATAAAACATATCAAATA
The DNA here is from genome assembly GCA_035584115.1 of Cedrela odorata. Classification (NCBI taxonomy): domain Eukaryota; kingdom Viridiplantae; phylum Streptophyta; class Magnoliopsida; order Sapindales; family Meliaceae; genus Cedrela; species Cedrela odorata. The sequence continues at coordinate 15,554,081 of JAXCLQ010000001.1, read as the reverse complement.
CAAAAATATATTAAAATTTAGATATAATGCACTGGAAATATACTTATAAAATGTAATAAAATTTAGTTTTATTTATAAAAAAAAAAATAGTATTAAAACTTAGATATAACTTGTATGTTTTAATCCAGTCCTGCACATTAGAAGGGTTCTGTACATGTAAAAGTGTTTATAATTATTTCCTAAGGACGGGCCTGTTGCCATTTCAAAGGGACGGCCCAACAGGACTTGGGTTTGGACGTGACAAGCAAAAGCAATCAGCGTGGCGATATAACCATCACAACCTATAAAATGCCTGCAACTACATTCTCTCTTCACCACCAAGTAAAAGAAACCTCACACAACACCATGCCATTGTAAAATTCCAAAACGCTCAAATTTCTCCCTATTTCCTCAATAATTATGGTTTCTGTATTGCATTTTTCTTCCATCCTCGGACCTCCTAAGCCCAGTCACAACTGCTGTGACTGCAACTACCACAATTTCAGGTTTTGCAGCCAAATTTTGAACAAGTATAGTAAAAGTTATGTTCCCTCTTCTTTCAGTTTATCTCTTCGTTCTGTACCGACCCCAAGGCGATCTTCATTTTCTTCTACTATTACCTGTTCAGCTACTAATAGGTCCTCTCCGGACTCTGATATTAGGTACTCTTTTTCTCTCTCTTATGCTCATTTGTCACATTAATTGTGATTTTAGATAGTGGTTTTGAAGGGGCAATTGAAAAAACGTAGATTTGGGAATAAAATAATATTGTAATAGGTATAATCTTATCGAGTTAGTAAAGAAGTAAAGTGGGAATCTTTAAAATTGATAGATACTAGTTCCTGAAGGTGGTGTATGTGGATCGTAATAGATGCATCAGATTGTAAATTTAATGTTCTATCAAAAGTTTTGGGTGTGTGATTTGAGGTATACATTATAAAACAATAATAATAATAATACTTGGGGAAAAATTTGAGTTTTTCGAACCCGGTTATGTAACTTACTACCTAAAAGCATGGTTACTTTCCACTGTGGTCATGAATAATGCCCTTCATCAAACTGCTGGTGTTGGTCATACGCAAATGGTGAATCGGTGGACGGTTATTCTTTTACATGGACTAAGGAGAACCATGGATAGGTTTTGTTTTCCAACGAGTTGGGAGGAGGTCGGCTCGGCTCGGCTCAATCATGTTATATGGAATTGTTGAACGAGATGCATATGAATATTTCTGTGGTAACCTTTTAAACTGATCGCTCATAAAGGTTTTGATCATGGTTTGGGTACCAGCATTGCAGTAGATAATTATAATTATGACCTGGAAGAATCTACTTATCTGCTTTACAAATCAGTTTTTGAGAATGGGATCTTCTAGTTTGCTGCAATCTCATGATAGACGATCGCATTGTGTTTCTGAAATGTTTTGCCTATTAACTTCTTAATCAAAAGCCTGTCTTGTGACCTGAATACATACAAACAAATTTTCAATGAGATTTTTTAATTTATTAAATCCTATGCTTAAACTTTTCGTGCAGGATAAGGGTCTTTTAGAGCCGTGGCATTACATGATCCTCACACTTTTAATGGAAATTAATTTAATTAAATGTCCGTCAACATAGTTTTATCATTGTTGTTTCCTGTGGTTAATATCTGGATGCAATTATTGTGCTGCAACCTTTGATGGAAGCTTGTACCAATAAGATGTGCTCTATTATGGTCTCATGATATTTTTTGTTTTATCAGATGCTAACTGGCTTATTAGTTACACATATTAGTAATCAGACTCTGCCTCGTTGTAGTAAATGACACTTGCTAATTGGTTCCTATGATATTTTTAGACTGCAAGAGATATAATTGTTTAGACCATGTATGCAGTTATTGTGGAAATCTAGTATTAACTGCAAAATAACAACTCAGATATGAAATAATTATCAATTGATACTTGTTTCCTATCAGTGGCAACATTTATCTCATTGACTTATTATACAATGTTCATGTCATGAATAATGATATGTTGTATATTCAATAACATCTTGCAATGCAACTTTTACTTGCAAACTTGTGTTGCAAATCACACTATTTCTTTTTCATAAAAGTGTGTATAAAATATAAAATGAAGTTGATTTCATTTTCAATTGCTTCTCTGACATGGTTTCTTTCTATCCAGTTCATGTGCTATCAGGGTCTGTTTAACAAGTGAAGCTTCCTTGTAATCATAACTTTATTTGTTCTCAGTTCTACTGCCAAGATAAGGAGCGAAGTTCTCTCTCCCTTTAGATCTGTTCGAATGTTTTTTTATCTTGCTTTCATGGCAAGTGGTGCTCTAGGAGGATTAATAGCCGCCGCGCAGTTAATTTCTGCACTAGCAAATCCCGCAAGAACTGCTGAAGTCCCTGAAATTTTTAAAGGTCTTGGCATTGATGTTGCAGCAGTTTCCCTTTTTGCATTCCTTTATTCCAGGGAGAAAAAAGCTAAGAATGCACAGCTGGCAAGGCTCTCAAGAGAGGAAAGCCTTTCAAATCTTAAGCTCCGTGTGGATGAAAAGAAAATTATCACTGTGAACGATTTACGAGGGATTACTCGTCTGGTAATCTGTGCTGGCCCTGTACCCTTCATTGTGGAGTCTTTCAAACGTAGTGAACCTTTCACTGAGGGACTTTTGGTGCGAGGGGTGCTTGTGGTTTCTTTTGCTACAGATGGGAACATTCCTAGTCTGGAATTTGAAGAAAGTGAGGAGATGAAGGAGATCACCAGCAAAAGGAAGAGACTGTGGCAGTTGACTCCTGTTTTTGTGTCTGAATGGTCAAAGTAAGAGACTAATTCGTAGAAAAATGATTTACTCTCTCTCTCTCTCTCTAATCTTTTATTTATTTAAGCAGGTGGTTAGATGAACAAAAGAAATTGGCTGGTGTCTCCCCTGAGTCTCCTGTGTAAGTGTTCTTCCATGATAAATATCATCTGTTTATCCGAGGATTATTATCTTAACCAGCATACACACTAACCTTATATTAGCCCAGGCCATACATATAAAATTTGGTATTAATATCCAGACTGCACATCATAAAATCTTAGTTCATTGGACAACATTTACATTGAGTTTCTGAAAAGCATAAACTTAACTTGAAAATCTGGTACAATGCCATCATATCATCTTATCTTTGTTAGTTCTGCAGGTATTTATCTCTACGCTTGGATGGTCGTGTCCGTGGTAGTGGAGTTGGCTACCCTCCTTGGAATGCTTTTGTTGCACAATTACCACCAGTAAAAGGACTGTGGTCAGGTCTTCTTGATGGCATGGACGGAAGAGTTCTCTAAAGAAAATAATTATTTTCTTCTTTTTTGATGAAGGTTAGTTTTGCATTCACCTAATTCAGTTAATATAGCTCTCTCCCTTCATTCATTTTCTTAAAACTTAATTCCCTTGTAAAGTCAAGGTCTTAGCCAGCCGAATCATTGGTAATTTTTTGTATAATCTTGCTTACTTGTCCTCTTTTCATTTACATTGCTGCCAATGCCAACGGCCATTTGGATCATTGTTTAGGTCCCATTTGCTAAGACATCAGACATGCAGAATTCAGTTGCTAATGGAAAAATCAATATGGTTTTGCCGCCTTCATGTCAGAAGCATATTCATTTGTGGTGCTTGAAATGGTGTAAATATGGTTTTGTAAATCTACACCATCATTTCAAGTATAGAATGATTGTAATCGTTAATGGTATGTAATATTCTGAACTTCATTAAATATGTCGATTGAAAATGTGTGGTTAAAACGTTGGTTTTCGTATTTGGGTGGCCAATTCATTGAAACATTTTAAGTATAGCTTCTACCTCGGAAATAGAATCAATCATACCCTTTACTTTTCTGTAATAGCCCATAAGGGTGGGTTTTAAGTGAATAACCCCTCTAACTTCTTTCACATCAAATATGTGGATAATCAATTTTCGCTTTTCGGAGGATCTATTAGTTTAAGAAAATTAGTAAAATCAGAATTCCAATTTATTTCAGGTTGAGAAATCTTGTTTTGGCTGAGAATTTCTTCAAAATGGAGGAGCAGAAGTTTGTTCCGTGACAAGATATCAGACATTTCTGTCTAATAGAGAATTTCTCAACCAATACAATAAATTCTGAGTAGTTTGTGAAATTGGCATTACTAACAACCAATTTTGAAAATAAAGAGGCAGCCTCGATATTTTCAATATCTAATTCAAATGAACTGATAGCCAGTACGGTAGAATTTGTGGATATCTTTTGTTTGGATATTAGCATAAACATGGTAAAGAAAAAGACAGAAGAAGAATTCACAGGGAGAATACTGAATAGAATACACATTCCTGGCACACAAAAGCTTTAAGCAAGAGAAGGGAAATGATGTGAAATTCAAAATTACAAAGGCTACTATTAACTCAATTAACTTCCTCGATCTCATCCAATGCGTAGTTGTTTGTTGATACATTAGCATAGTTAACCTTGTTGAATCGAACCACAACTGGGTAACGAGTCTTAGGATCCTGCAGATGAAAATAAGTTTAGATTTCCATGAAAATGAATGAATTTGAAACAGGGAGAAAGAGAAAGAATTCTGACCTGGTCAACAGCTACAACAGAACCAATGCCATTGTACCAGTAGGACTCCCTCCTGAGAATCTTCACCTGTTGAGTCAAAACCAAAACCAATTTTCATTAGAATTGTGATTTTTTCGACGAGAATGGAGAATCAAGAAACTGACTCTATCTATATGTCCAACTATCAGCAAAAATTGCTACTTTTCCTTTGATCGACTTAATAGCTGGCAAACTAGATCCTTCGTACCAATCATATTGCATCCTCTTGTTTCTGAGTTTTGACGGTGCTATCTGCTTTGTATTTATTTCTTTCTACTTGATTATCACTTCTGTACGAGTGATGCTGTTTGTGCATTGCATCATGTTCTTAGGTGCTTTTGACACTGCTAAAAGTAATTTCAGAGAGCTAAATATGCAATTTGTTTTTTCTATTTTACAGTATTTGATTATGGCGCCAGGGAAAGCACTTTCTAAAGAAGAAGCACCGATGCTTTTGTCTAAGAGCGCTTCTACAAAATCTCTTTCAAATTAACTCATTTAAACAAACCTCTCAAAGTGATTCCATGCCATCTCTGACCTGATTCTATAAAAGTAAATTCTAACTGATTGTTATGACATATGCCCTTCTATTTTCAAATAGTCTAATCAATAAATATTTTTACTTTTCTTTCTTCTTTCTCTGTAAACTAACTAACAACAGATAAACCAACAACCTTTTACAATTTCAACCAAATCGTTATTCTACTAATCAATTTTAACCAAATGAATATTTGTCAGTTTCCAGGCAATTGAAGCTTGCAGTACTGGTGACTCACCTTAGTCCCTCTCTTGGGTCCAATCGGAGGTGGCTTGGGCTTCGTAGCTGCACCTTCTGCTGTGGCGGTGGTGCTGGTGGTGGTGGTGGCAGGCGGGGCAGCAGCTTCCTCAGATGCTCTTACAACAAGCCTTGAGTTGTTTGTGTTGTCTTTGTTGTTCTTTGAAGGGAAAAACAACGAATTGCTGCTCCTGGAACCTGCGTTTGCATTGGTTGCAACATTGGGTGTCAACAAAAATCCAGAAGCAGCCGATGCCATGTTACAGCTAGCCATTACTATTTTTCTCTCTTTGTTTATTGATTTTCTCTCTGTTTCTGTTTAATTGATGAAGGGTTGCAGAAGGACAATTGCTAAAATTGAGAGGCTTGGAATTAACTAAAATTTTCTATGTTCTGGGGGGAGAGAATTATCTCATCTCTGTAAGTTGTATCAATCGTTTCCTCCACTAGGGTGCTGCCACCTCTGCACCATATCCTTTTTGTTTGGATAATGTGATTACAAGTCATCCTTTTAAAGCTTTAGAAAGTGGGCTCACCGATCCACCCGGAATATTTTGGTTCTTATGTTTTCAATAATTGTGGTTAAAATAATCATAATATAAATCTTGCTTAATTCAAGGTATATGAGGGTCGGGCAATATTCAGGATCTGTGTGGTTGTCATTATTAAATAATTTTTCTCAACTTTATTTTTAAAATTAAGTAAAATTAATTTTATGCTAAATAAATCTTTAATATACTAAAAATAATTTATTATTTATATAGACAATAATTAAAGAAAAGTGAAGATGATTTTTTTTTTAAATTTATATATAGACTAAACACTAATAAAAAATTTAAACAAAACAATACAAAAGTATTAACATCAATTTGAACGTATCATTTAAAGGTTGTAATTTTAATTATCGTATTATATTAATGTCGTATCATATTAATTAGTTTAATAATCGTATTAAAAATTTAAATATTAATTTAACATAATTATTAAATAATTAAATGAGTAGTAATTGTGTCACTCATTAAATATATATTTTGTATACATTTTTTTTAATAGTTATGGTACTACCCATCTACTCAAATATTAATTATTTTTATTTTAAATATTAATAAATACTTTTAAAAATATGATAAATATAACTAAATATTTTTTAAAATATAAAAATTATGTATAACAAACTTATTAAATTATAAATAAATTAATATGTTATAATTATACAAATAATTAATTGTGTCATAAATAAATTTTGTATCTAGTACTATAAATTTAAACTTAATACGATTATTAATTATGTTTTATTGTGTCACTTTTTAATAATTATGTCATTTACGTCAACTCGAATTTACAAATTTTGTATTGTGTCGTATTGTATTAACAAGTCGTGCAAAAAATTATTACCTCTAATAACATTAATTCTCATATTGTCTTGTCTCTCGTCAGTATCAAAACTTAAAATGTAAGAGAGAGCTAAT
>JAXCLQ010000001.1:15534062-15547156 GCA_035584115.1 Cedrela odorata | reverse complement strand
CTTTTAAGTTGGCCTCAGAACACCTATTTATAAACTTTTTTTGGACATTCAGTCCCTCAAGTCTTACGTCTATTGGACTATACCCAACATCAAGCCCCCTAGTTTTAGTTAAAACAATTGTTATTTGATTAAAACTAAAGGTGACAGTTCTGAAGAGATGCGTCTACTTATCATAATTACATGCTCAATTGGGAGTCCACTAATTTTCGCAATGTGGCGGATGATGACTGGCTCTTAGGATCTTAATGTTTCGAACCCCAAGAGATCCAACTGTCCCTAATGATGGCCTCCCCTTTTTATTAATAAGATGCATCCTCTTAGTTTCTCCTTTGACGTGGCAACATCCAATCCCTTAATCTATAATGGGTATCAGCGGTTGGGGTTCTTTTTCTCCCTTAAATACCCTACCCTTCACCTTTTTGCTTCTCTTTCACTTTTACGTTGTTACTTTTCCTTTGCAAACAACTTCAACCACAGAGCATCAACAACAACCTGGTTTTGAGCTTCAAACTACTTCAAGTTCTCAATTCTCAATAGTAAGTTCCCTCTCCTTCCCCCTCATTCTTTTACAGTTAATTTAGTAGCATAATTGATTTGATTGAGGAACTTGGTAGATACTATATTAGACTTAAAAACCTTTAGGTTCACTCCCTGAATTGTTGATGATCCTAAAATGGCCATTAACCTTTCATTTTACCTTTGTGAAAAATACAAAAATGGCTTCTGAGGGAAACAACTCAGGTGAGGGGCAAGCCGTCATCCCAGTTACCTCTCCTACTTCGGTGAGGCGAAACCTCTCGCAATTCGAAGCAAAAAGATTCGCTTCTTCCATAATTGAAATAAACTTAAAAGTGTACACTAGGTTGCACAGAATTCCTGAGGGAGTATATCTTAGGGTTTCAGAGGCAAACAAGCTATGAGCTATCCTCCTGAAGGCGAAATAGCCTTCAATGAGTTCTTTCATGTAGGTGTCAAGCATCCCCTTCAAGATTACTTCGCCCGAATCCTCACCTTTTTTGGGATTCCCCAATACCAACTGAATTTAAATAGTTGGAGAATCTTATCCAGTCTATACATTTTATGGCATTAGATCTCCTACTCTGTCCCTTCCCTGGAAGAAATTAAGCATATGTACATCCTAAAGAGAAACCCAATAAAAAGCCTAGGGTGGTTTTACCTACAATGCCATTTTGGTAAGGTAAACCCAATTACTGGCAATCTTATCTCCAACAAGAACTAGAAGAAGAAATGGTTTTTAGTTGGAAGCAATTAGAATTTTGACTCCCATTTCCATGCACCAAGACCTTTTGGGGAGGCAGTCACTTGGAGTGACTCACCTGAATTAAATCTTCACAACAAATAGAAAGTTAGGTTAGCAGGGAACATACTACATACCAGACCATTCTACTTTCATAAGAGAATTTGGTCTTGTCTGGCCCAGTGAGTTTTTGTGTTTCTAAAGACATATTGGTCTCAGAATCGGCCATTCAAAGTAGTAAATGTTTTGATTGCTTTTTTGTCATTATTTTTATATTATGATGTCTGATTTTATGTTATCAATGGCACAAGTGAAGTGGCCTTTAAGGGTGATATCCCAGATCCATTCTTAGTTCTACAGCACCTAGTGAATGCCAAGAGAGCTGGGAAGGCACCTCAGCCTTCAAAGGTGGCTCCAAAGGTCCAACAACCTTGGGGTCTTCCAAGGATATTGCTGCTCTAGATCAGTTGGCCCACAATTTCTAACAAAGGGGTAGTGATTCGAGACCCTATCCCTCCTCCTCCTACTCCTTCAGTAAAGAAGAAGATGTCGAAGCAAAAAGTCGTAGCCGTAACATCCAAGGAGAGGTCTCAGAGGAAGAAGCAGATGTTCCGCAAAGCTGACTCAAAGCCGGAGAAAACATCTGTTTTCAGCAAACTTCTTCCTTAGGATATTCCTGCAGGGAAGAGGAAGTTTTTTGAGCACTTCCTCCCTTGCATAAATCTGCAAGCAAAGAGTGTTGGCGAGAAACTTGCTAACAGTTTCATGAGATTTTCAAGCGAGACGTTAATGCGCTACCAAGTAAAACTGCTAAATCTGATAGGTTGATTTCTTCTCAATTTATGCATAAGGTGATCGTTTTCCATATATTGCACCTATTAATCTGTGTGGGTAATTTGCAGCTTCTATATTCGACCATTCTGCAGGAGGGTGTCCTTGTGGAGGACTTCTCAAAGGCATCGAAAGTCAAATCGAAGGCTGAAAAGGCAGAACAAAACTTGGTCTTGGAGTGGACCAGGTTTGAGTACGAATTGAGCAAGAGGGACAAGTAGCGAAAAGAACTTCAAGTCAAGGCGATTGTGGCGAAGTCTTCCCTTGCTGAGGCGAATTGGAAGCTGGGGGTCCTGGAGTCGAAGCTTAACACTTTGAGGGAGAAGGGTGTAAAATGCAGCCAAGATTTTAACAGATCTTGCGAAGAGCTGCGACAATGCTTAGGCTCTAAGAGGTAGAGGAATCTTCTTCTCACTCGGCAACTGGTGACAAAGGATGAGGAGATGCAGATTCGACTCCGAGAAAGGGTCAATGAGAGCACTGACTTGACCTATAAGACACTGCAGGGCAAGTATCCTCATCTTGACTTCCGCTGGCTGTACGAGGCTCTAGGGAGAGCACATCCACAACAAGAAAATGAGGTCTCGGATGGTGTTCTTTAGGAAGGGGGAAAACACCTAACCTGAAGATTGTGGGTGTTCCTCCGGTGGAGTCTCCTTCTGGTTATCACACCACTTCACCCACGGGTGCAACTAAGCAAGTGGAGGTGCCATCAGTTAAGGTGATAGTGATTCCTTCCTCCTCTAAGGCTTCCCTTGCTACCACTACCATTGATACTCTAGAGGGTACTCCTGCTCTTGATCCAGTGGTTCCCCTAACTGATCCATCAAATTTTGGAACTGACACTCAAGCTGACCAGTCTGATAAAGCAATTTAGTTTTTAATTTTTTTTTTTTTTTGTAATACTCCTGGTGACTTAATGGGATTTTCATTTGAAATTCTAAATACTCTTCTCCATTGACTCTGCCTTTTTTCACTTTCGATGCGTGGTGCCTTGTGTGGCCTTCAATTATTTTCTAAACTTGTACTTCTTTAATATTGACTCAATAATTCGAGTCTGGCTAACTGACATCTCAAGTTGACTACCCTTGATATGTTAATTTCACCCTTTCAATGCCACAAGACCTGCAACTCTTATTAATGATTTTCCCATCGACTTTGATCTGTTTTGGGACTCTGAAAAATATATATGTGCACTTGCTGAACCACAAGCTCTCACATTTTGATGCGCTTTATTCGCTTAGCCTTCCTGTAATTGCTGGTGCCATATGCTTGTTTGAGCATCATGTCTCATTTGGTGGTCCAAGCCTCTCCTTTGTTTTTCGGCCAACTAAAACCGTACACAAGATTCGTTCAAACTGAAGGTAGTGTCTCCTTCAGGCAAGCAACAAGCTAACATCTAGACACCGTGCGACCCATATGCGTGCTTCGGGAGAAGATTACCCTGAGATGTTGTGATGTAGTCATCTGAAAACTTTTTTTGCTCATGCTCTCTAAAGCCATGCTTAGGGCTTATTTGAGCTGAGGATAATATTACCTCGGGAAAAATAGAAAGCTAGCGTCTCGTGTCTAGGCTTTGGGAGAAAATTACCCCAAGACGTTTGATAAAATCATCCAAGAACCTATTTTGTTCATACTCTCTAAGACCGTGCTTAGGGCTTATTGGAGCTGACGATAATATTACCTTGGAAAAAATAGAAAGCTCACGTTTGGGAACCGTGTCACCCATATGTGAGCTTTGGAAGGAAATTACCTTGACACATTCGATGATATCATCCGAGAACCTCTTTTACTCTTGCTATCTAAGATCATGCTTAGGGTTTGTTTGAGCTGAGGATAATATTTCCCTAGGAAAAAATAGAAAGCTGACGTCTGGGAACCATGTCACCCATGTCTGAGCTTTAGAAGAAGATTACCTCTAGACGTTTAATGAGACCATCCGAGAACTTCTTTTACTCATGCTCTCTAAGATCATGTTCAAGGCGCGTTTGAGCATAGAATAATATTACCTCAAGTAAAGTAGAAAGCTGAACGCCTGAAAACCGTGTCACTCATGTCTAGGCTTCGGGAGGAAATTACCCCCTAGAAGTTTAATGATCATTAGCTTTAGCTTATCCATTGGCTTACTTCATAAGTGAAAAATAAAAATAGTTTTATTAACTTCAAAGGTAATTTGTTACAAAAATTTCTGATGTTTCTAAGGATAATACAACTTCAAGCATTTGGCATTCTAGGGTTTTCAGACTCTATTTTCGTTGGGGGATTCCAGCTTATAAACTCCGGGTCTGAAGACTTGAGTGGCCTTGTAAGGTCCTTCCCAGTTTGCGTCTAAAATATCATTTCCTAGAAATCTTGGTGTTTATGATCACTTGTCTCAAAATCCAATCTCCTAGTTGAAAAAAGCGATGCTAAACTTTCTGGTTGTAGTATCTCACTACTTTTTGTTGGTGAGCTACAGTTTTTATCACGGTCATTTCCCTTTCTTCTTCCAACAAGTCTAATTTCAAACGTAAGCTCTCATCATTGGACTTCTTGTCATAATTGTTAACTCGAAAAGTTGGTATGCTTACTTCTATCGGAATCATCGCCTCATATCCGAAAGCTAGACTATAGGAAGTTTCTCTTGTGGTGACCTTGGGTGTGACTTGGTACGTCAAAAAACCTCAGGAAGTTTGTCAATCCACGTACATTTGTGCTCCTTGAGCTTCTTTTTTATAGCTTTTTTGGTGACCTTATTAGCTGTCTCCACTTGTCCATTGGCTTTGGGATGAGCTGGAGTTGTGAATCTAAGGTCAATTGCAAAATCCAAGCAGAACTCTCTGAAGTTTGCGTTGTCAAACTACTTTCCATTATCCGTAATTAGCACTTGAGGTATTCCAAACCTATAGATGATATTGTGCTTGATGAACGTCGTGACCCTCTTCTCTTTAATAGCAACCAAATGTTCAGCTTCTACCCATTTTGTGAAGTAGTCAATGGCCACTACAGCATACTTCGTGTTTGCACAAGCTTGTGGTAAAGGTCCGATGAAAATAAGTCCCCATTAGGAGAATGGCCAAGGGCTAGCTAAGGAAGTCAACTTCTCTGGAGGTTGTCTTGGAATGCCATCATATACTTGACACTTGTGACAAGTTTTAGATATCTGTGTTGCATCCCGAGAAAGTGTTTGCCAATAATATCCTTGCCTCAATATTTTGTGGGTCATAGCTCGAGCTCCTCGATGTTCGCCACATATTCCTTGATAGATTTCATCTAGAGTCTGAGTCGCTTCTTCAGGTCTCAGACATTTTAGATAGGGAATACTATATCCCTGCCTGTATAGCTCTCCTTCAATGATGGTATACCTTGCCAACCTGTTTTTGACCTTTTTTACCTGCTCTTTATCTTCTAGAAGCTTTCTATCTTTAATATAATACCTTATCTCATCGATCCAGCAATTATGTGGATGTAATTGGGATAAATAATGTGGGTGGTCTTTATCTTCTGTGCTTCTTTGTTTCAATACTTCTATCGGGACTGAAGCGGAAGTGCTTCCTTTAAAAGTAGAGGCAAGTTTCGCTAGCATGTCTGCCTTTGAGTTTTCAGCTCTCGGAATCTATTTGATTCTGACTATCTTTAACGCACTCAGTAATTGCTTGGCTTTTTTCAAGTATACCTGCATATTACCTTCTCGTGCTTGGAACTAGCCGTCCAGTTGGCTGGCCACTAATTAAGAATCATAGTGGACGTCGAGACCTATGAATTTTAGAACTAGAGCTAACTTGACCCTTGTAATCAATACTTCGTACTCCGCCTCGTTATTGGTAACCTTAAAATCAAATTTTAAGAAACACATTACCTCAACCTCTTTTGACCTTACGAGGACCACACCAGCTCCTCCTTCTTGAGTATTTGAAGCTCCATCAATGAAGAGGTTCCAGATCGCTGCTTTTTCATTTAGGTGGTTGGATCTTCTCGATCAGAAGATTGTTCTGAGATCTAGTAGACAATGAGGTGTTCCGACACCGATCTTTTAACAACCAAATCTGCCAATGCTTGACCCTTAATCGCTTTCTTCGGCTTGTAGATGATGTAATACTCGCTAAGTTCAACAGATTAATTGATCAGTCGACCTGAGAGGTCTGACCAATGTAGGATCTGTCTTAGCAGCTGGTTCGTTAGCGTCACAACCTAATGAGCTTGAAAGTAGGATTTAAACTTTCTATCTGCCACCACTAATGCTAGTGCCAGCTTCTCTAGCAGTGAATATCTTGTCTCAGTATCTAACAATGTCTTGCTAGTGTAAAGATGGAACGATGAATTTTCTCAGCATCTTCTTTCACTAAGACTGAGCTTACTAAATGATCACTCACCGCAAGGTATAAGTATAGCGTGTCTCCGATCTCGAGGACTTGTCAGATGAGGTGGGGATGCAAGATACTGCTTCAACTCCTGAAAACTGTGCTCACATTCCACCGTCCATTCAATCTTTTTCCCTTTCTTCATGATCTGAAAGAAAGGAAAACACTTGTCAGTAGCTTTGGATAGGAACCTACTCAGCGTTACTAATCGCCCTGTCAAACTCTGGAGTTCTTTGAGGTTTGACAGGGACTTCAAAACCAATATGGCATTGATCTTCTGTGGATTAACTTCGATATGACGCTCACTAACCATATATCTGAGGAACTTCTCAGCCTTAACTCTGAATGCACACTTTTCAAGATTTAACTTTATTTTGTGCTTGCTTAAGTAGGAGAATGATTCTTCTAAATGCTTGTGGTGGTCTCAGGCCTTCAAAAACTTGGTTATCATGTCATCCACATATACCTCCATAATTTCGTCTATCAGTAGTTTGAAGACCCGGTTGACTAACCTTTGGAAGGTAGCTCCAGCATTTTTCAACCCAAAGGGCATCACTATATAACAGTATAATCCTTGGTTGGTAATAAACGTCGTCTTCTCCTGGTCCAACTCTTGCATTCTGATCTGATTATATCCCGAGAACGTATCCATAAAGCTTAACAGTTTATGGCCAGCTGTTGAGTCCACCAATTAATCAATTCGAAGGAGGGGAAAAATGTCTGTAGGACAAGCTTTATTCAAATTTGTGAAGTCCACGCACATTCTCCACTTCCCATTAGCATTTCTGACTATTACTACGTTTGATACCTACTCTGGGTAATGCACTTCTTTGATGAATTTTGCTTTCATAAGCTTATCGAACTCAGCGTGTACTGCTTTTCTTCTTTCTTCATTGAATGGTCTCATTTTCTGCTTTACTAGTTTATGTTGGGGATCGATAGCGAGTAGATGAGAGATTACTCGTGGGTCGATACCCGGTATGTCTTCATGAGACCATGCAAACACATCCATGTGTTTCTTCAAGATGTCCTTGAGTTCGGACTTTAGTTCTTCTAGGATTTGGGCACCAATTTTAACCATTCTCTAAGGCAACTCCTAATTCAAAATGACAGACTCAAGTTCTCCCATCGGTTCTAGGGTTGACGGTTCGTCATTTTGCTCGAGTCTCCTTGCAATCAGCTTATTCTACGAATAATCTTCATTCACTTCTAGGACATCCCTCTATGGGTGCTTTGATAGGCAGTACGAACTCTTGGAGGAAACTGCAAAGCAGGATCGAGCCTCCTTTTGATTTCCCTTGACAATTCTGATCCCTTCTCCTACTTGAAATTTCAATTTTAGATAATATATGCTCTCTACTGCCTTTATGGTTCTGAGAAAAGGTCTCCCAAGAATTATAGTGTAGGGTATTTTGAGATCAACTACTTAGAACTCCACCATTGTAGTCTTCTGGTAAGGTCTTTCTCCCATAGTGATAGGCAGCTGTACTATTTCCAAAAGGTAAATGCAAGATTCCCCAAATCCATGGAGGGCGGTCTCAGCAAGTCGGAACCTTAATTCTTCGATTTCCAAAGAATCCACCTTTTCCTTGAAGATAATATCAGCCGAACTCTCTATATCAACCAAAATTCGGTTGATCCGAAATGTTCCCACCGTCAAGGTTACTAGCAAAGCATCATTATGTGGATGATGCACTCCCACTTCATCTTCATCTATGAACATAATAGGTGCCGATGAAAGTTTTATTTCTTCTCGGCTCGGACATTCATTATATGGATGTCTGATGAGGTGTTAGGTAGAGAATATATTGAGTAATTCTTTCTTGATCTGTTTGAATTCCCAACCAATGTTGCTCCACCTGAGATCACCATCGTCATTTCTTCTTGTCTCATTCTACACTCAATTTCTTGATCTAAGACTCTAGCTCCATCCCCCTCTTTAGCTACCAAGTCTTGCAAGTAATTATTTCAGATCAATATTTCCACCTGACTTCTGAAGTTAAAAAATTCGTCCGTCAGATATCTAGCGCTCTGGTGAAACTCACAAAACTTATTCTTAACCTCCCCCACTGGTTTGGCCCTCAGTGGGCAGGGTTCTACCAATATAATTCCTCGTCTCGTGATCAAAACCTGTGAGAGTGAAGCTTTTAAAGGAGTGAAAGCTTGATCTCCTTGAACATGAGCTACTCCCTTTGTGTCATCTCTAACAGGTGAGCAGTACCCTTTCGAATGAAAGTTTTCTCTTCCTCCGGTTGTCTTGTTCTGACCCTGACCTCTTCTACTTTTCCTATTAAGATCGCGGAAGTTCCTCCTGTCGTCGTGTCTTCTTCTCAGATCGATTTTAGGATTTCGAGCCCCTTCGAGAGATTGTAGTTCGAAAATTTTTTCTTCCCTCATCTTGATAGCAATTTGATCTTTAATCTCGATCTCATTCAATAGCTTTCTTCTAGTTTTTCATAAGTGGTAACAGAGGGCTTCCTTGTAGCCTACCATCCTCGGTCTACTCGTAGACCCTTCTTGAGACATTCTAAAGCTAAGGAGTGATGATAAGCCCCCAATTCCATCACTTCATCATGATATCTTTTAACAAAGCTCCTGAGACTTTCACCCTCTCCTTACTTCATGAGTAGCAATGAACTCGGAATCTTGAGGTTGATGGTAGCGCCTCTGAACTCATCGATAAAGATTTCATACAACTGTTCAAAACTGTAGATGCTGCTAGGTGTCAAACTGGTGAACCATTTTCTCGCTTGTCCCTCCAGAGTCAATGGAAATAAGCGACACATCTAGGATTCATCCAACCCCTAAATTAACATCATTTCTCTTAATAGATCCATGTACAGCGATGGGTCGGTCTTGCTTGTAAAAAGGTTAATTTGGGCATCTTAAATTTTCAGGGAAGAATGAGATCTAGTATTTTTCGAGAAAAGGTAGATTTTGAGTAAAAACCCATCTTAGTGAAGTATTGCCCCCCCTTTATCTCTCCCTTTTCTTTTGGCCCTCCAATTTCTCGATCAGCTTTCGAACACAGACCTCTAAGTTCTCAACTCGATCACTATCTTCCCTAGATCTCCTCTTTCGAGACAAGCTTTGTACAGAGCCTTCCCTTTGCCGTTTTTGATTAGAAACACTCTCATATCCTCTTGGTAGGGACTACAACCTAATCCCCTTTTATGAATTATCACCAAGTCATCAGGCAATTATTCAAACATCTACGACGGCTCGTCATGGAGCCTATCGGCATCATCATCGCCTTGACGCTCTTTGAAGGGATAACTAAAAATTTTCCCTTTTCCCTTCTCTACGGCAGCGTATTTTCTCCTAGTAGTGTTTCGGCGATGCTCTGTCGAATGATTTGTGTGCGTTGCATCTAGCACACTACTCTCAACAGCTTCGACTAGTTTAGGCGTCTTTAACGCCAGGGAACCAGCTTGGAACATCTTCCTCATTCGTGTTACTTCCTCAACTAAGGCTTAAATCTAACTATCCTTTTTCATGTATTGCTTTTCATTCTCCGCCAACCTTTAGTCAACCAGGCTGTTTCCACCGTCTCGGACGAGGGGAGAGTTGGTGCGGCAATGAAACTTTTAAATCCCAGTTCACGCCCTCCAATGGTAGCGGCTGATCACTAATATCTTGATTAACAGCCCTGTGGTCATCCACGACATTGTCATGAGAATTCTCTCTCATCATTGCTTTGTTCCTTGTCATATATGTTCGTGAAGTTGCCATGTTTTTCTTTTTGTGGTTGTTTTTAACTTTTTGTTCAATTTCCTACAGACGGTGCCAAATATTAATGCAGTAAAAATTTCTTTTATAGACCTCGTGCAACAGCAACAATCTTCCTTCTTCCTCATACACAAGCCTGTATCGTCTGTAACCACAATTAAAAGCTATGGGGGTTAAAAGCCGGTGGTCCAGCGAAAACCCTCTTTAAGTTAAAGTTTTACTTATGTCTCTTTTCTTTTAAGCTTAAAGATGAATTATAGTATTTTTCACCAAAGTTTCAATAGTCATACCTGATTATAACTAATCTCCTTTTATAAATGTTATCATCTCCTTAATATGGCAGAATACTATAAAATCTGGTAACTAAAATCCCACTTTGCGAGAATCACGGAGATTTTATAGGTTAAGCAACGGCTTCTATATTTGGTGGCATTGTATCCTTAGGATTCTTATTATGTGATAAACTTAATTTGGCAAAAATTTTTGTTACAGAATAATCTGAGAATGTATGGAAAAGAGATAAATCATTCACTAATACATTACTGTAGTGAGGTCTCAGAAATCTTTATTTGAGGATCATTATTCCCTTAAGATAAGTTCTGGTGCCGCATGTCCGAGACCCTTGTAAGTTGTGGTAAAGATCACTGTAAACTATGGTCTAAACCTTCATAAGATGTGGTCGAGACCTTCATGAGTTATAGTTTGATCCAGACCTTCATAAGTTGTAGTCAAAACCTTCATGAGTTGTAGTTTAACCCAAACCTTCATAAGTTGTGGCCAAGACTTTAATAGATCTGACCTGAAGCCCATAATACGATTTCAAAAAGGTCTCGGTACCTACTACTTCTGATCTTCTCAACATCCTCCATAGTCGAGACCTTTAAGTTGGCCTCGGAACACCTGTTTATAAACTCTCTTTGAGCCTTCAGTCCCTCAAACTTTACATCTGTTGAACTATACTGAACAAAATATATATTGTTTAACACAAAACTATTTAAATTATATAATTTGAATGCAAAATAGTTTAAAAACTCTACTTTTCAATTTTAAAATGCTAAAATCACGTGGTTACACATAAATTACCTAACTAAATCTTGAATCTAGTAATCACATATTAATTCTCTGCCGATTTTCTCTCCTCTCTAAAATCACCTCCTAAAATAATTTAACAATAATATGTTTATTAACCCAAAATGCAACAACCAAAATTCTACACCATAAAAATAAATACACCTTATAACTAAGAAAAAAAGCTTACCAAAGGAAAATTATTAAAAGCATATTTAAATTTTCCTTCGATTAACAAGTAATTCACTTAAAATTTAAACAATAAAAAGACATAAATACAAATTTAAGAAAAAATATATATAGTTAGAAAATAAGAATTAACAGAAAATTATCAAAAAATTACCAATAATAAGCTTAAATTAGAGCATGCATGTAAAGGATATTACTAAAATTAGTCTAGAAAAAGCTAATTAAGAATTTCACTCAATAATCAACAAAATTCGAAATTTAGGCTTGTAGAAAGATGCATTCATACTTTTTTTCTATTGGGCTAAATTTATCCATTTTTAATCATTTTTACCAATAAATTTTAATGTCTTTTAAGTATAATCTTGATAATAGAATTAAATATTGTTCATAAAAAAAATTGCTATAAGAATAATGATTCTTTTTTCTTAAATAAATATTTTATGTCTTAAATTTTTGAAAAGAATACACAAATAAAAATATTTAAAAAATTAAAAAAAAAAAAAAACATTATCATTGATTATATAATTAAGGCAATTTAAAGGGATGAACAAGAAAAATAATTTTATCTCACAAATATAACAAAGATATAATGACAATAAATTTTCAATTTTAATATAGAAAAAAACTCGTCTAATAAAAAATCGAAGTTATTATAAAAAAATTAGACCAACTTATTATTATAATATTTTTCTTTAACAATTATGGGATATTTGAATAAATAGTTAATAAAATTAATAAATAATATTAAATATAGGTCGAATAATTATGCCTATTGTTGTACATTCATATTTGTATAACTAAAAAAAAAATCATTAGTTAAAAGATAGATATGATTATGTATAAATAAATTTTTTGAGTAATAACATTCATATCTTTAAGTTTTTAAATTTTTTCAATTAAGAATATAATTTATTTATTTATTTATTTATATTAAATAAATTTTTATTTTATATTAAATAATCAAATTATACTTATATCATTGAATTTTAATTATCAAAATATAATAATATAAATTTTAACAAATAAGAAAAATTGAGCCAAATTAGGTTTAAGTAATATGGCTTAAGTTTGGTTTTTAAGTAAATAATAATTTAATAATAAGTGTTGATGCAACAAAAATCCTTCTTCAAATTCCGTACACTAGTAACGATCTTCTTCCTCTTTTCTTGTCTTATTTGTTAGCTTCTACCTGAACTCACAATCAAAAACTATAGGGGTAAAAAGCCGATTATTCGCCGAAAACTCTCAGGATTTTACTTTGTAACGTAAGAAAGAAAGAGAGCTAAGAAGAATATTAGTTTGTTCAAATAGAGTTTCATCATCCGTATTTGATAGCTATTAACCTCCTTTTATAAGTGTGAGTCTCTCAAACTTGGTAAAATTCTAACAAATCAGAAAATAATAATTCCAATAATATTTTAATTCTAATAATCACAGAAATTTTATTTTGTAAGCATCGACTTTCCGAATTTTATATGATCTTGAGCCATTCTTGCAGAATATTATTCTCAAGTTAAAAATTTTTATTATGAAATAATCCAGAGAGAGTTTGATAAGAAAACGAATCCTTCATAGATACGTAACCATAGTGAGGTCTCAAGAATCTTTATTTAATATTCCTTTATTCATCTTATATGAGCTCAAGTATTGCATATTTGAGACTTTTATAAGTTGTGGAT
>JAXCLQ010000001.1:15500012-15519058 GCA_035584115.1 Cedrela odorata | reverse complement strand
AAGGATTTGTGAAAGAGATCATATAAGCAAAAACAAATAAAAAACTTAGAAAACAAATAAAAAAATTAGAAAACAAAAAAAAGAGAAGCAATAAGCAATGTTTAACAATTGCCATTTTCCATATATGATGTTAAAAAATTTAACACTATTGAACAATATCCTTTCATGATTATAGGAACTAGGTTAAAGCAAGAGTAAATGTTCAAAAGTTTCGTTTATCAAGTCAAGATCTCCAGGTGCTAACGTTTCCAGAATGCAAAGCACCCTATCTCTATGTTGCCACAGACAATCCCTATGTATTTGATGCAATTTATACATGAGATTGTGCAGAATACCCACTAGTCCTAGCAAGCTTCTTCTTTTCATTAAAAACATATATGTCAAACCAAATAAAAGCCAGTTAAATCCAAGGCATATATAGAAAATTAGTTGAATAAAATATAAAGGTGAAACACTCCTCTCCTAAAATTTATAAACAATAAGAAAAAAAAAAAACTAGTGGTGGAAATAATTGATCGCCAATGAAACTGAACCAAAGGAAGGAATTCTAGGTACAGTGGAAATTTGAAGTCGAAAATAACTTAATGTGGAAATGACAATTGGATTGAATTGAGTCTAAGCACTAAGATATGGAAAGGAAATTAGTTAAATGAATAAAGGACAAAAGACTTCCCTCCAAAAATTATTTCTTTTTTAAAAGAACAGAAAAAAATAATAATAGGAAATATATAATCACCAATGAAACTGAATTGAAGCCAGTAGTTTTACATATGGTGACAATCATAAGTCCAAATAAGTTCATGTGGCAAAGATATGAATGAGATCAAACTGGTCTGAATTTCACATTTCAGACAGGATCTCCATTGGGTAGTACTGTAGAAGCATACTGACAAATAATCAGACACGTAATGGTCTGAACTGCACATAGATTGTCACATTTAGTTGGCACTGACTGAGATTTCAGATATGATGTACTACCAGGAAAAACCAGACCAGAACATGAAGTTACTGCTGCATGAGATTATTAAATATTTTGATAGATTGCACAGAACCAACTATGTCATATGATGTAACTAAATACGCCATTTTTTGTCCTACTTCATGATTACTTGACCAGATCTGCAATTTTACACCCTACTTCAAGAGCCATCTCCACATGCGGGACTTACTTTTCAAGCTAAGTCTAGATATTGCATGCTCCATTATAGGATATACACATACCAAAAGGGGAAAAAAGAATAACATTTCAGAATAATAGTATCATTTTTTTTAATGTTTTTGACAAGATCTTCTAATCTTATTGTTCTTCCTCAAAATGTTTTGAACACACACTTTGTCATTCAAAATAAGAGGCCAGCAGTTTGGAACAAGATACCTTCTCTCTTATCCGTGAGCTCCAGATGTCAGAGTGAGTTGAACCAGATGTTTGGCTTTGTTGCTGATTTAGGAGTGGTTCCCAAGTTCTACCCCTTCCATTCTCATAATTATCCTCTTCATCATAATTGGTTCTTTGAGTGGAAACCATGGTTCTCAGAACTATTGCTAGAAGTAGAGATAATGCCTAAAAAATGCAATAATAGAATATATTAGAGAGAAATAAGGGCAGATATGCAATATAATGACGTATTGTTATTCATTTCTCTGAGATAAGATAAAACATGATTGTATAATAAAAAATCATCAAGTATAGACATCTTCCTATACTAACTGTAATAGTATTAAGCTTCTGTTGATTTGAAGAAAAGACTGCCTGTCTATACTCAGATCTTCAAGAGCCACAATCGAAATCTTTTTTTGATGTGATAGTAAGTGGTCAAAATGAACAAGAACTTCCCATGTAAAAAAGATTTTCTTTTAATTTTTCAACTTCGTTTCAGTATAAATTATATCTAATTCTCATTGCTATTTAAAGATATTCCATTTAAAGTGGATTTATTAGTTGAACCTATGATTATCATACATGTAATTTTTAATCCCATCTTTTGCTTTATCTTAGTACTGTTGTAGTTATTAGAACATGCAGATCATTCAGGATCTCTTTAATTATTTAATTCTATTTAACTTCCACTAGGGAGCATATACGTCATATTCTATAAATCAAAATTGCTCATAATTAAATATTTATCAAACAAATCCATGGTCAGATTTCAGAAACTGCAGAGAAACTGAAAAAATAAATACTTAGATACCTAATGTAAGAAAATGAAAAAGTATGCTCTGAAAAACTCTTATAATTTTTAAGCCATTTTCAACAAAGATCATAAAACTACAAAATACCTGAATTATGACAACTGCAATGCCAACCCATTTACATATATCAACATTGTCTTCAATGAAAGAACGAAGGCTATCAAGTTCCCCAGTCGGGTCAAATGGAAGATCCTGTCAAGGAATGATTCAACAGGTAATAAAATATGTACACAGGATAATGCCAACGAGCCTTGTTATAACTTAAGTTGAATAATCAAAGAGCATTACCTTTTCCCAATTACGATCAATAGCAATAAATGCCACTAGAGCTGCTTCTAGCAGAATGAGTATAGTTTTCAGTATAGAGTACTGATAATTTTCACAAGGTTAAGGGAAATTTCAAGATGAAAGGGATTGAAAGGCAGACCATAGATTCTAAACTTCTTCATTTTTTTAAAGTTTTCAACCGATCAGTTTATGATTTTTAATGTCAATTCCAACACATACTATTATTACAAAAGTAGTCGTAAGACAACATATCAGATTACAGATCCACATTTACGCCATTTAGTTTCAATAAATGAAATCTCAGCTCTAACAAAGCAATCAGTTGTTTGTGTCTCGGATTGCTAGTGTCTCTAATAGATCAAGTATTACATAGAATTCAAAATTTCTTTTTCTTCGTCCTCATCATTTCAAGAGGAGAAATTATAGGATACAACAGAGGTATTATGTCATCCGTACAACAATCCAATCAAATTACAACATGTATACTTTTATTTTGAAAACAACCAATCATGTTAATGGTTACAATAAATGCAGTGTATACATGGCATGCTATTATTGGATGATAGTACTATCTCTCGTGTATTCTAGCCTCTCTCTTTCTAGAGACCAGAAGGAGCATTAGTGAAATTAATGAAAGCTTCCACTTCGAAAATAAACAAACAAACGGCTTACACTAACATCACCCAAATCTTTAACAACATTTAACCAGTCAATTCATGGTTGAGCTACAGAGGATAACTGCCTTGCATTTTAATCAACCAGAAGCTGAAAGTAATATAGCCAGAACCACATAATCACGGGATACAAAACATAGGCAACAACCACTTATAGCTTCAGCTGCAACGCAACCAATAAAAGTAACACAACACAACAAAATCCCCACTCCCATGAAAGCATAGATGAACCTGCCACCAAAAAAGCACCAATTAAGCAACTATATGACCACCTCACCCCCCATGTATGCAGCAAAAAGAACCACCAAAACTTTAAATTCCAATAGAACACTTGAACTGCAAAGAACGATCGCTCAAAGTAGCAGCATAACACACAAGTCACAAAGTCCCTTAACCCTGCAACTCTAAATGACTAAAACACAATCATGCATTATGCACGTGCAAACATGCAACCCTAAATCCAACAAAAACAAGTATGACCGAGTATTCTAAGGTACTTTACTTTTTTCCATCACATAGAGTTAGAATTAATTCCCGCTTATCTACTTCTATCTGTGTGGGGTGGAAAGAAATGTCTTTAGTCAGCTACAAAGTTTGTTTTGTACACTGCAGAAGGTTTTTTTTTTTTTTTTTCTACGAATAGGAGTTTTGGGAATCAGTTTATATGGCTCCAATGAACCAACATTAAATTTGGAAACATTGGCTAATCTTTCGTATCCCAGTAAACAACTTGAAAATCAGAAATTAAGCGTATGTTTGGGATTGAAGTGTTATGGCTTTTAATTAGTGTGAATGGGTAGTAAACATTACCTACCAAGTAGTATTTACCAAAAACATTAGCTGTTGTGCTTTCAAGTTAAACTAAAGTGCAACAGTAGCAAACATACCCTAAGTATATGTTAAAATAATTCAAAGGTATACAAAATTGAGATAACCAAGAACTAAATTTTCAACAACAACAGTATCAACTCAAACAACTGCATTGTTTAGACAACAGAGAAATGATAGAGATAGTTGTTAGCTGTCATCACTCTTATGGTAAGAGCGTAATGAATGTTATGCTAGCACAAAAAATAATTAAAAAAAAAAAAAAAGAGTAATTTCAAAACTTCTGTCATCTCTTATGGTAAGAATATAATGAATTATGCTAGCACAATATATACGAAAAGAGTATTTGCTAAACTGTTTTACGTCCCTGAATATAACAGATTACCGATGTTCCTTACAAATAATAAAAGCCAATTTAAGATCAAAACCCATACCATCCAATCAGATTATGACAGAGAACTGACCCACAAAAAATCATAATCACTTGCATTAAATTCAAGAAATTTAAAGCCAAATCTAACAATTCAATTCAATTCAATTAAAAGACACCAAAAGTAAAAACTTTTAAAAGTACCACGGAGCGGGCAGCTTGACTGAATTCAAATCAAACTCAAAGCCGGACACGTCGTTCAAACCGGAAGCCTTGAAATCAAAAGGGACGGTGATCAGAGGATGATCATCAGAAAGCAGACGCGATTGGGTAGTTTTCGAGTTGAGAAAGAGATAGAGAGATGACGAAGAAGAATCTGGAGAAGGAGCTAAAGAAGGAGGAGGGATGGGGATGTGATGGTTCCATTGATGAAGCATCCATATTGAGTATAGTATTATTGAAATTCCGAAGAATAATTGAAGGAAATTTAGGAATTTCAGAACGAAAGCGAACGAGTTGTGGCAACAATTGCGTTGCATTTCTGCGTGATTTTTCGAATTGAAACCACAAACCTAACCCTAATTTCTCTCGAATTTTGATAACTACAGTCGAACATAATAAACATTTATTTATTAACAACCATTGGAACAAAATAATATGAAGTCATACGTACGTACGTACGTTTCCTTTCCTTCACATTTTAGTGCAATGTAAAATTTAACACTTTGGATACTTCAAGTCAATATGGTAATTTCACTTTTTCATTTATCAAAATAACGAAGAAAACAACCAAGCAGCCAGCCAGGCAGCCAAGGGGCAAAGCAATCAATCGATAAAGGATCAACACTTAAACTGAGAAGTACATATCCATGAGAAATGCATTAAAAGAAAATAGAAACTACCTACGTACTCTGCCATTTTGAATTATGTGATGCGATAGTCAATTATTAGCAAAATAATTGCAATTAAATAATTAGTTTGTTAACAATCTGTGATATTGGGCAAAGAAAGGAGAAATAGAACTGGTCCTATAATTTTAGGCCCATAATGACTCTGGAGTAAGATTCCTGAAAAGGCCCAATGAAAATTGTTTATAAAAATTACAATAATAAAAAAAAAAAAAGAATTAAATCAACATGTAATAATAGATAGCTCAACCCAACAATTAAATACTTAATTTACCACCTAATACAAATTGTATATATATATATATAAATATATATATTTTGATAATTTCTTAAGAGTTGTGTAGCCTGCAAAGGAAAAAGGTTTGGATTCCATTCCTGAAGAGGATAATGGCCTAATCTAGATTCTACAACAATTTATTAGATTAGAACCTAACCATTAGCTTCAGTACATACTACTTGAATTGAGGTCATCAACTATTAATTTGAAGGATATTGGTCTGTAATATTATCTTCACATGTCGTTATTAATTAGCAAGCACATCAAATTAATTGAGATTACAACTTCAACTAAAACGATACGTAATTAACCCACCACTTTTAGATATCTTTCAAATTAAGGGTAGGTGCATGTTCATTATTATAACACAATGGTCAGTTAAACCTACTTAATATTAATAAATTGTAAGTCACCAGTCCATCTAAATCGAGGAAAAGACTTTGTGAGCTGAAATCAAAGGCAAACTCATTAATAAGTCTCTGCTGCAGTTTGGCAACAAAATACTTCATCTGGGGGGCGATTATTTTCTAAATGTGACGAACAAAGTAAAGGAAACTGTATGCAGTGGCAATGCCACAGATTGGCAAGATCAATTACGGAAATATGAACCTCAACTGAGCATAAGCTCTCAGCCATTCATTTCTCTCAAAAAGGAAAATGAAATTCGATATGAGCTGTAAACTCCGCAGCCAGTTCATCCAACCCCACCAAAACTTATTAATCAATTAATTAATTAAGGTGGCGTGGCAGCAGGATCTTTTATTACATGCAAAAATAAAAGGGTTTCGAGTTTCAAATTTGGCAATTAAGGGTCTCTCACCCATGCAAGTTGTCAAATGGATTGTGGATGATGGAAACATGATCTGTGCCAAGCCATGTCACAATTAATGACTTGCATAAGCTTTTTAAAAACTAAGCCGATTCTCTCTTAGCTTTAAAATTTGTGATTTAGACAGATATAAAGTACGGAGTTTTCACTGTTCATAACCATGGCTACGTCCGTGTCTTGGGTTTTCCTAAAGACCAGGGTGGCTGTTGCCCGAGTGTTGGTAATGGCAACAGTTATTATTGCACCTCAAGCTGAGGTAGCAGCTAGTCCTAGTCGTGCTTTCTTCGTGTTTGGTGACTCGCTCGTTGATAGTGGCAACAACAACTTCTTAGCCACATCTGCTCGCTGTGACTTTCCGCCTTACGGCATCGACTATCCTACTCACAGGCCAACCGGTCGCTTCTCTGATGGCCTTAACCTTCCTGACATTATCAGTAAGTTTAATTTCCACCGTGTTTTTTTTTTTCTATTGTTGTACTGATAATACACATAACGTACGTGCATATGCATGTGTTTAATTAGGTGAATCAATGGGCACTGCGCCTCCACTTCCATACTTGAATCCTGATATCATGAACGGACAAAACCTTCTGTTGGGAGCCAACTTTGCTTCAGCTGGGATCGGAATTCTAAACGACACCGGACTTCAGTTTGTAAGGCCAAGCACCTTAAATTCAATCAATCTGTACGGTCGTGAATTTCCCATGTTATATCTTGAGCTAATATGTCAACATTTTTCATTTTCTGCAGCTCAACGTACTAAGAATTCACCAGCAGTTTGAGTTATTTCAAGATTACCAAATGCGGCTTCGTAATCTCCTTGGACAAGATCACCAAGCACAACAGCTAGTGGATCATGCACTGGTCCTCATGACACTGGGCGGCAATGACTTTGTTAACAACTATTTCTTGACTCCTTTCGCTCCTAGAAGACGCCAATTCACTCTTCCACAGTACTGCCGTTATATCATCTTCGAGTACAAGAAAATTCTCAAGGTATATAACAATTAAGAGTTTAATTAATTGTCGTTTTAACTGCAAATTTGATATATTGTTTTGCACGCAGAGGCTGTATGTGTTAGGAGCACGAAGGGTAATCGTGACAGGGACTGGACCGTTGGGTTGTATCCCCATTGAACTGGCCTTGTATGGCAGCAGAAACGGGGAATGTGCGCCGGAGCCGCAACGAGCAGCAGAAATATACAATTCTATGCTCTTCCAAATGATTCAAGATCTCAACAATGAGCTGGGCTCTGATGTTTTCATTGCTTCCATTGCATTTGATATGAACAAAGATTTTATCTCCAACCCCAAACAATTTGGTTTGTTTTAATTTGTTGAACCCTTCACTTTTAAATCATTAACATATTGATTGATGATGCAATGATTGTGTTTCTTTCTGATGGACGGCCCAGGTTTTGAGACATCAACGGTAGCGTGTTGTGGACAGGGACCTTACAATGGGCTCGGAACATGCAATATTTTCTCAAACTTATGCACAAACCGGAGTGCGCATGTATTTTGGGATGCATTTCATCCAGGTGAACGTGCAATCAGGATAATTTTCCAAAATATGATGACTGGCTCCACCAAGTACATGAATCCAGTGAACCTCAGCAACATCTTGGCCATGGACTCCGGGACCTAAAATATTAAATAAATAATTAATGATGTTGCCCTTGAAAGTTATATGGCTCTTTCTTAACTATGATTACCTCTATGTATTGCCTTGGATATGAAATTGAGAGGTCTTTTCTGTTTACTCGTTGGTTATTATATTGAAATGAGCTTTGGTTTGTGTTTGCTCGATTTCTCCTTGGTTTTTTTTATGCACTATTGGGAAATTTTTATGATGATCAAACAGTCATTTCAAGTTCAACCAGCGTAAAGGAATAATAGTAGAACTTTGATATCTGAGATAGCTTAGGTCATGAGAGTTAAATTTAGGATATTCTTTTTTATTTATTTAATGTCATTCATCGAAATAATTATAATCATGCTTAATAATTGGTGCGAGGAGACTCAAATTCAATCAATCCTTTAATCTATTTTTTATAATATAAGAGATTAAATGAATTAAATTATTATCTTAACAACATATCATGTTATTTTTTTCAATTTTATACGTAAAATTTACCTATTTTATAATTTTGAACTTAAAAAAAATTACTTATGATGCACGGGATTATATTATTTTATAATACCTCAAGTTTCTCTGATTTCTCTTTTACTCCACTCGTTCTGTCAACTCTGGCCCACCTACAACAAACGCTACCATTTCACTCTTACCCTTCTTCTTCAACGCATAGCACAACACACGACCCTAGACTACAGGTCCAAATATAATTTTGTTACTTTTATATTATTAGTTAATGCATTTGATAATTGATTTACAATTTATTAAAATTGCATTATCCTCCGCACTCATTTTCAAATTGATTAGTGCGAGGATTAAAATAAAATAAAATAATTATCTTTTAAAAAAGTTCAGCTTTACTTTAGGAGAAGATTTCTTTTTCGTTAATGGAGAAAAAATTTTCTCATCAAAATGACAATCCTCGAAAAGTACTATAAATAGATTGCCCTTTAATGACTCAAGATATCTTATAATAGAAGGTGAGTTAAAATTAACTTAATTGAGATCCTATCTTAGTTCATTGTGTATGAGCTATAGGAACATATATAACACAACCGAAAGTACATAAATGAGAAATATTAGGTTAATGGGTGTTATTGAGGATTCTCAATGATTTTACTTATTATTGTAGATCAAAGGTGTCAAAGATGGTCATGCTTTAACATAAACGTTTTTAGATTAATGAACTTTTGGTTTATTACTATATAGTTCTTGATTGCATTTATGATTGTATGATACAACCAGATAATAAAACTGAAGACTTTTCTAATATGTATTTTTTTCTTGAGACATTAAAAGTAATGTAGAGATATTCTATATTTTTCTCATTTAAAGTTTTTATATGATATCAATTTCAGTGAATATTTTTAAAATTGAGCAGATTTCTTTTAAATCTGATTGAATATAAGGTATTATAAATGAATAATCTGATTCTACTTGCTAACAAGATTGTACCTCTTCCGAAGCCTTCAAATCTATAGGACATGATATAGTATTTACCTTAACTTCAATATTTATGAGTTTCGAAAAATATTTCTCATTTTAAAGAATAGTGTGCGTAGTTGCACTACCAACTAAGCATATATCCCTAACTTTTCTTCCTAAAAGGCAATCACTTTTTATCCATATCCTTTAATTGAATAAAAACTTCACATTAGTAATTAGTGAAATATAAAGCATAAAATATATTTGACATAATAATAAAAAGAGCTAAGATGAACAATAAGTGTAAAAGATGTAATAGTTAAATTGTAATTGTTATCGATTATCTTTTCTTCTTTATCAATAAAATTTGTCTCATTATTCTTTCTTTTCACTTTCACGGGTACTAGTTACGACTTTATTAAATATTTTGACATACAACAAATACGAGATCAATGTCGTTTCATACTGTAGTAATGACAATAATTGTCATACCCTTAAAATTTTACTTATGGTGATTATGTATATTTTGTGTTTTTATCATGGTGAATACTTATGACTAGTGCATGGTCAATAATGTGTCTTTTTTATCATTTTGAATATATTCATTTACATTCACTTCTAAATGTTAGTTTACATTCACTTTTAGGAATGCTAACCATATAAATGTATGTAATTCATAATAAGCAAAAGATTAAATAATTTTTGGATATATGCTCACAAAAATTATTGCGGTAGTATCACATTAAAGATAAAAAAAAAAAATAAAGTCTGTATTCTTTAGCATATCCTCTTTAATAATATTTTTACCACACAATTTCTGATGTATTGATAAATAAGGTTGAATTATATTCAATAATAATTTTTGCAATCTTTTTAATTTTGTGGAGTATTTCATGTTTTTACTCTTAAGAAAATATATCCCTTTAAGAGTCATAAAACAAAAGAAAAATCATAATTTTCAATTTTATCCTACAATGATATTTGTTTTTTCTTTTTAAATGATGTCTTTTGGGGCTATGACATTAATAATGCATTTTAACACTTGAAGACCATAAAAAGACATTGGGAGCATAAAAAATATACTTAAAACTTTAAGTTAATAATATTTTGTAGACTTAAAAATTCATGTTCTAATATAGTAGTTAATATTCAAAACTTCAGGTTCTCTAACATATAATAAACGTACTCAAAATTTCAAATTCGTATATGATTGGTAAACTTAGTGTTAAATCTTGTTCTTTGAATATAAGGATAAAGTAATCATTTGTATGACATTCATTTCACACATGCATGGTAATGGTTAATTGACATGCAATCGAGGCTTAGGTGACTAAAGTTAACTCATGTATATAAATTAAATGAATCAAGTAAATTGAAATTGATATATACGAGATTTTCGCATAATGCCCTATGCTGAAGTAATCGACAATCTCACTAATCAATTAACGAGCAGGGTCAAAGGGCAGCGCCCTTACTACAGTTCGAGGGGCGGAGCCCCCAAGAAAATTTTTTATTTTATTTTAAGTTTTTGTAAGAAAATAGATAATTGGATAGGAAATAGCGATACATGAGGTCAAGATATCAATACATGAAAAATGAAGATCGATACATTAAGATTTCAGATCAATACTTGATAAAGGGATCAATACCTTCGATGAAAGGTATCGATACCTTGCAAGTTAGAGATTTGGGAAGAAATTTCTAATCAACCAGATCGATACTTTTGGAGAAAAGTATCGATACATTGAAAAACAGAGAATTCAAAAATATTTATAAGGCGAACCAGAACGATATCTTCATCGAGGATATCAATCCGTGGCAAAACAGAAAGTTCGTAATTAATTACAAGTTAAGCCAGATCAATATCTTCATCAAATGTATCGATACATGAGAAAAATGAGGATTGATACACGAAGACAAATATATCGATACTCAGGATCCAAGACAATTCCGAAATCGAACTTTCATGAACAGATCGATACCTAATCCAATAGTATCGATACCCAAGCCAAAAGTATCGATACATGACGCAGATTTAGATAAAATTTGATGGGTAATTTGGTCATTTCATTCACTCTTATAAATATCCAAGGGGGAGAAACTACATCTAGTCTTCTTCATTTATGTATTTTTTTTCTTTCTCTACAAAACAGTTTCTCTCATTCTCTCTCGATTTTTGGCCAACCTTTACAAATTCTTAGCCTACATTTGCAAATCTTGCTTACCTAATGACCTCTTATTCTCTCCTCTACGCATTGATGCCACATTTGGGCTAAGAATAGCAAGGATGAACAAGAACGAAAATTAAGGTTTTTCGAAATATTTGAGCTTTTACGTATAAATGGTAAACTAAGGTTTCGAAAGACTCCAACCAGTTCCAAGTAAGTCCATAAACTCATTTTAAACTTAATTTCATAAATTTGAACATGTTGAAAACTAGGGTTACTGTTCAGCCGAATAACTTACATTTATTTGCGTAGTAAGTCTAGTTTTGTGAAATGAAAAAGTATAATTGGAAGTATATAGACATTGTATATGCGTCAAATGATTCTTTTAAATGGGCATATTTCGTTTAAAAATGAAAATGAGAAATATGAAATGTATACATTTCGTTATAAACGAAAATGTGGAAAAATTGAGAATAAATACAGCCATGAGATTTCATTTGCTGAAAATCGGATAAATAGCCCGTTAGTTTAGCCTCGAGAAGTGTCGTGTGTCAACTATGAATATTTCAACATATTTTCTACAAATCACGCATTTAATGCATTGAGATGGAATTAATTAGAATCGTGGAATTTAACATATATATATATATATATATATACATGCTGTATTAGGTTGCAAGAACCCAAGTGACGTGCCGAGTAGGCGACATACATAAGTAGTAAATAAAATGCATGTGATATTTATATATATATTTGTGTGTTAAACATGCATTATTTAATGTTGAAATGAATATTTTCCATATACTTTGAATTGATATTCGGATGTTTGTATAATATAGTTTGCCGTTAAATTATCTTTTAATATATATGCATGTAATGGTCGGGGAGGCCAAAACTTAGATTTATATTTATGAACATTAATTGAATGAGTTAAGGTTGGGGGGGCCGGTTTTCATTTTCATGGAAAATACTATTGATTTGAAAATGAAATATTTTTAATGCATGTGTATCGGTAATATGAGATCGTTAAGGCCGGTTATTGATATATGGCCAGTAAGCCAAGTTATTTACTGTATATACAGGGCTGTAACCTATGGACAGGCCTATAAAAGGCCGTGTGGGTTATTGGTGTCGTAGTGGGGCTGTATAAGGGAGGATAAGTAATGGTAAGCCCATTGTGTGCCAATGCACGCATGCGCAGTTATATAGAAACCCTATAGAAAGTCCTGGTGACTTAATAGGAATCTCCTGGATTTGATGATACGACGAGAACAATCACTGTATCACCAAATGACTACTCGATTCAACATTAGTGGGATGGACTTAATTTATAAATGCATGTTTTACATAAAGTAAATTATTTTGAAATGCTTATGCAATGATCTCTGTTTTATAAGAATGTATTGCATATGGTTTTTATGCATAACAAGCTTATTGATGGATTTCGATGTTATTTCGGTTAGGGTAGCGGTCGAGATAATATGGCTAGCCTGATATTGGCTGATTTAAATGAATGCAAACATTCTTTACATTGTTTTCAGTTATTTGTTGAACATGAAATGTATGTAAATATGTATTTGAGCATATGAGAAGAATAAATACAATATCATGATTTAGAAATGTGTTTGCATGAATGTATATCTATGTATGTATGCGTTTACTCACTGAATATAGTTGTATACTCACCCTTCACTATTTCAGCTTTCAGGTTTAGAACATTAGTCATCGCTGGACTGATAGTGGCAGTTGAGTGCACCGACGCACTCAATAAGTTATTCATTCCTTAACTCACAGCTATGTATTTAGTCCATTGGAAACGTAAGTTATGGATATGTAAATTTTTCTGAGTTTTGAAGTTTTCCTAGGGTTTTAATTTATGGTTAGAAATTGAAAAGAAAATGAACTCTGATGTTTATGTAAGAATTATTATTTTGTTCAACTCATGTAAAATATTTTAATTTAATATTTATATTAATTATTTATATATGTTATGGATGAATTGATCACGGAGATCAATTCTTTGGTAAAGATCCCATGATTGAAATGTTATGTTTATAAACTATTTTCAAGTTGTGAGTGTTGTTTTGATAGTCTTACAAGCTCTCGTGATACATTCTAGATATAGAGGGTGTATCATAAAGATCTGTGGCGATTATCATAAGTGGATCCTAAAGTTGGGACGTAACACTTAGAACTTCTAGTTTTAATCTAAAAATAGATATTTAGAAATTTAAATTTTAACTTTAAAATTATTTTTAGAATTTTAGGTTCTAATTTTAAAATTATTTTTAAATTTTCACGTTCTAATTTTAAAAATTACATATCAAAATTTCGAGTTCTTACTAAAAATTATATTTCAAAATTTTAGGTATAGATTTTATAATAATTTTAATTTTTTTAACTTATCAGTAATTAAATTAAAGTATAAGTATCAAAAATAAAATATAACAAATAAATATTAAAAAAATAGAAAGATAAGATTAATATTTTACAGATATGAAAAAGTAAAAATTAGAATAAGTAGATAAAGAATTTTGTTTCTTCTTATTTCTCCAATCATGTTTTAGAGCTTCAGGTTATAAAGTTGATTTTTAGAACTTTAAAGTTTAATTACTTCATTTCTTTTTCAAATTTCAGGTTACAATAATAATATTAATAAAACATATACAATATCTTATTATTATTATTTTTTCTAATGTGGAAGAGTTAATTTAATAGAAATTACAAAACATAATCATAAAATAATTGCATAAAATAAAAAGTATAATAGTATAAGAATAGTATAATACATAAATATTTAGTTAAAATATAAATATATTGTGTACCTAAATTGTGCTAATAAGGTATTGTGAATATTAAGTTAAAGTGTAAATAAAATATAGCAAATGAATACATATGATAGTTTTGTGTTAGCTGCAAATGGAGGAATTTTGAAGTATATAGTTTGCTACAACATAAAAAGGTGTATATATACTAGTTTATGCATCCCATATGATCAAACAAAATCAAATATATATTTTTTACCTTTTATAAACCTACGCATTTGTCATTTAAGAATAAGAGAGAGGGATTTAGGCAATGAAAATAAGTGGCGGAATGGAATCGAATAGTAATCCAACACATGCAACAAAAGATATTTTAAAGTTATAAAAACAAATTATCTACTTTATAAATACTCGTCATTTTAAAAAAAATTGGGACAGCGCGCGTTTATATGAATACAATCTCCTCGCGATTGTAGTAATCATTCAAGGGAAAAAAAATACCTAGTGTTGAAACGACGTCGTGGCACCCTACCGTTCGTCGTAAAATTGAATCCAATTATCCAAATATACATTCTTCTTCGCTCGACTGTGTTGGAAACCAGGAATACGTCCACCGAGAGGGAATAGCGATTCAAAAGTTATTCCTGAAGAGTTTGCTGGTTAGTCTGTCCGTTTTATTTGAATTACTACTTAATACTAATATCTGTTTTTCGATCAAATTATCTTCAATTACGTGCTTAGATGATCAAATATCTTTTATCTGGAATAATAAGCCACAACTTTCCAATTTTTTTTTTTCTTAAATTAGACTCTGGAGAATGGTGAAAGCTCCATCTTTGATGACTCTAGCTGCGCAGGCTTTGAAAATAGAACTTCTGTTTGGTAATTTTATTTTTGTTTGCTTATATTTAATGCTTCTGCTTACTGAAATTCAGTTCTAAATGTTATAACTGGTTTCATTACTCTGGTGTTTGGTTGCAGGAGATGATATTATACCGGATATATATGAGCTTCCGTCTGAATTATTTGATATTTTATTGATTCATTTGCCTCCCTTGGCATTGCAAAAGTTACAAACTAAAATGTTAGTTGAACTATGTTTTCTTTTTTGGTTTATGGATTATAGATAACTACTTTTTGTGTTTACATATGCAATTAAATTTTTATTTCTTGGTTTATTATTATGGTTGCAACCGTGGGAACAAATTAAATAAGATTGTAGTGGGTTTTTCCTTTGAGCAGGCCATTTAAGGACTGGAATGACTATGGATCTACTAGTGATTGTTTACAAAATGGGAGAAAACGTGGAAGGTTAGGAAGGATCACGCCTTTCTTTGTGAATTTTACAAAGTCGAAGACAAATGATCTTAGTGTAAAACAAACGATTTTCCAGATATGGGAACTTAAATGCAGCGTGGAAGATGTTATTTAAGATGCGTTGGCCACAGCTTGTTAATGAAACCCAACCAGATGATTGGCAGCAACGGTACTGGGAAACACATTTGCAAAGGTATGTCCATTTTATATCAAGTATTCAGTTGCTTTACTATTTTGTGATTTTTACCCGTGATTTAGTGTCTTTGTTTTGTTGATCTGAAAAACAGTTGCGTAGATGAAGCAGCAGAGTTGGCTTTACTTCCATCTTTTAATGGACTTATTGGTGACATAAAGGTATCAGGTAAATTGATGTTTGCTCATTTGTTATCATTTTATTTTTTTTTTTTTAAAACATAGGTGAAGTTTCCTGCTTGTTTAGTTAGGTGGCAAAGCCCATTGACGTCTAATGAAGGCAGTTTCTGTGTCATCTGCATTTCATTATCACTTGCTTGTTTCATTGACAATGAGTGTCTATCTGCTTGCCATGATATCAGCTTTTTCACTTTCTTTAAAGTTCTAGAACATTTAAAAACTGCAGCTTGGGAGCATTTCTGAAATGAAAGTGATGGGAAATATACAATTTTTTATTTTACTTAATCTTGATGGACGCTCTCTTGCATAAAGCTTGTGGTGCAACAGAACTTGGCTCATGATTCCCTCATGGGATTGGGCCTTGGAATCACATTACAAAGTCTTAAAGAGACAGCTTGTCATTAGTTGAATACATACACATAATACAATATTCTTTTCCCCCAATGGTTATAAATATATCTATATTTTTTTGTCAGTAGTATGTATTACTTGCAAAGAAAGTAGGGAAAACAAGAACTTCCACCTTTAACATGATTTATGTACTTCTCTCTCTCTCTCTCTCTCTCTCTCTCTCTCTCTGTATTTTACATCTGCTGATAGCCTTACAAACTGCTCCTCATGTTTTCCTGTTTTGTGCAGACACTATTTTGAAATATATTGGTTACGAGCAACGAATGAACCATGCAGCATATGACTATTCTAAATTATCTTGTCATTGCCAGCAATTTGGCCATTATGCTAGGTAACACTTAATCCCATTTTTGTAAGAGGAAATAGGTCAATGTTGATCAATGTTTGGAAACTTAATTGCAAGCTTACATATCTATTGTATTTTTGGTGCCTGCTTAATTTATAATATATTTTCTGAACCTATTATGATGGAAGTAACAATTGGTCATTCATGTTACATTAATTTCATAATCAATATCTTCTTGCATTTAGCTATTTGTATCAAATAAATCCAAAAATCATCAACATGTTTTCAACACAGTTGTATGTTCTCAGAAATTCTGGCATTATTATATTTAAGTATTTTTGAGGTACGCAAGGGTTTATATTCTTATTATGCTTTTATATTTGTGCAGATGCCTGAGACTTCAAAATGTGCTTTGTGTCGCCAAAACATGTGTAAGTTTTTAATCTTGTAAGTTTAAGGAAATTGCTGTTAGAAATTGAGTTGGTTTGTGGTGTCAACATCCGTTGAAGTATCCCTGTTTTAATGGACTCGGACTGTAATTTGACTTTTACCTTTGTTCATGCATGGTGGAAGTTTGTTGGAATTGGGACTCATGTTTTGAAAATGATTCAATAAGATGTTGAAATAAACTGCTTCTCATAAAAGTTGATACAAAGAGTTTACTTCAGATACATTTCTTCCAAATACAAATGCCTTTTTTATTTTATTTTATATTATTTTTTCAATTTGAGAAGTAGCCAAATGCATGCATGCATACTTTCACTCATATATCAAAGACGTGTATCTTCCTTACATTAAGGATGTTTTCTCTCTTCTTTTTCTCGAGTATATTACTTGTTCACAATGGATTTCATCACTGTGCTAGCATGTGATGCTATTTTATCATCTCCCACTCTTCTTTGTTGCAGCAATTATTGAGGAACAGCAAGTTGCAAAGCTTGGTAATATGGTGGATCAGATCTGAAGAACATGTTAGTCTTATCTTTTGTTTGTGTGCACTAATATTCAGGTTCATTCACGCCTTTTAAAAGCTTGCTTCTTTCGAAGATATATAATATCTGAGGGGAGTATACAAGTGCTAATTTAGTTTGTATATAAAAGAAACCCTGTATTTGCACAACAAAAGAAGCACCTATGTTGCTATGCTCATATTTTGCTAAAGTACTTCCTAGACTATGTAATTCAGTAATAAGTGAGTGAAAAATATAGAACCATATCTGGTTTCTGTAAATGCTAAATGGTTCCTTTCAACTGTTGGTTTGATTGTCCATAATTCACTAAATAACAGGTTCAAGGATTATGCAAACTTCTAATCCAAAACAGCAAGACATTAACATCACTTGAATTCCATCACTGCAAGCTCTCTGCAAGTTTTGTTGAGGGAGTTTGTTTCTCTCTTTGCAATAAGAGAATGCAAACACACCAGATTCAACACTTCTCAATCAACGCAGCAAGCTTTTCTGAAAACAGCCCAAGTTCCTTAGTTCTGGAGTTTGTTTTGTTTCTCTCTTCAGGAAGGTACATCTTTTCTCATTTTAGGCTCCATTCTTGTTCAATTGTGATTTAATCTGGAAAATCATTCCAAGCGTATCTTCTTGCTTATAGCACCTTTTGTGTTTAGGTCATTGTGTTCGTTAAAGTTTCGTAACAGCCATCTGGACGGATCCTCTGGAAGAGTAGTTTTCAGTAGCCTTCTTGAGGCATCCTCTTGTGTATCTACCCTTGACCTTTCGGGAAACGATGTGAGTAATGCATACCATTATATTTTATTATTCATTTTACCATGAACTGGCATAAGACTTCATATGTGATTGTGTAGATAGCCGGATGGCTTTCTAAGTACTACTCTGGTGGCTCCCTATTTGCTTTCGGAGTAGGCAAGTCTTTGCAATCATTATGCATGCTCAATCTAAGGTATGACACAATTGGTGGGGCTGTTTCTTTTGTTTATGTGAAAATTATTATTCTCTACAATCAGCTCATGGCAGTTGCAGTAAATAGACTACTTTCTATGGTTTTATTCTACACAATGCCATATTTGATGAGATTGTATGGACTGTTTTTCATTAGAATTGGTGTTTCATGGTTGGTAAATAAGCTTGTCTATTTGTAGGGGAAATAATCTCCGCAAAGCTGATGCTAGAGATCTTAGATTTGCTCTGGATTATATTCCTAACTTGGAGATCTTAGATATAAGTGACAATCCCATTGAGGATGATGGAATCAGGTTGGTACATATCTATTCCCACACAATCCCACCACCATAAACAAACCCACCCTCCTCTTCCCCACACATCCCCCC
>JAXCLQ010000001.1:15477044-15498114 GCA_035584115.1 Cedrela odorata | reverse complement strand
AAAAATAAAAATAAAAATGCATTTGTTGAAAAAGAAAAAAAAAAGAGTAAAAATTTGCTGAAAAATAAATTTGTTTTTTAAAAGAAGATTGATAGTTGTAAAAAGAAAATTTTGTAGGAATAGAATTTAAAAATTAGTAATTTTTTATTTATAGACATAAGAAATATTACCATTAATTCAATAGAAAATTTATTACAAAGATAAGCAACAGTACTATTATTTGATACCGAAATTATTAAGATCATGAGTTCTTTTTTTGTTTTTAATTTGAATAAATTTTTATATATTTTTATTTCAAATAAAAAAAAAACTTGGGCACGAAGAGTATTGTTGTTATGGGTGCACAATAAAAAATAAAAAAATAAGGATTTTAACTAAAGACTATTTTGACAAATATAGGATTGTGTAGACTAAAAGATGACATTGAATTTTTTTTTTTAAGTGAATTTGCGGAATAAAAGGATATTCAAAGTATATTTTAGGGTGCAGATAAGACTTGCTATATCATTAAAGGTAAGTTTTGGCCATAGTTGATCGAAGAAAGTATATTTTTATCTTTGTTGTGGTATAAAATTAGTTTAAAAGGCAAAAAGAAAAAAAAAACTCGCAAAAAGTTATTATTTACTTTTTTAGAGCAAAAATAAAATAATTTTTTTTATTTCTCATTTATTTACCATTTTGTTAATAAAATAAAATTGAATCACCATCACACATGAACCATAATTAATCTAATCATTGATATAAAGCCATGACACTAATCCTCTTACTACCAATTTCATCCTCAAAATGAAACACATTTGATGGAGATAAAGAAAGAGATGAGGCAAAAAAAAGTAAATGAGAGAAAGAATTAAAAAAAAAAAAAAAGGTATTAATTACGGTTTTGTCCCTAAATCAATTAACTTTAGTAGGAAGAGAAAAGGCAATAGGGGTGCGGTGATGATTTACAAAGGTTATGAAATTATTTGATGTTTGTCAAAAAATGAAGGAGGCTAATTGAAATTAACCTTTACTGAATTGATTACTTTAGCATAATGCAATCCTAAGTCACATGATGAAGCAAAAGCGAAAGTGGATAACTTTTTATTGGGCCAAATATTGGGTTATGTAATGTAATGTTTTCCTTGAGAAATGTCCAAAAGGGGTTGTTGGCGGCTTTGTCATGAAGTTAGGCTTTTCTTGTTTGTGCTTGTACCAATCGATAATAATCTTCCCTTTTTGAATCTTATAACCTTTTATAAAACTCAATTAAATTAAATTAAATAACATTTTATTGTTAATTGATTGACCCGTGAACAAACATTGTATTATATATATATATATATATATAAATGTTATTAGATTTTGGTACCACTTCTTATCAATCTTACAATTTGTAGCCTATTCCATCATTAACTATTCTGAATTCGGCTGCATAATTTTTTAGACAACATAGGAAAAACAATTCATTAAACGATAGAATACATTGATTCTAATATGGGTAAAATTTGTTGAATTATAAACAGAGACAACTAATTTAATTAAATAAAATACATTAATCCTAACATGAGTAATATATTTTCATGTCTTGTGATGTTATCGTTGAGCCAACAAAATAAAATAAAAAAATTGAATGAATAATAATTAAATGTGGAATTAGCTTTATAGTGGATTAGTCTTAGTCTATTCTAGTCAAGATATGAAATGTTGTCTTTATAAAAATCAAATGGGTCATTCGCTATAAGCCAAAACAATAGGATTATGTGATTTCTTTTTTGAAGTGTCAAATTTTTCTTAACTAAACACAATTCATTATCTTTAAGGAATATAGAATTCCAAACACACATCAAAATGAAAGCATGTTTATATTTTTTCTTATGTTGGAGAACATATGTTTGCACTAAATGGCAAAAAAACGATTGGTTTAATTTCCCAATTTGAGACAATAAGTTAATAAATAAAAACACGCGTTGATTGGAAGTCATTATCATGCTTACATATTAGAGGTGTTTAACAGTTCCGGTTCGAACTGAAACCATCAAAAATCGGATCGAAAAAAAAAGTTTCGAACCGAAATTGATTTTTTTTGGGTAGATTTTGGTTCTAAAGATTTTGAAACCGGAATCGAACCAAAGAACCAATTTAATTTAAAAATAAAAAATTATTTTTCAAATTAAATAAATTAAATTCCACTTCATATTTAAATACAAACTCTTAATTATTGAACTACACATATAAAGTTATATAATTTATTAAAGAGAATATATTGAATTACATAGAAAAAAATAATCAATGTGTTTATAATATTTTATTTAATTTAATTTATCATGTTATTTATATAATAATTTAATAAAATTGTGATGTGTAGATATTTATTTTAAAATTATCAAAAGAGTTAACAATTATAATAAATAAATGTATAAATAGTATAATATTATTAAATATATAATTATGCAATTATAAAAAATTAAATTTATATTTTTAGTGATGTGTAATATTAATTCGAGTAATAATACAATATTTTTTTTAATAATTTATTATATATCAGTTTTTTTTAATAATTTATTTCTCTTTTATTTTGTCATATATCCAATAATTTTATAATTTAATTTAATTAATTTTATTTTTTAAAGATTTTTTTATAGAGTTAAAAATTAAAAAAATTGAGATAATTTATAAACATGATATCCTGATTTGAAACTAGAACAAAATTAAAATAAAAAAAGGATACCCTGTTAAATAGGACAGGTTCCAATTTTAAAATTTAATAATCAAATTATTTAGGGTAAATTTTGATTTTAAGTGAAATCGAAACTAAAATAGATTTTGAATACCTCTATTACTTACAATACTTAGTTTTGAAACAAATGAGTTTAGATTATTTTTGAAACAAATGAGTTTAGATTATTGGAGTCATACCCATTAATTATTACTATTTATAACAAATTTGGATTAATAAATAGTTTGTTTTCCTTGCCATTTATTACCATTATTATTGTTTTTCTCTCTCTCTCTCTCTCTATATATATTATAAAATTATAAAAAAAATTTAACAAATTGTCTTATTTATAAGTTAAGCATTTTGTATTAAATTAATGAAACACAATAATTTTATCAAGTAATTAATTAATTTCCTTTTTAAGTTCTTGAACTTTTTAATTTCTTCACCCCTTCCATTCATACCTTTAATTAATTAATTTATTATTATTCAAATCATAAACCGGGTCAAACCCACCCGAGAATCCTCTGTAAGGTGTCAACTCACTGTAACAATAAGAACAACAAAATTTATAATTTATAATAATTTAAAAAAAAAGGGCACGCCCACCATCCGTCACATTCCTACTGTTAAGTTGTGTTATCTTGCTGTACTAACAATAACAATACAGAGTCGCATCTCGTAAATTAATACTAAAGCAGTGGGTGAATTTCCCAACAACTCCCTCAACCGCATACTTTCGTCATCTTTTCCTGTGTCTGTCAATTTTAGTCTCGACCACCTCCACTCTCTCTCTCTCTCTCTCTCTCTCTCGATTTCACGCTCACTCACTTCACCACTTGCAAAATTTAAATTAAATTTCACTTAAATACTAATCTCCGTATAAATTTAACGACATTCGGCAGACGCATATCTCGCTGTGACTTCTGTTGCGAATTTGATCGATAAATTTTTGTAGATCTGAGGCGCGTGGCACCAGATCGAGGTCAAATGGAAGAGGCGCTGGAATTGGCACGCGCGAAGGACACTAAGGAGCGGATGGCCGGAGTTGAGCGTCTCCACCAACTTCTAGAAGCTTCTAGAAAGAGTCTCAGTAGTACCGAAGTTACGTCACTCGTCGATTGTTGTTTGGATCTCTTAAAGGACAACAATTTTAGGGTTTCTCAGGGCGCGCTTCAGGCTCTTGCCTCGGCTGCTGTTCTCTCTGGTGAGCATTTCAAGCTGTATTTCAATGCTCTTGTGCCAGCTGTCGTTGAGAGATTGGGTGATGCTAAACAGCCCGTTCGTGATGCCGCTAGACGGCTCTTGCTCACTCTCATGGAGGTAATTTTATGATTAGTTGTTTATGATATATTCTTTTTTTATTTTGTTGGTTTTGTTTCACTGCTCAGTGTAATATTCAATTTTTTTTTGTTTATTTGTTTGTGGTATGTTTTTGTAAGCGTAATAGATGTGATGTAGAGTTATTTTAAGAAAATGCCAGCAAGTTATAATTGCTTTTACATTTTGTATTAAAACAATCAATGAAAGAAGTTTCTTGTTGCTTAATTGAGTAATTACTGTCTCCAATTACTTGCGGTAAATTCAAAACCATTGTTGTTGTTCTTGTTTTCTTTGCTTTTTTTTTTTTTTTTTTGATGTTATACATGAAAATGTTGTATGCTTTAGTCATGGAAATACTGCAACATTTTCTGTTAGTTATATCCCTACTCGTTTTCTTTATGGCTCTCAATAAGTTGATCTGACTATCTTTATGCCTTTTCCAGCTTCTTTAGAAAAGTGAATTGCGGCAAGTGCATGTGTATCAATTTATTCACTCTTGTGTATGATTACATGTGTGTGTGTGTGAATATATTATAAATTTTTCCATGTGCCTAATCTTTTTTTTTTCTTGGGCATGATAATATATCTTGTTGCTTTGTAAAACTTTCGGTTTGGGATGGTATTTCATATGTTTTTATGTTTGATATCTAGTAAAAGGAAATTAAGATTGGGTTTTTTTATGTATTGTTGCATTGGAAGAGATAAGGAATATGAAAGAGTGGTTAAGAATAATAGATTGTTGCAGGTTTCTTCTCCTACAATTATTGTTGAAAGAGCAGGTTCTTATGCCTGGACGCATAGAAGTTGGAGAGTTCGAGAAGAGTTTGCACGAACTGTCACATCAGCAATTGGTCTTTTTGCAGCTACTGAGCTACCTCTTCAGCGAGCAATTCTTCCTCCAGTATGATAGCTAGTATTTTTTAATTAGAGCACAATTTTTTTTTTTTTTTTCTTTAATTGCTTTTTGGGAGTTTAACTGATAAAAGTTCTCTTCTACTATCAGATATTGCAGATGTTGAATGATCCAAATCTTGGTGTTAGGGAAGCAGCTATATTGTGCATTGAGGTAAGTGGAAAATGCGCTGTGCTTAACTACATTCTCCATTTAACTTATTTTAAAATAGGCGATGAAATGTCTTTATGAGTTGCATGTACTACCTCTATAGCCTCTTCTGTATTTCTCTTTATTT
Organism: Cedrela odorata; assembly: GCA_035584115.1. Taxonomy (NCBI): domain Eukaryota; kingdom Viridiplantae; phylum Streptophyta; class Magnoliopsida; order Sapindales; family Meliaceae; genus Cedrela; species Cedrela odorata. The sequence goes on along the minus strand of JAXCLQ010000001.1, from coordinate 15,492,903 downwards.
TGCTTCTTTAGGGGTTCTCCATCATCCTTTCCTTGCTCTAAAATTATCATGCATTGAGAGAAGTAAGGAGCCTCTTTAAGGTCCAAGTTCTGTTTTAAGGTCCAAGTTCTGTTGTGTGACTTGAGGTTTCAAATTTTGGAGGTTACCTTCAAGGTTCCTCTGTTGGATTTGATGGTAGGAGTTTGAAGATTTGTTATCTGTTAATCAATACCATCAATGTTTTACATTGTTATTCAATCAATGCAATAGCTTGTGTGATCTTTACAGAATAAATTAGGTTAGTGTTGTGTTGAGTCAAAAGTATTTCTGACTTGGAAGGTGCAGTAAGTGCTTAGTAATTGAAACTATTAATGCTTTGCTAATTGGAAGATCCAATGAATGTTATCCTCCTTCCTTGCATAAGTGCTTTTAGAGATTTCTGGTTTATTTTTGGGTTTCTTGAATTGGGGATGAACCTCTAACCATATTAATCCACTTGTTTCCTTTCCAGGAGATGTATACGCAGGCTGGGCCTCAGTTTCGTGATGAACTTCATCGCCATAATCTTCCTACATCTATGGTGAATATCTAGCTAAGAATAAGACATTTTAATTTGCAATTTTTTGTCCCCATGTTTTCTGGGACCTCAGATTTTCTTGCTTAGTTCTGCTCTTATTGCAGATGTAGTTTGGTAAATAGTATTTATTGCCAACTGACAGGAAGAAATATAATATAATTTATCTTTTCTTTTGCAATAATTTTACAACACAATCTGTGACTGCAGGTGAAAGATATTAATGCAAGGTTGGAGAAAATTCAACCACAAATTCGCTCTTCAGATGGACTCACAAATACCTTTGCTGCTGAGCTGAAGCCTGCAAGCTTTAATCCCAAAAAGAGTAGTCCAAAGGCCAAGAGTTCCTCAAGAGAGATGTCTCTTTTTGGAGGTTGTCATTGATTTTAGTCTAGGATGTGGATGTTAAAGTATTTGGTAACTCGTGCAGAATTTCATGTACAAAGTTCCTGGATTTTTCCATTCTTAAAGAATGGCACACTTTTTGAAATCATGGTTTAATTAGGACAATATATATGTGGTGCTGTAGGAAAAATAAAGTCTCTGATGCTCTGGTTATTGATTTATTATTGTGTTTTACACCATTCTTTGCAGGAGAAGATATAACAGAAAAACTTGTAGAGCCGATCAAAGTATACTCTGAAAAGGAGCTTATTAGGGAATTTGAGAAAGTTGCTGCTACCCTCGTACCTGATAAAGACTGGTCTATCCGCATTGCTGCCTTGCAGAGAGTTGAAGGCCTTGTCTTAGGAGGTTTCTATCCCCTTCTCTCTCTATGGGTTTGTGTGTGTTTTAAAGTACTTTTACTGTTGCAATTCTGGTAGGCAGGCACAAGCTAGTAAAGGTGTGGGAGTATTTTAATTGGATATCACTTTTCTCAGTTGCATGTAGTCTTTTCTTTCCTTTTCTTTCTGGACTAAGAAGCAGAGGAAGAGAATGTATATCTTAACTGTAAGAGAAATGTACAAAATGTGAGGGGATAGACCCAATCCTGGAAGCTCTAAACGGCATTTCTTTTTTCCCGATGTTCTTACAATGGGTTACATTATCTAAATTCTAAAAGCTTATGTATGGTGTTCATGATTTTCTTTTTGCTTTTCTTTCTTTTTATTTTTCCTCTCTCTCGGGGTTAAAACTATCTACTGGTCATTGTTGCATCATGTTCTTGAATAAGCCTTCTAATTGTTTTTATGGTTAAGGTTCATTGTTGTTGTCTATACTTCTTTTGGTGGAGAATGTGATTTAAGAAGAAATTTAATGTTTTTTTTTAATCATAAGCTCAGTTGGAAAATTTGAAGTCTGTTTATGGTTGCTTGATAGGGTATAATCATAAGGTTACTGTGCACAAATTGGCAGAGAGAAATTGAAGTCCTTTTCTGTCTATTTTGAGCTTTGAGCTATGTTTGTATAAGACTTTCTATGTTAGTTGCCTGAAATTCTTGAGTTTATTAACACCTTTTACTTCATTTATTTTCCATCTTCAGTTGTTTTTAACGGCATTTTACCAGTTAATGAAAACAATAGCTAACTGCTGAAAGATTCATCAAGGTCATAAATTTTTTACCAAAGGAAAACAAGGGTGGTTCCCTCTTTTTGAGTTGGTCAGTATGTTTTTTTTTCCAGCCTGTTTCCCATCTCTGTCCCTTGCTTTCTGGTTTACCTTCAGTTTTTTTTTTTTTTTTTTTTACTTTTTATTTCTCTTTTTCCCTTTTCTGATGTACTTATGGTACGCTGTTCGTTTTAGTATTTATTCTTTATTTTATCAGAGAAAGTTAGTGGACTTGTGGCTCCTCATTGTGTAATATTATTTTAATGGTCTATCAGTTGTGCTTCCTATGACATTCTTGATGCATGTATTTTGAATTATGGGAGAGTATGTTAATTTCATTGTTGTTGTTATGCAATCATAGCTTAAATTAGCAATTAGAAGATCTTTCATTTCCTACATAAATTACTTGAAATTTCACTAATTGAATGTTGCAGATGTAACAAGTTCAAGCACTGGCTGGCGTTTGTACATGCACTTTGAATTTGTATGCTTCTATTTGAGGAAGATGTGTTATATTGATCCAATTAATATTTTCTCTCAGGTGCTACTGACTATCCATGTTTCCGTGGCCTATTGAAACAACTTGTTGGCCCTATAAGCACCCAATTATCAGATCGGAGGTCTAGCATTGTAAAGCAGGTGTGCTATATTTTCTTGTGTCCGCAATTGCTGGTTTTTAGGGTCCTTATTGTCTCTCTTATTTCCCCATGGATATGGTTTCATGATTGCTTGGTTTGTCTATAGCTATTGGTTCTTAGTGTTATTGAAACCTTTCTTCATGTCTTGAGACTGTTGTTTCTTGATATTGGTTTGTAAAAAGAATGGTAAGTTGGATTCTTATTTTTGCAGGCTTGTCATCTATTATCCTTTTTGTCCAAGGAGCTCTTGGGGGATTTTGAGTCATGTGCTGAGATGTTCATTCTAGTAAGTTTAACTTTTTCTTGGAGCTGTTGGAATCTTAGTATGCTCAAAACATTTTGTTAATTTATGATATGATAATCAGGTCCTTTTCAAGTTGGTTGTGATTACTGTACTTGTAATTGCAGAGTCTGCGGATAACTGCATTAAAACGGTAATTTTTTGGCTTAGATATTCAGACAATTTTTCCCTTTCAAAATTGCTTGTCAATTTGTTCTGTTTTAAATGTCTTTCTTAAGATATCCTTTTCATTTCTAGATGTTACGTAATTGCAAAGTTCCTCGTGTGCTCCCACGCATAGCTGATTGTGCAAAGAATGATCGTAATGCAGTTCTCCGTGCTAGGTATGACTGCCTTTTTGAGTTTATGCTACAGGTTATGTGCTGTTTTCTTAAATCACCATTATGTTTTCTTTTGTATTGCAGGTGTTGTGAGTATGCTCTGTTGATATTAGAACACTGGCCTGATGCACCAGAAATAAACCGATCTGCTGATCTATACGAAGATCTTATCAAGTGTTGTGTTGCAGATGCAATGAGTGAGGTACTTGCGTTTGGAGTTTCTTTTATTTCTGGTTTTTTGTGGATGGGGACCTGTATTTGATCATTGTCTGCTTTGACATCCTTTGCACATTGGATGTGTTCTACAAGTAATGACTTATTGTTTACAGTGTTTAGTTTTCTCAGCAGTTATTGAAGTTTTGCTTCTTTTTTTTTTATTATTGTTTTTTTTTTTTTTTTTGTGGGTTTCTGCTTTTCTCAGTTTATTTGTTTTCTTTTTAGATTGTGTTGATATTCTTAATGTGAGGGTGGAGTTATTCCCACTATTGACAGGGCTTCTCTTATATACTTCTTGTGTTCATGAGCTATGCTGCCTTCAAATTTTATAGTTATATGCAGTAACATGTTCCATTGGTGAAGATAATTTTCATATTTTCAAATACGTCATGGTTTATTGTTTAAGCTCAATTGACATATACCTGCTGGCAAATCAATTTCTTTTTCTATGCCAGGATATCAATAGGTACCTCATATTTTCTTTTCTTTAACTATTATCTTCTTGATTCTTAACAGGTGCGATCAACAGCACGAATGTGCTACAGAATGTTTGCAAAGACTTGGCCAGAGCGTTCTCGTCGCTTATTTTCGTCCTTTGATCCTGTCATTCAAAGGGTATTTTGCTTCTTTGCTAATTAGTGTGGTTTCTACTTCCATTGCCAAGACCATAGTTTAAAGGGATTGTGTTTTTGACAGTTAATAAATGAAGAGGATGGGGGGATGCATCGGCGACATGCTTCTCCTTCTCTCTGTGATAGAGGTGCACAGACGTCATTTACTACTCAAACATCAAATCCTTCAAACCTACCTGGATATGGAACTTCTGCTATTGTTGCAATGGACAGAAGTTCAACGTTATCCTCAGGGACATTGCTCTCCTCTGGACTGCTTCTCTCACAAGCAAAGTCCGTTAACAAAGGTACTGAACGTAGTCTGGAAAGTGTGTTGCATGCGAGCAAACAGAAAGTCACTGCAATTGAAAGCATGCTCAGAGGTTTGGAGATATCCGACAAACAGAATCCTTCAACTCTTCGGTCATCTAGTTTGGATCTAGGTATTAGATGGTTTCGCCTATTTAATGTCTTTTTAGTCTATTGAATGGATTTTCAAGTATGTGAAATCATTCAGTGATGCATTAATGACTGATTACTAGAATTATTTAAGATTCAAAGTTGAATCATTTGTGAGCGGCTAATTTTTTTTTTCTTATTGCCCTCTAGTGCAGGAGTTGACCCTCCATCATCTCGTGATCCACCGTTCCCTGCTGCTGTTCCAGCTTCTAATGATCACACAAGCTCTTTGATGGTGGAATCAGCTGCCACTGGTGTAAATAAAGGTAGCAACCGCAATGGTGGTATGATATTGTCCGACATCATTACTCAAATTCAAGATTCCAAAGATTCTGGTAAATTATCATATCGCAGCAATGTGGCAACTGACTCTCTGTCATCACTTTCTTCATACTCAGCTAGAAGGGCTTCTGAAAAGTTACAAGAAAGAGGTTCTGTTGACGAGACCTATGACATTAGGGGAGCTAGACGTTTCATGAACCCACACATTGACAGGCAATATTTGGACGCGCCTTATAAAGATGGAAACTTTAGGGATCCACAAAACAGTTACATTCCAAATTTCCAGAGGCCGCTTTTGAGAAAACATGTATCTGGGCGGATGTCTGCGAGCAGGAGGAAGAGTTTTGATGATAGCCAACTGTCACTTGGGGAGATGTCAAATTATACAGATGGACCAGCCTCTCTTGGTGATGCTCTGAGTGAAGGACTCAGTCCAAGTTCTGACTGGTGTGCTAGGGTTGGTGCTTTTAATTATCTCCGGTCATTGCTTCAGCAAGGTCCTAAAGGTATTCAGGAAGTAGTCCAAAATTTTGAGAAGGTAATGAAGTTGTTCTTCCAGCATTTGGATGATCCCCACCATAAAGTTGCACAGGCAGCTCTTTCAACACTTGCGGATATAATTCCATCTTGCCGGAAGCCCTTTGAGAGTTACATGGAAAGGATTTTACCCCATGTTTTTTCACGGCTAATTGATCCAAAGGAGTTAGTTAGGCAACCTTGCTCAACAACTTTGGACATAGTGAGCAAAACTTATAGTGTAGATTCTCTCTTACCTGCTTTGCTCCGTTCACTTGATGAACAGCGATCACCAAAGGCCAAATTGGCTGTTATTGAGTTTGCTATAAGTTCCTTTAACAAGCATGTTGTGAATTCTGAAGGTTCTGGTAATCTTGGCATCTTGAAGTTATGGCTTGCAAAGCTGACACCGTTGGTTCATGACAAAAATACTAAACTTAAGGAAGCTGCTATCACATGCATTATATCTGTCTACTCCCACTATGATTCGACTGCTGTGCTTAATTTCATTCTTAGTTTATCAGTTGAAGAACAAAATTCCTTGAGACGAGCCCTTAAACAGTACACTCCTCGTATTGAGGTGGATCTAATGAACTATTTGCAGTGCAAGAAAGAGCGACAGCGTCTCAAGTCCTGTTATGACCCATCTGATGTTGTAGGAACATCTTCAGAAGAAGGATATACTGTTGCCTCCAAAAAGAGTCATTACTTTGGAAGGTATTCCTCTGGTTCCATTGACAGTGATGGTGGCAGGAAATGGAGTTCCATGCAAGAATCAACCCTGTTGACTGGCAGTATGGGTCATGTGACTTCTGATGAAACCAAGGAAAACTTGTATCAGAACTTTGAGATTATTTCTAATGCTGATGTTAGTTCCAAACCTAAGGATTTGAGTGGTTCACACACATACTTGGAGGGTTCGTCCACACCACGTCTGGACATTACTGGCCTAATGAACTCTGACCACTTAGGAATCTCAGAAGATGCTGGCCATAATAATGAAATTCCACCAGAGTTGGACCTTAATCATCATAAACTGTCTGCTATAAAGACCAATTCTATGGCAGATGCTGGACCTAGCATTCCCCAACTTCTTCACCTGGTGAGCTTTTTAACATTGTATCTTTCCTCGAATAGTTGTCAACTCCTAACTGAAATTATGTGTGAAAGAATTAATGCAGAAATAATTTACTTCTCAAAGTGTTTATATTGTACACCTTAAGAAATAAATTTGAAAGAACTGCACACCTGATGAAGGCTTTACTTGTATTATTGTAGATTTGCAATGGGAATGATGGAAGCCCTTCTACAAGCAAGCATGATGCACTTCAGCAACTAATTGAAGTCTCTGTGGCCAATGATCGCTCAATTTGGACCAAGGCATGATCAGTTTCTGCACTCATTTCCTTTTTCCTGTGTGTATGCACGTGCATGTACAGATGGACGTGTGTATGTTTATGAAGTTGCAAAGGACGGATATATTCTTTGTATCTTCTGTTTGAATGAAATGTTTGGTTCAAATTACTGTTTTTACCTCCATTTGCTTAACTTCTAAATTTTTTCAATATTTGTTACTGGATCATGATTGCCTGCTGGTTCATGTTCCTTAGTTTGTGTGAAATTGCTTGGTTATGTAGTTTAATAATTTATATTATGATTTTGAGTAATGGACACATTTTGTGTCCATTAATGAAAATTTCTCTGCTTCTGTGGCTATAATTTAATTTACGATAGATTATATCTTGATTTCGTTCTTTTTATATATTTGCAGTACTTCAATCAAATTTTGACAGCTGTACTTGAGGTGTTGGATGATACTGATTCCTCAATTCGGGAGGTTGCCCTTTCGTTGATTAATGAAATGCTAAAAAATCAGGTCTGTTTTATATTCATATGTTCATGTTCCTCTTTGTCCAACGAGTTCTTAACTCATTTCCCCCCCTTCTGTCATGCTAACAGAAAAATGCTATGGAAGATTCTGTTGAGATAGGAATTGAGAAGCTGCTTCATGTTGCAAAGGATGCTGTTCCCAAAGTAATTTGTTTTTGTTCAACTAGTTCTTTGACAATTCTTGCCATATGTTTGGTGTCTCAACCTTTCTGATCCATCTTCAGGTTTCAAATGAAGCTGAGCATTGCTTGACTGTGGTGTTGTCTCAGTACGATCCATTCAGATGTTTAAGTGTATGTGGTTCTGACAATTCTCTCTCTCCTCTCACACACATACCCTCATCTGGAATTTTTTAGCTTTATCTTCTCTTAGTATAACGGAGAAAAAAATTGGCTTTGTTCTCTCTGTAGTTTGAATGTAGTTATGATGTGCTGCTGTCATTGACTGATGTTGCAGGTTATTGTCCCTTTATTGGTTACTGAAGATGAGAAGACTCTTGTGACTTGCATAAACTGTTTGACAAAGGTATTTTCTACTATTACATTGTTTCATACTGTACAAAAAACTTTGAATTCAAGCAGTATATCTGTTAGGGTTGTCTGGAGCTGGTGTTCTGAATTGGAATATAGGGTTGATGTCAAGGTAAAGGAACAGAGAAATGGATGGATAGCAAGCATGAAGGGGGTTAAAATCATAACTTGAAAGGTTCTCGTTCAATTTTATGTGCTAGGGAACATTCACATTCCAGCCATTTTGGGCTTCATAACCATGATTGTAAGAATTATATAGGCTGGATGTGTTCTATTTGTTGTTGCTTTGGAAGCAAGGGAAATTCAGTTGTATTTAATAGTTTCCCAATTTATTTTCTTCATATTTGAAATTTATCCACAGAATAAAAAAATAGGTGGTTTTTGGATCAGTAGATAACATATTAGTTGATTGGTCTTTATAATATGGTATCTCAATATAAGTTTTAGGATCTAGAATAGTTTATATTCACACAGAAAACAGGGGAAGCTTGAGGTTCATGTGAGTGTCATGAAATTACATACTTCGACAGTTATATTACTGAGCTGTTTGATTTTATGTTCAGCTTGTAAGCCGGCTCTCACAGGAAGAACTGATGGCTCAGCTGCCATCATTTTTACCCGCTCTCTTTGAAGCCTTTGGAAGCCAGAGTGCAGATGTTCGCAAGGTATTTAATACTATTTGTATGTAGTTAATATTGCCTTTTTTTTTTCAGTTCAATTTGGTTATCAATCAGTTATAAATGAATGTCTTACAGCTGGTGGTACTAATCCTATTCGAAACATTATCTAACCATATTGTCCTGAAGATACATTACATTCATGCATGTTCATTTTATTGTTTTTATTTATTTACTGTTTTTCGATTATCTGATTAATGTTGGACTTCCTTTTGTTGCATGTTATTGGGCGGTGCAGACTGTTGTTTTCTGTTTGGTGGATATTTATATCATGCTCGGGAAAGCATTTGTGCCATACTTGGAAGGGCTTAACAGCACACAACTGCGGTTGGTAACGATATATGCTAATCGGATCTCACAGGCTAGGACGGGTACTGCCGCTGATGCAAGCCAATGATTAACTCTACTTCTTTTTTGAAGATATTTTGTGGGTATGGGGTGTTGGCGTATTCATTGTTGTGTATTTGTATATTGTGTGAATGCATTTTGAGGGTTTTTTTTTTCTTTTAATTTAATTTTGTTTTGTTATTAGATATTTTTTCATTTCATTTCATTTTTTTTTCTTTTTCCTTGTTTGTTTGTGGTGTTTGGAGTGGAGGGGAGGGGAGGGGTGGGGTGGGGGGGAGTAAAGAAATATGGCATTGCACTGTTATGCCCATGTTGTAATGAACGTTTGAACAGTATCATCATATAAAAAAAAAAAAAATGATAAATGGTTTGGAGATTGCTCGTGCAATATTTATTTATTTTTTTAATTTTAATCTGAAATTTCTTTTTATTAGATACAATTAAATTCCGTCAATTGGTTGAGCATTTTATATGGTCATTCTTACCAAACAAGGTGTTCTGAAATCTTTTAGATCATTAATATTTGATAGAAGAGAATCGTTGTTAAGAAGAAAAGAACAAGCATGAAAAACCTCGAAATCCTGTGATCTTCAAAGCTGATAAATTGCATGGCCATTGAAAGCTGGCGGCGAATGCTTTTGAAATTGTTGGTGGGAATGCTCTTTAGAAAAGTTGGTTGCAACACATACGTGATTGAATAGTAGTCTATTCTTTCACTTGAGTCAATCCTAAGCTAAATGACGGGCCTGTCTTTTCGGAAGCCTTGTCCATTTCTTGACACCCATATAAAATATTTGACTACATGTAAAAATAAAATTAAGTAAAGGACAAAAGCTGTGAATTTTCTTAAAAAAATTAATTAAAATTGTAATGATTGTGACTTTACATGTAAAGTTTGTTTAAAAAAAAAAAAAAAAAAAATTCAGTAATATTAATTTTTTTTTTAATCACATTTACTTATTTTATTTAATATTTAACATATACCATCTTCAACAATCTTAATTTAATACCAAATAGGGCAAAGAGTCTCAAAAAATTATGGTAATTCAATATCAAACAAAGGCAAAGACAGTAAACTCGTTTAGATTATTGAGAATGAGGGACAGCAAGTATGAAGAGTCAGTATTAAACCAGCATTAATGCCTGTGGATTTTTATTTACTTTATTGAACATGTTAGTTAGATATAGCCCATTTTAATTAAATAAAATTGCTAAAGCCTTGACTATGAAGTTTATTGTCACCTTCTGAATTTCGATTATGCATCAGATATCGCCAAATAAGTATTCATATGATATATTTCTTTGTAAAGAAAGTATCATTGTAGATTTTTTTTTTTTTTTTTTTGCCTTGTAATTAGGCTGGAAAAGAAATTACAGAAAGAAAGAAAAAGACAAGCAAAGCAGGTAGGATATATAAATCAATCATAAAATTCTGCAAAAATCTGAAAGATGCCACAGAGGTTTCTTTACTGTGATATCCTCAAATATAGAAAAAAATCACATTTACTAGATCTTGTGATTTTGAAACACAATCCAAGTGATACTCTTCAATATCTCAGCAATCCCCCTTTTTCCCTTTAAAAATACAAAATGGTTCACCATTCTTCTTCTTACCACAGCACTCTCTCTTTCTCTCTCAACTTTCCCATCCAGGAGGTGAACAAAGAAATCATGAATGGTGTTGGTTCTGCCTCAAAAATAACAGCTCTGGTTGTAGACGATAACATGGTGAACCGAAACATTCACCACAGACTTTTAGAGAAACTTGGCATTGAAAATCAGGTTGTGGGTAATGGCAAGGAAGCTGTTGATGTTTATTCTTCTGGAAAATATTTTGATCTCATTTTGATGGACATGGATATGCCTGTTATGAATGGCATTGAGGTAATATATACATTCATACAAATAAATAATAAGGTAAAAGAATTATGATTCGCTACGCGTTTATTTAGTTATATATATGCTGCTAATTACAGGCAACAAGAACACTGCGAGAAATGGGCATTCGTAGCACGATTGCAGGCGTCACAACGCGTTCTCTTGATAAAGAAAAGAAAGAATTCATGGAAGCAGGTTTAGATGATTACCAGGAGAAGCCATTGACAACAGCTAAGCTTGTCTCTATTCTGCATAAGATCAACCACAGCGGTTGACGTTGAAGTTAAAATTTCTCAGTGTAATTTTCCAGTGCTGCTTCATTTCCTTTCCTTTCCTTTCTGGTTTGTTGTATGATCAGATCAATGTAGGCCAGGCCAGGCCAGGCGACGCCATGTAAATTAATACTAATTTCAGTGTCGAATGAAGGTTCATTAATAAATATGAACACTTGGGCATAAGCCCAAGTCAACCAAATTGAATGGATAACAAACAAACAATTCATGAATTCAATTTAATTTATGAACCCTTGAAGTAATTTTAAGTTATAGTAAATGATATGAAATACAGAAAAACAAGAGGATCAATTCAAGTGCTGCAAAATCAAATCTAAAAAGTAATAATCGAATAAATAATGACAAGACAAGTAAAAACTATGAAGATGATGTTAATGGGCGTGTGCCTAATTTCGTGTAAATTAAATTTATTAGATCATTCCCTTGGACGATATTATTTGATTATACAATGGAAAGCATTTAGATTGACAAGTCTTTTCAGGTCTCCAAGAAATTGTCATTTATCACTTCAATTTTAATCACTAGTACCATCATCACCCTTCAGCTTTTATTTTATTTTATTTGTTTATCTATCTTAATTCTAAAGGACTCTCAAAATTTTATTAAAATATCACATCAATCTCTATGAGTAAAATAAATGATATTTAAACTCTCACTTCGTTGTTTTTTGTTTTTTTAGTTTAATTAACTGTTTGACCTAATTTGACAATTGCACTGTTTATTATACACTTGAATATGTTTTAAATTACATAAATGATTAAAGAATTTGCAAAATATTTACATGAAAATTAGGGGCGGAGTCATAATTAAAAATTTGGGGCTATGATGTAGGTAGTTGTATCCACCGTTAATGAATATAATGGAAACTTGACATTTTTAATTAATAAACTATTAATGGTGAAAATGAAACCATCTATAAGTGAATATAAACTTCTCACATGGTGATAACTTTCAAAACGATTTTTAATGAAAAAATTTATAAATTAAAAGTTATATTTGGTAAAAGATTCATGAATTCATTTTTCTATAAACTCCATTAAGTGAGGATTAAGAGAGCTGGGGAAGTTTCTTACCAACGTCAAAACAGCAAGAAAGCGTCAATGGCAAGAGGTAAGCTTTTTGAACTTTCGCATTTAATTTTTAACAATTTAAAGTTGATTTTTGTTTATATACTTACATTTGGTATTAGAGCGTATTTATGCCTTTGCCTTGATGTGTTATGTATGTGTTTTTGATAAAAATTAGAAATGAAAACCATGGGTTCATTCTGTTAATTTTGAATCTTTCATACAATCACTTTTTTATTGTTTTTATGAAAATAAATATTACTAACGAATTCACAAATGAATTTAGAATATTTTAGACGTGAAAATTATTAAAAAACACATAAGAATCGGTCGGAAATAAGGCTGGTCTGGTTCTTGGGTCTGAAACCGAGTTGTGACTAGTTCGGGTCAACCCAGTTAAAGGTTGAAGACAAACCAGAGAGGGTTGACCGACATGTCGGTTTCTTATGGAACAAATGGACTACATGTAGATGTAGGTTACCATAAGGTTTTGTTATATCATAATGTATGACATGTCGTTTATATATAGTTCAATAAAATGACATGTCGTTTGTTGTGAGGTCAAAAGTTGACCATAAAGAGAAGACGACATGTTGGTTTTAAGCCGACTATTTTCAATTTGTGTATAACATGTCATTTCCTGTAGAGACATGAAAATGACATTTCGGTTGAGTAGGTGGACTATATGTAGATGTAAGTTACCATAAGGTTTTGTTATATCATAACGTATGACATGTCGTTTTATATAGTTCAATAAAACGACATGTCGTTTGTTGTAAGGTCAAAAGTTGACCATAAAAAGAAGATGACATGTTGATTTTGAACCGAGCTATTTTCAATTTGTGTATACCTTGTCGTTTCTTAAAGAGACATGGAAATGCCATGTCGGTTGAGTAGGTTTTGAATCAAAAAATATTTTGAATTTGGCTTGATTCGAACCCGAGCCTAAGATTTTGAATTTAACATCTTAACCACTGGGCCATGAGACATTTCATGATAAAATTTGCGATCAATGTTTTTTTTTTTCAGGTTATGAAATAATAGCATGGCAAATATTTGGCTTAAATCGAACACAGGCCTTTTAGTTTTTTAATTATTAATTAAATGCATGCTATTTATGAAATTGTTTATAAATTATGATAATAATGTAATTTAGTCCAAAATTATATTTTTATTATACATGATTTTGGTCTAAAATTTAATTTTATTTGCAATAAAATATGTAAATTATAAGAATTTATAAATTTTTGCTAATCTTTAATTTTGGTAAGAAATATGCATAATTTATTGTATTTTATAATATGTATATTTTATGATTGATAAATGCTTAAATTTTATGCATTTATTTTTTATATATATTTATGAATGCATACATTGGGATAAGGGCATGTAAATATGGAATACCAAAATTAAGGACTATTGTTAGGTATAGTTATAGTTTATTTTGCTATTAATTACATGTTTAGGAAAATTCTGTTAAAAAGGCCATAAACTGCTTAAGGAGATTAGATTTTAAGTGAGGCCACTTGTTACTCCTCTAATCTTTCTTAAAAATTTTCCTGATATAATTTTTAGTTTAAATAAATTACTCTATATTATCTGTACAATAGATTTAAGGAAATAGAAATATTAAGTAAAATTTATGAATTTCATATATTTAAGTGATTAATATAAATTTTAATTTAGGGAGTAGCCATAACATCTCTAAATTAAGTGAGAATTGTATTAGGATAACATATAGTTTAAAGATATAAATTGTAATTAATCATATTTAATGTAATAAATTTTATCCCATAAAAATTTTTATTACATTTATATGATTAACTATGATAAAACATCAAATTATTTTTCTTAATTTACCCATAGGAATTAATAATATAGATATATGAATCTACTAGAGTAAAATACTTAGTCTATAGACTATTCTATTAATTTATATTTTAAGGCATATTTTATATTGATGAAATATAATAAAGAAAATATTTGTCTCAAATTTATGACATAAGCATGTATTGTGTATAGCTTTGAAATCTATAAACATATCTTATATCAATATTCCTGAATTAAAAGAAGACAATTATAAAATATGTAAAGAAAATGTTCTTCTTTATTTAGGATGGATGGACATTAATTATGTTATCTGAAAAGACGAATCACCTGCAGTAATTGATACTAACACTTTAGCTGAAATTCAGTGTAATGTTTATTAAGACAAAGATTTCTGCTAGCATCCGTGGTTCTGTCGCTCAGCATGATAATGTCCAAGCTTTATTGAAGGCTATTGATAAATAATTTGAATCATCCGACAAGGCATTAACTAACACCCTGATAATGAAGTTTTCTTCTATGAGGCTCACCCATATCAATGGTTACGTGAACACATCATGAAAATGAGAGATATTGCGGCTCAACTCAAAACACTTGATGTTGAAATGTCTGAATCCTTATTAGTGCACTACATTTTAAACACCTTCCCTCAATTATACGGACCCTTCAAAATCTCGTATAACATACATAAGGATAAATGATCCATAATAAACTGATGACCATGTATGTACAAGAGGAAGGGAGGTTGATGATGGAATTAGGAGAAAGTTTACATAGTGCACATCTGGCTGTAAAAGGAAAGAAGAAAAGGCAAGCCAAACAAAAGGGGAAAGATAAAATACCATAGATATCTCCCTAAGCTAAAATTCAAAAGGAATCCAAATGCTTCTTTTGTAAGAAAAATGGGCATATTATGAAGAATTGCATAAAATTTCAACAGTGGCTTTCTAAGAAAGGTATTTTAATCTTTTTTATTTGTTATGAATCTAATATGGCTTAGGTTTGTCATAACACATGATTGATTGATTCAAGTTTTACAATCCATATTACCAATGTTTTACAGGGCTTGTAAAACCTAAGAAAGCCAGTGGGAACTGAACAATATATATTTTCAGTAAATAAGATACGCTTATCCATGGAAGCTATTGAGACATACAGTTCAATTCTCAATAATAGTTTTGTAATGACATTGGAGAAAACTTTTTATATTCCCATTTTTTTTAAAGGAATTTAATATTAATTTCAAGACTTGTACCCTATGAATATTCTTTTATATTTTTGGATTCATATATAAATATTTTTTTATAAATTTGATTTTGTTGGAAATGGTACATTGTCTGATAGTTTTTTTCATGTTAACGTACAAAATGATGCTTGTTATAATACAATGTATACATGTACTGGCAATAAAAGATGTGTTATGAATGAGAATTCCTCTATGTTGTGGCATCAGAGATTGAGACATGTCTCTATACAGAAAATCCAAAGATTAGTAAATGATGGAGTACTTAATATTCTGGATTTTACTGATTTTGATACTTGTGTGGATTGCATTAAAGGTAACTAGACCACCATATCAAAGAAAGGTGCCAAGAAGAGTTTCCGTTTTAGGTAGTCAATTAATTGTCATTAATAACACTGCTCCAGTACAAACGGGTGTTGATTATCCAATGGTTGATATTCAACAAATAATGAATGACAATCAAACTCTACAAGCAGATAATGTTCCAGTAGATCCAGTTATTTAGGAATTATTTGAAAATATAGAATAACCAGTTGAACAACAACCTCCTCAAGAGAATGTTAATACAATATTAAGAAAATGTACTAGAATTAAAATATCATCTATATCTAGTAATTACATTGTGTATCTACAAGAGTCTGACTATAATGTTGGAGCTGAA
>JAXCLQ010000001.1:15434912-15468331 GCA_035584115.1 Cedrela odorata | reverse complement strand
TTGTGTATTTGACAGGAAAATAGCTGCAAGTGACAATTGTTACCTACATATGTGTGTGTGTGTGTGTATGTGTGTGTATATATATATATATATGAACCTATAATGTGATGATGCAAAATGAAAAAGGTTGTGATGTTGTATCTTATGAATTATATGTGTATAATGATTGTGTTGTGACAGGGGGACAACAATACATAATGCCCCTGATAACTGAATTATAACTTGGGGAACGGCTATATGTAACACTCCTAAGCACCGGTATTTTTGAGTGTCTCAGGGGACGGCGATACATAATGCCCCAAGGCACTGGTGTATTCATTTGGGTGTTTGAAGGAACGGCGATACGTAACGCCCTTAAACACGGCATATTATGAAATGATGTGAAATGTTTGATATATGAGATGATATAAAATGCTCCTTTGCGTGTATAGATTGTTATATGATAATATATATTTAATGTTAACCTATGAATGTAAATTTAAAAATAAGATATAATCTAGTGTGTACACCCACTCACTGAGTCAAGTAAGATTCACCCCCCCCCTCCCTTTTTAGTTTTTACAGGATTTCGATAATTTGGTGAGTAGATAGGACGACTTGAAGATACGACGTAGAGGAGGAGTCAACAGTCGCAATCACTACTGTGTCGGGTCCATCTCATATAGAGATCAATGGTATTATTTTGTATTTTGTATATTATGTAACATATGTTGCTGAGATAGTATGTATATAAACTGACAGATATACAATCAGTGTTATTTTGATATACATTACATCATTTGATATTATATATATATATATATATATATAAGTCAGCAGTGACGATATAATGCCCTAAGATATGTGGACTTGATTAAAGTCTGATTGAGGTTGCATATATAACAAGTTGTATAAGGTTTAAGGTGATGAGGTAGACTTGTCACCTACCGGTAACACCCCGAAGTTTGGGGGATGTTACATGGGTATGGACCGACCATGAGTTTATTTTTTGGGCTTGGATTTCATTTATTTTTATGTGCTTTATACTTGTCTTAATTTGGGCTCATTATCCACATTATTTTGTTAAGCCCAGTTATCATTTAAATAATTTAAAATTATTAATTTAAAAAATATTTATTTATTTAGCCAATTCATTTTTTGTAAATTATATCGACCCATTAGGCCAAATCTCATACAACATCTCGTATCCTATTTATAATTAACACATTTTTCAAGTTATTAATCTTTTACGTTATAAACTTAACAATTAAGTCATTAATTTTTTATCTACATAATTTAACTTTAATATTTCAATACTTTTTATTGTGTGACTCATTAGATTCTTTCTTATGTTGGTAAAGAAGATAGTTATAGACTTCTTAAGTCTAAATAAATTAATTTAATTAATTTATCTTCAATTAACTCATTAATTAAAAAACTAATTTTTATAGATCAAAAGCGACATCTACCAACTTATCATAACCCTTAATTGAGAAAAAATACTAAATTTATTCAAACTATTCTGTATACGATTACAATATAATGCAATTCTTTAACCTCATACATATCCCACCAATGATTCTAAAGTATGAAAATGTCTACTCCATTAAATCATGATTATTGAAACTTTTTACTAAGGTTAATAATAAAATTTTAGAATTTTTAAAACTCTTTTCAAAACTCTTCATGACCATAGACTTATATTATTACTTATGTTAAAATGATGCCACTTGGGATATCAACTTTACGTTATATAGAGCAGCGAATCTTTTATTCATCCCTCAACACATTCGTGTGCTTTTCATATTGTTCAATTATTAACTTATGCGTAATGTCACTATGGACGATGGAAACATAATGTCAAAGTATATTTGATCCACATACTAGGTACTATAAAGACCTCAAGTCCTTAAGATGGTTAATTCGATGTACTTATTCTCTAACAAATATCTATATACTTGACTAAGTGAATACTTTTACTAATAGTTTATGAAATTAATTACCTTTTTTCTTCAAAGAAGCAGACATAATATATATTGATCTAATATAAATTTATCAATATTATAATGTTGATAATCTTATAATTGAAAATATTTAAAAATAACGAATCTCATTAATTAAATTTAAATTAAATCTTCTAATTATTATTTTAAAAATTTTATATTATAAATAATGAATATAGACTAAACTTATAAATAAATAGTGAATTTTATTAGATTCAGGGCATATAACAAATAAATAGATGTTGCATAAGATTTAGGGCATATAACGAATTGATGCTGCATGTAATCTTATGCCACTAGAATCCTTGACCATCTTATGCTCTGCCCTAAAAGCTGCAAAAGGTATTCATCTACGACACCAAGATATTCATTGAATTTGTGTTGACTTGTCAGTCAATTCTATCTGTTTAGCTTTTGTTGGTATAAATATTTAATTTATGAGCCTGGACCATCATCCTTGTAATTTTAATGCATCCACACTTCTTGTTGCACACATGTACATGCAATTACACGTTACAAAATAAAAGTAACTAATATGAAAGTTGAATGGTATAAATTGAATAATTTTCATTGTGTTAACATGTCAGTCTACATGAAACAGTGATCTGAATACTCTGTTTGTTACAATTTAGGTTGTCTTGAGCATTTGGACTTGCGGGGACAATTGGGACTATCAGCCAGCTCATGTTTCCATGCTTTCTGAATTCCAACACAATGGACAGCCCATTTTGATCCTTCCACTGTCGCTCGTCTCAGATGTTCCATATGATGGTGATCCCAAGACAAATGAATGAATATCCCGTATGTACTCAACCAATGTTATTTGCTTTATAAATGAAACAAAATTAGGCCAGTTCTTTCCATCTGCATATCAATTTCTTTTACTGGATTCTTTCGATGTGTATCATGAAAATGTCTATATGTATCATCAACTAGAGTTCAACTATTTGAATAACTTCGAATATAATTACACATTTACAGCTACCAAAAATTTCTTGTATTCCGATATATGTGATAGCTATATTCACTTACGGTTCAATTCTTTCTAGTTTGTGAGAGTTTCTTGCTGTTAAGCACAGATCATGTGATGGCCAGAAGGGATTCCTGGCATCCCATGCTCGTTATGGTGATATATGTAAAGGTGAAAATGACATTCCATCTCTGAGAGAATTGATCAATGATGGATATGTTGGAATTTAATTGCTGCCGTGTACATGAAGAATGCTATAAAACAAAATGTTTAGAACTATAATTATAGTTTTGTTCAATAATATCTATATTTTCCAATAGTTTAATTGACATGTCTGTATAAAATATGAAAGCAAGCAAGCGTTTTCGGGCTATTGTTTATCATTTCTCAATTGTATATAACAAAAGCTTTTGTATTCTTTGGGCATTGGCAGTGCCCTTCTGCCAACAAAACAAATAAGCCAACCTGTAAAGGTTTAAACTATTCGTAACTTATTGTAATGCCCACTAAATTAATTAATTAATAGGTTAATTTTTCAATTACCCCTTCGGTTATTTATAAACATCAAATAATTCTTGAACCTTTTACAAGTCATCACCACACCTCACTCCATTACCTTTAATCTCTTACATTCAAGGATGGATCTATTTGTACCTTAAAATTTACTTATCACTATAAATATTTATAATCAAATTTATTTTTAAATTTAATTTAATATGAGTAAATAAAATAATATCACTCTTGATACCCATTTAGTAATAATTTAACATACAATTATCTTATTATTATAAGAGCAACAAGCTAGTATTGCTCAAAAAAGAAATTATAGTTATAAAAACAATTAGTAACAATCTACTATTAAAAATGCATTTGTTTCAAAAAAGGAGGTTCCAATTTGCTTAAAAACAAATTTATTTCTTAGAAGAAAATTGTATAGCTAGCTATAGAATTTGAAAATGACTAATTATTATTATTTTTTTAATTTATAAACATAAGCAACAATACTATTAATTCCATAGTGAATTTATTACAAAGATAAGTAACAATACTATTTATTATTTTATAACGAATTTATCAAGATTATGGATTTTTTTTCTTTTAATTTCAATCAGTATTTATACTTGTATTTTAAATAAAGTTTTTTTTTTTTAAAAAAAAAAGTATGATGAATATTATTATGGGTGCACAAAAATATAACCATACTTAATATAAATATTTTAATTAAGAATTATTTTGACATTTACAAGAGTGTAGAGTAAAATTAGATATTGAAAATATTTTAAGTGGGTTTGTGGAACAAAAGGATATTCAAAGTACATTTTAAAATGCAAATATATCTACATACCCCTAAATGTAAGCTTTGATCACAGTTGATTAATGAAAGTATATTTTCACCTTCCTTCATTGTGTTATAAAATTAAAAGACAAAAAATACCCTCAAGAACCATATTTATATTTTTAGTGAAAAAATTCACTCCCTCGTGACAATCGTCGGCTTTGCCACCAATTTATTTCATCCTCAAATTGAAACATATTTGGGTGGAGAGAAAAAGTGAATGAGAAAGACAAAAAGAAAAAAAAAATTATTTTAATTTTACAAATTTAATATATTGTTATTACAATTTTATCCCTAAATCAATTAACTTCATTTGGAATAGGGTCTCGGTGATGATTTACAAAAATTATAAGATTATTTGATGTTTGTCTAAATATGATGGAGGTAAGTTAGAAATTAAACTTTAATGAATTGATTAATCTGAAATGCAATCTTAACTAACATGATGAAGCAAAAGTGAAAGTGGATAACTTTTTTGTGGGCTAACATTATGTAATGTTTTCCTTGAGAAATGTCCAAAAGGGGTTGTTGGCTTGGCTTTGTCATGAAGTTAGGCTTTTCTTGTTTCCGCTGTTTCTGTACCAATCATCATCCCCTTTTGAATCTTATCCCTTCTTTAAACTCAATTAAATTAACTAACACTATATGGTTAATTGATTGACTCGTGAACAAACATTATAGATGTTAGTAGATTTTGGTACCACTTCTTATCAATCTTACAATTTGTGTCCTATTCCATCATTTAGTACTCTGAATTCGGCTGCATCATTTTTGAGATAAGATAGAAAAACAATAATTGCTATACACACCAAAATATTTAAATATATATATATATATATAAAGTATTGCGAAGCATAAAATGATGCGTAATACATTAATCCTAACATGTGTAATATCTTTACATGTCTTTTGATGTTATCATTGAGCCAACAAAAAATCAAAATAATTTGAATCAAGAATAATTAAATGAGGAATTAGCTTTATAATGGATTAGTTTAGATATGACATGTTGTCTTTTGTATAAATCAAATGGGTCATTAACTATGAGCCAAAACAATCCGATTATGTCATTTAAAACAAAAATCATCTACACAATTCATTAACTTTAAGGAATATAGAACTCCAAACACATATGAAAGCATGTTTATACTTTTCTTTTACTTATCTTGTGTTGGAGAACAAATGTTTGCACTAAATCAAAGAAAAAGATTGATTTAATTTCTAATTTGAGACTATAAATAAATAAAAATAAACACACATTGTTTGGAAGTCAAGCTAACTACAAGTCTTTAACATGCTTACCTATCATACTTAATTTTGAAACAAATGAGCTTACTTTGATTATTGGTGTCATACCCATTAATTGTTACTATTTATAACAAATTTTGATTAATAAATACTTTGTTCTCTTGCTATTTATTGTCATTATTATTGTTTTTTTTTATAGATATATATAAAAAAAAAATAAAAAAAATGACCATTCATTTTAAATAAAATTCTCTTCTTTATAATTTAATTAATTATTAAAAAAAGAGCATTAATTGTGTATTTTGTATTGAAATTAATTTAAGAATTAATTAGTTTTCTTTTAATTTCTTAAACTTCATTAGTGTATTATCTTTTAATTACTTCACTCTCTCCTTCCATTAATGCTAATAATAAGTTAATTATTATTCAAAACATAAAACGGGTCAAACCCACCCGACAATCCCCGTAAAGTGTCAACTCACTGTAATAAAAACAACAAATTAAAAAATAAAATTTTAATATATATATATATATATATATATTTAAAAAAAAAAAGAAAACGCACAAACATATCCGTCGCATTCGTACTGTTATGTGATTTTACAGTACTAACAACAACAATACAGTGGCACATATCGTAAATTAATACTAAACGGCTGGGTGAATTTCCTCAACCACTACCTCAACCACATACTTTCATGATCTTCTCCGTTGATTTTAGTTTCGAACGCATTCACACTTTCTCTCTCTAAATTAAGTGGTACTTCTCCGCTAAATCTCGCTTTTTCTTTCTCGGCATTTCACTCTCACTCACTTCACCACCTACAAAATTTAAATCAAATTTCACTTAAAATACTAATCTCCGTATAAATTTACGACAATCGGCCACGCGCATTTCTCGCTGTGATTTCTTTTGCAAATTTGATCGATAAATTTTTGTAGATCTGAGGCTTGTGGCACCAGATCGAGGCCAAATGGAGGAGGCGCTGGAACTGGCACGCGCGAAGGACACCAAGGAGCGGATGGCCGGAGTTGAGCGTCTCCACCAACTTCTAGAAGCTTCAAGAAAGAGTCTCAGTAGTGCCGAAGTTACGTCGCTCGTCGATTGCTGCTTGGATCTCTTAAAGGATAACAATTTTAGGGTTTCTCAGGGCGCGCTTCAGGCTCTTGCCTCTGCTGCTGTGCTCTCTGGTGAGCATTTCAAGCTGCATTTCAACGCTCTTGTGCCACCTGTCGTTGAGAGATTGGGTGATGCTAAACAGCCGGTTCGTGATGCCGCTAGACGGCTCTTGCTCACTCTCATGGAGGTAATTTTATGATTAGTTGATTTTGATATATTCCTTTTTTTATTTTTGTCGGTTTTGTTTCACTGCTCAGTGTAATATTAATTTTGTATTTATTATTTCTTTTCTTGTGTTTATTTGTTCGTAGTATGGTTCTGTAAGCGTAATTTATTTTAAGAAAATGCCAGCAATCTTGTTTTCGCTTAATGAGCTTTACTGGCTTTTATAGTTTTAAGTATTGGCTCTAATTTTAATCATTTTATTATTATTATTATTATTAGTGAAACTATTATAATTGATTATTGCACTTCCATGGGAAATACACTCTGTCTAGCTAGCTATAATTGCTTTTACATTTTGTGTTAAAACAATCAATGAAAGAAGTTTCTTGTTGCTTATTTGAGTAATTACTGACCCCAATCAGTTGCAGTAGACTCAAAGTCAAAACCATTGTTGTTGTTGTTTTTGTTGTATGTTTTGTTTTGATTTTTTTTGTTTTGTTTTTTGATGTTTTAGTGATAAACGTTTTCTTTATCGCTGTCAATAAATTGGCCTGGCTATCTTTATGCCTTTTCCAGTTTGTTTAGAAAAGTGAATTACTACAAGTGCATGTGTATCAATTTTTTCACTCGTGTATGTTTACATGTGTGAGTGAATATATTCTAAATTTTTCCATGTGCCTAGTCTCCTTTTTTTTCATGGGCATGATAATAAATCTTTGTGCTTTGTGAAGCTTTCTTTTATGTTTGATATCTAGTAAAATGAAATATGGATTGTGGTGTTGTTTTATGTATTGTTGCATTGGAAGAGATAGGGAATATGAAAGAGTGGCTAAGAATAATACATTGTTGCAGGTTTCTTCTCCTACAATTATCGTTGAAAGAGCAGGCTCTTATGCCTGGACACATAGAAGTTGGAGAGTTCGAGAAGAGTTTGCACGAACTGTCACATCAGCAATTGGTCTTTTTGCAGCTACTGAGCTGCCTCTTCAGCGAGCAATTCTTCCTCCAGTATGATAGCTTGTATTTTTTAAATAGATCACATTATTTTTGTCTTTAAATGATTTTTGGGAGTTGAACTGATAAAAGTTCTCTTCTACTTCAGATATTGCAGATGTTGAATGATCCAAATCCTGGTGTTAGGGAAGCAGCTATATTGTGCATTGAGGTTAGTGGAGCATGTGCTGTGCTTAACTACATTCTCCATTTAATTTATTGTAAAATAGGTGATGGAATGTCTTTATGAGTTGCATGTATTACCTCTATATACTCTTTTGTATTTCTCTTTATTTTGCTTCTTTTGGGGTTTTCCACCATCCTCTCCTTGCTCTAAAATTACCATGCGTTGAGAGAAGAAAGGAGCCTCTTTAAGGTCCAAGTTGTGTTCTGTGACTTAAGGTTTCGAATTTTGGAGGTTACCTTCAAGTTTTTTCCTGAATTGTGTTCTTAATGATTCCTCTGTTGTTTTTGATGGGAGGTGTTTGAAGATTTGTTATCTGCTAATCAATACTATGAATGTTATTACCTCGTTATTCAATCAATGCAATAGCTTGTGTGATCTTTACTGAAATTAGGTTACCGTTGTGTTGAGTTAAAAATATTTCGGACTTGGAAGGTGCTGTAAGTGCTTAGTAATTGAAACTATTAATGCTTTGCTAATTGGAAGATCCAAAGAATGTTATCCTCTTTTCTTGCATAAGTGCTTTTAGAGATTTCTGGTTTATTTTTGGGTTTTCTTGAATTGGGGATGAACCTCTAACCATATTAATCTGGTTGTTTCCTTTCCAGGAGATGTATACACAGGCTGGGGCTCAGTTCCGTGATGAACTTCATCGCCACAATCTTCCTACATCTATGGTGAATATCCAGCTAAGAATAAGACATCTTAATTTGCAATTTTTTCCCCATGTTTTCTGGGACCTGAGATTTTCTTGCTTAGTTCTGCTCTAATTGCATATGTCGTTTGGTAAATAGTATTTATTGCCGACCGGTAGGAAGAGAAATAATTTAATTTCTGTGACTGCAGGTGAAAGATATTAACGCCAGGCTGGAGAAAATTCAACCACAAATTCGCACTTCAGATGGACTCACAAATACCTATGGTGCTGAGCTGAAGCCTGCAAGCTTTAATCCCAAAAAGAGTAGTCCAAAGGCCAAGATTTCCTCAAGAGAGACGTCTCTTTTTGGAGGTTATCATTGATTTAAGTCTAGGATGTGGATGTTAAAGTATTTGGTAACTCGTGCACCATTTCATGTACAAAGTTCCTGGGTTTTTCCATTCTTAAAGAGTGGCAAACTTTTTGAAATCATGGTTTAATTAGGACAATATATTTGTGGTGCTGTAGGATAAATAAAATCTCTGATGCTCTGGTTATTGATGTTTCATTGTGTTTTACACCATCCTTTGCAGGAGAAGATATAACAGAAAAACTCATAGAGCCGATCAAAGTATACTCTGAAAAGGAGCTTATTAGGGAATTTGAGAAAGTTGCTTCTACCCTCGTACCTGATAAAGACTGGTCTATTCGCATTGCTGCCATGCAGAGAGTTGAAGGCCTTGTCTTAGGAGGTTTCTATCCCCTCCTCTCTCTATGGGTTTGTGTGTGTTTTTAAGTGCTTTTAATTGGATATCACTTTCCTCAGTTGCATGTAGTCTTTCTCTTTTTTATTTTCCCCTTTCGGTCTAAGAAACGGAGGAAGAGAATGTATATCTATCTATAAGAGAAATGTACAAAAAGTGAGTGGAATAAATCAAGTCCTGGAAGCTCTAAGCAACATATTTTGTTTTCCAGATGATGTAGGGTGTGCATGAGTTTATTATTATTATTATTATTATTATTTTTTGGTGGTGAGGTTAAAACTGTTTGCAAACAATTCCACTGTTCATTGTTGCACCATATTCTTGAATAAACCTTTTTATTGTTTTTATGGTTAAGGTTCATCGTTGTTGTCTATCCGTATTTCGGTGCAGGATATGATTTAAGGAGAAAGTTAATGGTTTTTTTAATCATAAGCTCAGTTGTTAGAAAATTTGAAGTCTGTTTATGGTTGTTTGATAAGGTATAATCATAAGGATTCTTTGAACAGTTTGCCTGAAAAAACTTGAAAATCCTTTTCTGTCTGTATTTTGAGCTATGCTTGTATTAGACTTTCTGTTTTAGTTGCAGAATGGAATGAAATATAGAACCCAATCAGGAAAATTGATTTTCCTTTGCCCGAAGTTCTTGAGTTTATTAACACCTTTTACTTTATTTATTCTCCCTCTTTAGTTATTTTTAAAAGCATTTTACCTGTTAATGAAAACAATAGCAAGCTGATGAAAGATTCATTAAGGTCATAAGTTGTTGACCAAATGAAAACAAGGATGGTTCTTTCTTTCTGGGTTGGTCAGTTTGTTTTCTTTTTTTCTTGCCTGTTTTCCATCTCTCTCCCTTGCTTTCTTGTTTATCTTCAGTTGACTTTTTACTTATTATTTCTCTTTTTCCCTTTTCTGATGAACTTATGGTACACTGTCTGTTTTAGTATTTATTCTTTATTTTATGAGAGAAAGTTAGGGCACTTGTGGCTCCTCAGTGTGTAATATTATTTTAATGATCTATCAGTTTTGCTTCCCATGACATTCTTTTGATGCATGTGTTTAGAATTATGGGAGAGTTTGTTAATTTCATTATTTTCATAATGCAATCATAGTTTACATTAGCAATTGGAATGTCTTTCATTCCCTAAATAAATTACTTGAAATTTCACTAATTGAATGATGCTGATGTAACGAAATCATAGCACTGGCTGGCATTTGTACTTATGCTTTGAATTTGTTTACTTCTATCTGAGGATAAATAAATTACTTGAAATTTCACTAATTGAATAATGCTGATGTAACGAAATCATAGCACTGGCTGGCGTTTGTACATACACTTTGAATTTTTTTACTTCTATCTGAGGAAGAAATGTGTTATATTGATCCAATTAATCTTTCTCATCAGGTGCTACTGACTATCCTTGTTTCCGGGGCATATTGAAACAACTTGTTGGCCCTTTAAGCACCCAGTTATCCGATCGGAGGTCTAGCATTGTAAAGCAGGTGTGCTACATTTTCTTGTGTCTACAATTGCTGGTTTTTAGGATCCTTATTGTCTCTCTTATGTCCTCTTGGATATGGTTTCATGATTGCTTGGTTTGTCTATAGCTATTGTTTCTTAGCGTTACTAAAACCTTTGTTCATGTCTTGAGACTGTTGTTAATTGATATTGGTTTGTAAAAAAAATGGTAAGTTGGATTTTTATTTTTGTAGGCTTGTCATTTATTATCCTTTTTGTCCAAGGAGCTCTTGGGGGATTTTGAGTCATGTGCTGAGGTGTTCATCCCAGTAAGTTTAACTTTTTCTTGGTGCTGTTGCAATGTTAGTATGCTCAAAACATTTTGTTAATTTTATGATATGATAATCAGGTCCTTTTCAAGTTGGTTGTGATTACTGTACTTGTAATTGCAGAGTCTGCGGATAACTGCATTAAAACGGTAAATTTTTGGCTTAAATATTTTGACAATTTGTCCCTTTCAAAATTTTTTGTCAATTTGTCCTGCTTTAAATATGTTTCTTAAGTTATCCTTATCATTTCTAGATGTTACGTAATTGCAAAGTTACTCGTGTGCTCCCACGCGTAGCTGATTGTGCAAAGAATGATCGTAATGCAGCGCTCCGTGCAAGGTATGACTGCCTTTTTGAATTTATGCTACACTTTATGTGCTGTTTTTTAAAATCACTGTTATTTTTTCTTTTGCTTTGCAGGTGTTGTGAGTATGCTCTGTTGATATTAGAACACTGGCCTGATGCACCAGAAATACAGCGATCTGCTGATCTATACGAAGATCTTATTAGGTGTTGCGTTGCAGATGCAATGAGTGAGGTACTTACGTTCGGAATTTCTTTTATTTCTGGTTTTTGGTGGATGAGGACCTGTATTTGATCTTTGTCTGCCTTGACATCCTTTGCACATTGGATGTGGTGTACAAGGAATGACCTGTTGTTGACAGTGTTGAGTTTTCTCTGCAGTTATTGAAGTTTGGCTTTTTTTCTTAATTATTATTATTATTATTATTATTATTTTATGTGGCTTTCTGCTTTTCTCTGTTTATTTATTTTCTTTTTAGATTGTGTTGATATTCTCAATGTGAGGGTGGAGTTATTCCCACTAGTGACTGAGCTTCTCTTGTATGCTTCTTGTGTTCATGAGCGATGCTGCTTTTGAAATTTTATGGTTATATGCAGTCACATGTTCCATTGTTGAACACAATTTTCATATTTTCAAATATGTCATGGTTTATTTTTTAAGCTCAATTGGCATATACTTGCTAGCTGATCAATTTCTTTTTCTATGCCAGGATATCAATAGATACCTCATATTTTATTTCTTTTACTATTATCTTCTTGATTCTTAACAGGTGCGATCAACGGCAAGAATGTGCTACAGAATGTTTGCAAAAACTTGGCCAGAGCGTTCTCGTCGCTTATTTTTATCCTTTGATCCTGTCATTCAAAGGGTATTTTGCTTCTCTGCTAATTAGTGTGTGGTTTCTACTTCCATTGCCAAGACCATAGTTTAAAAGGATTGTGTTTTTGACAGTTGATAAATGAAGAGGATGGTGGGATGCATCGGCGACATGCTTCTCCTTCTGTCCGTGATAGAGGTGCACAGATGTCATTTACTCCTCAAACATCAAATCCTTCAAGCCTACCTGGATATGGAACTTCTGCTATCGTTGCAATGGACAGAAGTTCAACATTATCCTCAGGGACAACTCTTTCCTCTGGACTGCTTCTCTCACAAGCAAAGTCCCTTAACAAAGGTACTGAACGTAGTTTGGAAAGTGTGTTGCATGCGAGCAAACAGAAAGTCACTGCAATCGAAAGCATGCTAAGAGGTTTGGAGATATCTGACAAACAGAATCCTTCAACTCTTCGGTCATCTAGTTTGGATCTAGGTATTAAATGGTTTCGCCTATTTAATGGCTTTTTAATCTATTCAACAGATTTTCAAGTATGTGAAATCACTCAGTGATGCAAATGAACAGATTTTCAAGTATGTGAAATCACTCAGTGATGCAAATGATGACTGATTACTAGAATAATTTATGATTCAAAGTTTGAATCATTTGTGAGCGGCTAAATTTTTTTTTCTTATTGCTCCCTAGTGCAGGAGTTGACCCTCCATCATCTCGTGATCCACCATTCCCTGCTGCTGTTCCTGCTTCTAATGATCACACAAACTCTTTAACGGTGGAATCAACTGCCACTGGTGTGAATAAAGGTAGTAACCGCAATGGTGGCATGATATTGTCTGACATCATTACTCAAATTCAAGCTTCCAAAGATTCTGGCAAATTATCATATCGCAGCAATGTGGCAACTGAGTCTCTGTCATCACTTTCTTCATACTCAACAAGAAGGGCTTCCGAAAAGTTACAAGAAAGAGGTTCTGCTGAAGAGACTAATGACATTAGGGAAGCTAGGCATTTCATGAACCCACACATTGACAGACAATATATAGACACGCCTTATAAAGATGGAAACTTTAGGGATTCACAAAACAGTTACATTCCCAATTTCCAGAGGCCACTTTTGAGAAAACATGTATCTGGGCGGATGTCTGCGAGCAGGAGGAAGAGTTTTGATGATAGCCAACTGTCACTTGGAGAGATGTCAAATTATACAGATGGTCCAGCCTCTCTTGGTGATGCTCTGAGTGAAGGACTCAGTCCAAGTTCTGACTGGTGTGCTAGGGTTGCTGCTTTTAATTATCTCCGGTCATTGCTGCAGCAAGGCCCTAAAGGTATTCAGGAAGTAATCCAAAATTTTGAGAAGGTAATGAAGTTGTTCTTCCAGCACTTGGATGATCCCCACCATAAAGTTGCACAGGCAGCTCTTTCAACACTTGCAGATATAATTCCATCTTGCCGGAAGCCCTTTGAGAGTTACATGGAAAGGATTTTACCACATGTTTTCTCACGGCTAATTGATCCAAAGGAGTTAGTTAGGCAACCTTGCTCAACAACTTTGGATATAGTGAGCAAAACTTATAGTGTAGATTCTCTCTTACCTGCTTTGCTCCGTTCACTTGATGAACAGCGATCACCGAAGGCCAAATTGGCTGTTATTGAGTTTGCTATAAGTTCCTTTAACAAGCATGCTGTGAATTCTGAAGGTTCTGGTAATCTTGGCATCTTGAAGTTATGGCTTGCGAAGTTGGCACCGCTGGTTCACGATAAAAACACTAAACTTAAGGAAGCAGCTATTACATGCATTATATCTGTCTACTCCCACTATGATTCGACTGCTGTGCTTAATTTCATTCTTAGTTTATCAGTTGAAGAACAAAATTCCTTGAGACGAGCCCTTAAACAGTATACTCCTCGTATTGAGGTGGATCTAATGAACTATTTGCAGAGCAAGAAAGAGCGACAGCGTCTCAAGTCCTCTTATGACCCATCTGATGTCGTGGGAACATCTTCAGAAGAAGGATATGCTGTTGCCTCCAAAAAGAGTCATTACTTTGGAAGGTATTCCTCTGGTTCCATTGATAGTGATGGCGGCAGGAAATGGAGTTCCATGCAAGAATCGACCCTGTTGACAGGGAGTACGAGTCATTTGACTTCTGATGAAACCAAGGAGAACTTGTATCAGAACTTTGAGACTAGTTCTAATGCTGATGTTAGTTCCAAAGCTAAGGATTTAACTGTTTCAAACACATACTTGGAGGGTTCATCCACACCATGTCTGGACATTAATGGCATAATGAACTCTGACCACTTGGGGATCTCAGAAGATGTTGGCCATAATAATGAAGTTCCACCTGAGTTGGACCTTAATCATCATAAACTGTCAGCTATAAAAACCTACTCTATGGCAGATGCTGGACCTAGCATTCCTCAACTTCTTCACCTGGTGAGCTTTTTAACATTGTAGCTTTCCTCAAATAGTTGTCAGCTCCAAACTGAAATTATGTGTGAAAGAATTTACGTAGAAATAATTTACTCTTCAAAGTGCTTATATTGTTTGCTGAAATATATTTGAAAGAATGCACACCTGATGAAGGCTTCACTTGTGTAATTGTAGATTTGCAATGGGAATGATGGAAGCCCTTCTACAAGCAAGCATGATGCACTTCAGCAACTAGCTGAAGTCTCTGTGGCCAATGATCACTCAATTTGGACCAAGGCATGATCAGTTTATGCACTCATCTCTTTTTTTTCTGTGTATGCATGTGCATGTACATATGGACATGCGTGCATGTTTACGAAGTTGCATAGGACGAATATATTTTTTCCATCTTCTGGTTGAATGAAATGTTGGGCTCGAATTGTGTTTTTATCTCCATTTGCTTAACTTCTAATTTTTTTCAATATTTGTCACTGGATCAGATTGCCTGCCGGTTCATGTTCCATAGTTTGTGTGAAATTGGTTGGTTATGTAGTTTAATAATTTATAATATTATTTTGAGTATTGGTCACATTTTGTTGCCATTAATAAAAATTTTTCTGCTTCCTGCTGCTATAATTTAATTTACGATAGATTATATATTGATTTCCTTCTTTTTATATATTTGCAGTACTTCAATCAAATTTTGACAGCTGTACTTGAGGTGTTGGATGATACTGATTCCTCAATTCGGGAGGTTGCTCTTTCATTGATTAATGAAATGCTAAAAAATCAGGTCTGTTTTATATTCATATCATGTTCCTCTTTGTCCAATGAGTTCTTAACTCATTTTTCCCTGTTTTGTCATGCTGACAGAAAAATGTTATGGAAGATTCTGTCGAGATAGTAATTGAGAAGCTGCTTCATGTTGCAAAGGATTCTATTCCCAAAGTAATTTACTTTTGTTCAACTAGTTCTTTGACTATTCTTGCCATATGTTTGGTGTCTTAACCTTTCTGATCCATCTTCAGGTTTCAACTGAAGCTGAGCATTGCTTGACTGTGGTGTTGTCTCAGTATGATCCATTCAGATGTTTAAGTGTATGTGGTTATGACAATTCTTTCTCACACAAACACACATCCCTCATCTGGATTTTTTTAGCTTTATCTTCTGTTAGTATAATGGGGAAAAAAGGGCTTTGTTTTCTCTGTAGTTTAAAGTAGTTATGTTGTGTTGCTGTCAATGACTGATGTTGCAGGTAATTATCCCTTTATTGGTTACTGAAGATGAGAAGACTCTTGTGACTTGCATAAACTGTTTGACAAAGGTATTTTTTTACAATTCCATTGTTTCATACCGTACAAAAAACTTCGAATTCATGCATAATACTTCTGTTAGGGTTATCTAGAACTGGTGTTGTGAATTGGAGTATAGGGTTTATGTGAAGGTAAGGAATGGAGAAATGGATGGATAACAAGCAGGAAGGCAATTAAAATCATAACATGAAAGGTTCTCTTTCAAGCTTATGCACTAGGGAACATTCAAATTTTGCCAGCCATTTTGGGCTTCATAATCAGAGGTTTTCTGATTGTTAGAATTATATCGGCTGAACGTGTTCTATTTGTTGATGCTTTGGGAGCAAGGGGAATTCAGTTGTATGGATCCCAATTTATTGTCATCGTATTTGATTTTTATTCACAAAATAAAAAGATAGGTGGTTTTTGGATCAGTAGATAACATATTCGTTCATTTTTTCTTTATCATATGATAGCTCAATATAAGTATTAGGATCTAGAATTGGTTATATTCACACAAGAAGCAGAGGAAGATTGAGGTTCATGTGAGTGTCATGAAACTACATACTTAAACAATTATATTACTGAGCTATTCGATTTTATGTTCAGCTTGTGGGTCGGCTGTCACAGGAGGAATTGATGGTTCAGTTGCCATCATTTTTACCTGCTCTCTTTGAAGCCTTTGGAAACCAGAGTGCAGATGTTCGCAAGGTATTTAATACTATTTGTATGTAGTTAATATTACTTTCTTTTTCCTTTTTCAATTTTGTTATCAATCAGGTACAAATGAATGTCTTACTGCTGGTGGTACTAATCCTATTTGAAAAATTATTTAACCATATTGTCCTGAAGATACATTACATTCATGCAATTTTATCTTGTTCTTTTTATTTATTTATTTTTTCGATTATCTGATCAATTTTGGACTTCTTTTGTTCCATGTTATTGGGTGGAGCAGACTGTTGTTTTCTGTTTAGTGGATATTTATATCATGCTTGGGAAAGCATTTGTGCCATACTTGGAAGGGCTTAACAGCACACAACTGCGGTTGGTAACAATATATGCTAATCGGATCTCGCAGGCTAGGACAGGTACTGCCGTTGATGCAAGCCAATGATTAACTCTGCTTCTTTTGGGAAGATATTTTGTGGGTTTGGTGTGTTGGCTTAATCATTGTTGTGTGTTTGTATATTGTGTGAATGCATTTTGATGGTTTTTTCTTGTAATTTTGTTTTTAGATATTTTTTCATTTTATTTTCTTTCTTGTTTGTTTGTGTTGTTTGGAGGGAGAGTGCTTTAGGATGGGGGAGAGGAGAGGGATGTGTTCGTAAAGAAATATGGCATTGCACCTATTATGCCCATTTTGTAATGAAACATTTGAACATTGTCTGTCATATAAAAAAGATTATATATGGTTTGGAGATTACTCTGCTCATGCAATATTTTATTCTCAAATTTCTTTTATCAGATGCAATGAAATTTCTGCTTTTTGAATTCAGCTCAATTACGCTACCATTTTAGCTGGTCTTTTTTACCAAACGAAGTGATCTGAAATCTTTTAGATAAATTTTGACAGTTGGGAATTGGTGGCAGGGACACAGGAAACAAAAATGTAGTACAGTTGTTTTCAGTTTCAGCGGAGGTAGGCTTACATATTGTGGATGTTTGGTCGATGGAGTAACAAAGAAGGATAATATTGGACTTCCTTACGTTTTATCCCAATTAGATTCCATCTATTCGATATCGATAAAGTACTGAAAGGCGTCATTACTTGGAATAAGTACTTGGAATGTCAAATATTATAGATAGTACGGAAGTTGGAGGTCATTTTTAAGAAAAACAAGCAGGAAAAACCTTGAAATCCCTTGATCTATGTAGGCAAAGCAGAAACTTGGTAGGTTGGATTGCCCTTTAGTTCTTACACATGACATCATGATATTCAATAGTCTATTCTTTCGTTTCAGAAAATCCTAAGGTAAGCTAAATGGCATAGCTGTCTTTTCGGAGCACCCGTGAAAATATTTGACTTGACACAAAAAAAAAAAAAAAAAAAAAAAAAAAGAAGGGGTCAAAAACTGTCAAATTTCTTATAAGACTGACACTATGATAAAGCCTAGTCCGCTGAACTCGTAGAATTTTGTAAATGAGAGAATCTTTTTATATCGAA
The DNA here is from genome assembly GCA_035584115.1 of Cedrela odorata. NCBI lineage: Eukaryota > Viridiplantae > Streptophyta > Magnoliopsida > Sapindales > Meliaceae > Cedrela > Cedrela odorata. The sequence continues at coordinate 15,450,139 of JAXCLQ010000001.1, read as the reverse complement.
GCAATTTTCTCACAGCTATTACAGACAGTAAGGATGATGAGTCTGTATTAAACCAGCGTTAATGTTCTTGAACATCTTAGATAACCCTATTTAATTAATTTGCTAAAGCTTGATTATTAAGTTTACTGTCACCTACTAATTTTCGATTATGCTAATTAAGTATCTGATATATTTCTTTGTAAAGAAAGTATCACTGTAGATATAATCTTAATCTTAATGTTAATGTTTTTTTTTTTTTAAAATTTTAATGTTTCATTACAATTCCTTTTAATTAGTCTCGAAAAGAAAAATATGATGAATTTGGAGTTAGAAAGTAAAAGACAAGCAGGTGGGATGTGTAAATCAATCATCAAAGTTATTCAATCTAATTCTCCAAAAATCTGAAAGATGATGCCATGGTGATTTCTTTAATGTGATATCCTCAAATAATAAAAAAAAAAAACACATTTACTAAATCTTGTGATTTTGAAACACAATCTAAGTGATATTCTTCAATATGCCAACAATCCACACTTACCCCCTTTTCCCTTCTTACTGTAAACCCTCCTTTTAAACTACAAATGGTTCACCATTCTTCTTACCACCATTGCCCACAGGTTCTCTTTATCAATTTTTCTTTCCTATCTGGTTTGTATTTTTCTTCTTCTTTTTATTTATTTATTTATTTTTTTTATGTTTTTACAATATTAATTCTATGTTGTGGTGCCAAGAGGAGAGCAAGTTCTTGAAGTTTTGAGGCCAAAAAGAAGAAGAAAAGAAATCATGAATAATATTGGGTTAGCAACAAAAATAACAGCCCTGGTTGTAGATGATAACATGATGAATCAAACCATTCACCACAGACTTTTAGAGAATCTTGGGATTGAAAATCAGGTTATGTGGCAAGGAAGCTGTTGATGTGCATTCTGATGGACATGGATATGCCTGTCATGAATGGCATTGCGGTAATGATACAACAAATAAGGAAAATAATTATTATCCGCAGCGTGTTTATTTGGGTATGTATATGCAACGATTACATAACTTGTGTAACAGGCAACAAGAACACTGCGAGCTATGGGCATTCGTAGCACGATTGCAGGCGTCTCAACGCGTTATCAGGAGCGGGAAAAGAGAGCATTCATGGAAGCAGGCTTGGATGATTACCATGAGAAGCCATTGACAACTGCTAAGATTGCCTCTATTCTGAATAAGATCGACCACGGCGGTTGAAGTTGAAGATCAAATTTCCCATGTAATTTCCAGAGCTTTTTCGTTTCATTTCCTTGGTGTGTTGTGTACAGTGTACTTGGGTTTGTAGTATGATCATGTCAATGTTAGACAGGCCATGTAATTAAATATATAACTAGATAGCCTCTTTGTCTTGCTTTTGTTTGATAAGTTGCTCTCTTGAATTATAAATAAAGCTAAAAGAGTTGAACCAATTTGAACTATTTTCCTTCGAAAAGTAAGCATATTACAAACCCCATTATTTATTTATTTGGGGTCACTTGAATGTTTTAGTGTCAAAATTACCTTATGAATGAAGGTTCATTGATTTAATATGAACACTTGAGCTTAAGCAAGTCAACCAAATTGAATGATTGGCAAACCTACAATTCGATGTAATTAACTTAGTAACAGAAAACACTTCTGTTTTGTTACGAAGGAAATCGGATGCAGCAAGATAGGGTCAAATCGAGTGCCGCAAAATCAAATCTACATAGTAATAATTGCATCAATAATGACAAGACACCGTAACTTTTTCATTAGCCTTTTTCCCTTTACAAGTGAACTTTCGAGATCATCCCTGTTACTGGGTGCGTGCCTAATTTCTTGAAAATTAAATAATTTTCTTTATTAGCGGTGTTGAGTTTTCTCTTGGACGACATTATCTGATTATACAATTCAAAGCCTTTAGATCGACTAGTCTTTTCAGTTCCAATTTTTTCTTCTTCAACAAATTGTCATCATCACCGGTCAGTCACTAACGTCATCACTCTTCAGTATTTAGATATTAACAACTATTTTTCCCTTTTTTTTAATAAGGGCAACTTAAAAATTTATTATAAATATAAGATGAAAATATGTTAAACATAATAGATTGATTATAGAGGTGGTAAAAGGGTTAAATTGATCTAGTTATGTGCCAGAGTAAGCTCGATTTGGTTTATTAAAAGACTAAGTTAAATCTAAAGTTATTGACCTATCACTGATTTGGGCCAAGTTTAAGATTGGTTTGTGAATCATATACTTATTTAATTTAATATTTTTTTATTATTTATATTACATATTTATTTTATTTTTTTTATTATTAATGAATTGATACATAAAACTTAGAGGATCGATACATAGAGAAGAGATCGATACGTAAAATATAATGAATTGATACTTTCAAATTAGAGGGTTCAAAATGTAAACTTTGTTTTGTGATTGTAGGACTAAAATAAAGATTTTCTAAAATTTTATGTAAGTTTAAAACTTTTAAAAATAATAAAGGATCTCAATGATATTTACCAAATCAAGAATAAATACACTCACCATAAGCACTTTTTCTCATTTTCTTCTTTGCTAAAGTCTAGCTTCTTCTCATTTTTCTTCATTTTTTATTCAAATTTCTTAAAATCTAGCAGAAGTTCTTATCGATTTTTGTTACCTAGTCACTGTCTAACCTTCCCTCTACATATTAGTACTATAATTTGGACGAAAATAACAATAATTAGAAGGGGAAGAAATTAGGGTTTGAAGCGAAATTGAGGATTTTCATTTTAAACTACTAATTCGAATTTTTAAGGATTCCAACAAGTTCTAGGTAAGTCCATTGGCCCATTCTAAGCTTAATTTTATGATTTTGAACAAATTAAAAATTTAGAGTTATTATTTACCTACGAATTTATGTTGAATTTTTATAGAAAATCTAGTTTTGTATAATAAATTGGAATAATTAGAAATATATAATGACTTTATATATGTTGAATTAGCGATTAGAAATGAATTTGTAGTAATTGAGTAATTATCGAAAATTTGGTTCAAAAATGCGAAATGTGAATTGATAATGGCCATGAGATTTCACTTGATGGAAATTGGATAAATGACCTTAGTTAGTTAAGCCTTGAGAAACGTATGTGTCAACTAAAAGAATTTAATCCTGTTATCCATGCGCATTGCATAAGATACATTAGTAAATACTTGGAAAGCGTGAGATTCAATATATATATTTATGTGATGCTAGGTTCGGAGAACCCAAGTAACGTGCTAAGTGGGCCCGAGGCTTAGAGGAAGTGGATACTCTCCCTTTTGTTGTAAGTAAATTTATTCATACGTATTGTGTAAATAAAATGCATGCGATATTTATATGTATTATTTGTGTGTAACCATGTGTTTTGAAATATTGAAATGAAATAAGAAATGAAATGCATTTATGTGATTTATACTTGATATTGGGATGTGTTAACTCAATTAGTCTGCGGTTTTAAAACTGTTTAGATATACATGCTATGATGGTCGGAGAGGCTTGTTTTGATTGAAATGTTTAAATATCATTGTGAATAAATGATTAATATAAACTGTTTTAAATATGCATGTATATTGGTGATGAGGCCGTTAAGGCCGGTTATTGTTACACGGCCAGTGGGTCAGTCGTATGGCCTTCGGGTCAGCTATTTACTATATATACAGGGAGATAGCCTATAGACGGACCTATGAGAGGCCACATAGGTGAGTGGGCCACAGTGAGGCTATATAAGGGAAGTTAAACCATGGTAAGCCTACTGTGTGCTGAGCACTAGGTACTGATATGGAGACCCTATGGAAAGTTTTGGAGGCTTGATAGGAATCTCAAGATTCGACTGATACGTCGAAGATAGTCACTGTGTCACCAAGTGACTATTTAGGCCAACATCAGTGAGATGAGTTTATTTTATTTTTTTTTCAATACATAAGAAATAATTTTTCAGTTTATAAAGAATGTATTGCATATGGAATTTATGCATAACAGGCTCATTGATGGATTTCGACGTTACCTCAACTAAGGTAACGATCGAGAAAATATGGTTAACCCGTTATGAATGTTTTAATTAAGTGCAGACTAATATTTTGTTTTATAGATGGTTGTTGTTCATGAACATGTACATATGTATTTGAGCATATTAATAAATGAAATCCAAATATCATGATTTAGAAATGTGAATATGGATGTATATATATGTATATATTCCTTTAGTCATTGAGTATCATTGTATATTCACTCCTCACAACTTTAGCTTTTAGGTTAGGAGAGTTAGTTCTCGCAGGGCTTGTGGTAGTGATAGAGAGTATATGGCGCTCTAGGTAGTTTTTTTCTTCTTGACTCACATGTAAGTCTAGGGTCCACTGGATATGTAAGTTAATGAATATGTATTTTTCTGGAGATATGTAATTATTTGGATTTGTTTATTTTAGATTATAAGGAGGATTGTAAATTTAATGATTACATGAGAATTTATTATTTTTGTTCAACCCATATGAAATATTTTGAATTGATATTTATATAAATTATACATGTTGTGGTTGAATTGATTATGGAGATCAATTCTTTGGTATTGCTCCCATGGATGGGATGTATATTTATAAACTATTTTCAGGTGTTGAGTAAATGATTTGATAGCCTTACAAGCTCTTATAGTACATTTTGAATATAGAGGGTATATCATGAGGGTCTGTGGCGATTGTCACAGGAGGATCCCAAAGTAAGGGCGTGACACGAAAGAAGTTACAATTTGGACTAGATTGATACATACAAGAAAAAAAATAATACATTCAAGTTAGAGATTTAAAAAAAAAATACAAAGTTCGACTAGATCGATACATTGAGAAGATAAGATTAATATTTTTTGTCAATTTTTTTAATATTTAAAATTGACATCGGTTTATAGGCTTGCCCAGACCTAGGTCCAATATGACCAGCATGGGTTGGGCTATATGTTTTCTAAGTTGGCTTGGCACGGTTATTGTAAGAGCTTGGACTAGCTTGATACGGAAGCCCTGATGGGCTTCAATTGCCTGATCCGACTCTTTTACTACTTCTAATTGATTCTATGCAGCTTGTATATATTTATTTATTTTATTTTTATTACTAACATATTGTTAGGTTCTATAAAAATTTTATACATACATTCTCATAATTTTTGCTTGAATTTTATATTTCTATTGAACAATTTCTATGTTTTAATATTGATGTTGATATATGTCTTTTGATTTATTATTTTCCAAATTACATTATAATCAATATATAGATGCTATTAAATAGTATTATTGTAACATAAAGTTTACAAAATAAATAGATAATTAGAAACTATATTTCTAATAGTTAATCTTATTGATTAAAACTTGAAGTTCTCAAATGTAATTTTAATTTTGAATTTAAAATTCTTAAAACAAATTTTAAAATCAGAACTTTTAAATTCTGAATATAAATTATTAAATTAAAACTTGAAGTCATAAGTTTACAAACTATCATATATGAAAAATGAAGTTCTAAATACGTGTACCTCTTAATATACTTTAATGAATTTTTAGATGTTAAAATACACTTCATACCATAATACTGTTGAAAAAAGAAAAGCAAATGTCCCTGTAAGATTAATTGAAAGTTATGACCATTTGAGAGAAATACTCCAACAGGAGTAAAAAATATGAAATCTCCATCTAATATTGTAAGATCACAAAATTATTGTTAAATATTACTATGCTTTATTGGAGATTACTTCTTATCTACAAGTTATTGAAGAGGATATGCTAGATAATACATTCTATATTTTTTATATCTCTAATGTGATCTTACCATAATAGTTTGTGAGCATAAATTAAAAAATTATTAAAAAAAATATTTTTATATTTTTGCTTATTGAAACTTATAAATTACGTCAATTTATTTGTTTAACATTTTTAGAAGTAAATATAAACACACATAATAGTAATGAATGTAGTCAAAAAGGCGTAAAAAGGTATGTTATCGCCTCTATAGTGGTCAAAAGTCTTCATGATGGTAGAATAATAAAAATAAACTTAATTTTAGAAGTGAAATGTTTACAATAGGCATGAAATTATTATCATCATTGTGGCATGAAATCTTATAGTAAAATATTTAATAAAACATTATCTACATTTAGGAAAGTAAAAAGAAAAAGATGTTGAGACTCATTCCAATAAATCTTACTCATCTTTTTCCCTTTAATCTTTTAATAACAAAAGAAAATGTTACTGACTACTTTACGATTTAATTATTGTCTATTTGTATATTTAGTATTTTTTTAACTCAGTCTTCATGTTATATGCATTTTTATGTTTTATATTTTACTATCATTATAACTACTGTGAATCTTCTTCAATGAAAATATATGGACTTTTAAAAATTAATTTTTTGTCTTGGAAAAGAAAGTTTAGGATTTGTACTTGATTGACAATGTAACTATATACATTATTCTTTGGGGTAAATAATATTTCTTGGAATTGATAATGATTGACGTTAAGGTAAATACTGTATCAGGTTGTGCAAACCTAATTGAAGGTTTTAAAGAGCTATAATTTTGTTAGCAAGTAGGACCAAATTATGTATTCATAATATTTTATATTTAAGTAAATTCAGAAGAAATGTGTTAAATTTTGAAGATATTCGTCGAAATAAATATTATGTTAGGATTTTAAGTACGAATAATATGGAATATCTCAGTATTACTTTTAATGTCTTAGGCAAGAAATACTTGTTGAAAAAGCTTCTACCTTTCTCATATGCTATTTTATACAATTATAAATACAATTGAAAGCTATAAAGAAATAAATCAGAAGTTCATTGATCCAAAAACATTTATGCTTGTTTCGGAAAAGGTCTGGAGCACGGATAAGGCTCAATGCGCTAGGTCCAACATAATGTCAAAGCTTTAATCATTGAAAAAGACATCATGGAAAACATATAGAATCTGAAACTTGTCTCGGTCAGAGAGATCCTGACCATGACGTAATTAGGATCTCGGGTGTAACTTGACCAGAAACTTCCTAAGTTCAAATAAAAGGTCTCAAATATGGACGTGAAAGCCTGAGACCTCTTTAAAAATCTCAAATATAGCAAGATAGGGGTCTCGAGTAAGTCATCAGAACCCAGTACCATCTCTTTTGAAAAAAAAGATCTCAAATAAAATGTGAGATTTCTAAAATATCTCGTCAGTAGCTACTTCTAGCTGTCGTGAAGATCAAGTTTTTCAGACTTTTCTAAAATAAAAGAGGATTTGTAGCTTGGTAGATGTATTCTACGAAGAACTCAAAATTCTATAAGGAAGGATTTTTAACCTAGTAGATGTATTATGCAAATAGAGCTAAAAATCCCGTGATTCCCATAATAATAGTATGTTTATAATTATGGTTTCGTGATCTCAAGAATATTAATAAGTTTAGGATTATGATTCTTTGATTCCTTAAAATCTCAATGAACTTCAAAGACATAATGGTAGTAAGATGCAATAGCTTATAAAAGGTAAGTCAAAGGCAACCAGGTATGCAACTTTTGTGCAATACAATATTCAATACATTGAGAGATATAAGATATTAAGTTTAAGTTATCAAATTGCTGCCATTATCTTCTCTCAAACACATTCAAAAACAAAACCTTAACTTAAGCATCGGAGAATTTTTGTTAGATCACCGGTTTTACCCCTTATATCTTTTATAATTTCAAGTGATACAACAATCAAATGAAGTGAGGAAAACTATTCTGGTGTATAAAATTATAAGAAGAATTTCATTGCATCAACATTTTATTAGTGTATGCCCTAAAACCCATTCGTGTTGTCAGATTCACAGTTATGGATCTTGTATTATTTTATATTATCAATGAAAGAAAAGTTTTTTATTCACATACATATGTTGATTTGTAACACCTCATTCTCATACTTATTCAATCAATTATTATTACATAATACTATATCATTTTATATAAAGAGTATTACTATTACATAATTCTTAAATGTCTACAATTTCTAAATTCCTTACATGTACAAAAAGTTCTCTATATAATCAGTTCTCAAATTTATAATTAATCTGTTAATTACACATATAACCAAGATTTTCATCTATATTTAACTAATCTTGCACTTGTCCTTTGTCATTTTTGCATATTATTCTCTGAAAAATAAAAATTTTACAATAAAAGGTGAGATATAATCTCAATAAGTAAATCATACAAGTTTTTCACATATCGATGTGATACATAACATATTTATTTATCTTCCAAAGAAATCATATTTGCTCAAACGGATCAATGAATTTTTAAACTATTCAATTACACAGAAACGAATTCATAGTATAAGCATTTTCATAATAGCTCAGTTAGTTAGTGTCACTTGCACCCACAGTGACCTAGATTCAGAATGTGATCATGTATTCAACTTAAAGCGGATATTCATTTTATTTCGAACATAACAGAAATGTGCATAGCACGTTAAACAAAATTCTGAATAACTCGAAAATCCTGTTTTTGACACGAGATCCGGCCAAATCAAAATAAATATTAACTAATGATTAGAGCCATAAAATCATTTTCATTCATAAATATTCACACATCAACATCATTTTCAACAATCATTTCATGAATTTGATATCAGCATATAAAACATTCAAAATCTTTAATTTTCATATTATTTTTAAACACATGCTCAAATATCATATTTTTTCAAAAGTATTAAAAATACATGCACGATTTACTTACTATAAAGGGAGGGTAACCACTCCCATTAACAACCCTTTCGCCTACTTAATCCTTCTCTTGGATCATCGTAACCTAATACCACACATGCATAACTTATGAATTATACTATTTAAATAATCAATATAATTGCACTAAATGCAATTCTCGTGGAAAATATGACTAAATTCCTTACTGTAATATATTTAACTAAGTTTAACTAACTAATGTCATTTTCTATATTTTCAATAATAAATTTTCATGGCTAATTTATTCTAAATCTCATTTTCGACTGTCCCAATTTTACACATTTTCGCCTAAGCAAACAAAAATGACTTTTATCTAAATACTGTAGCAAATACTGTTCATAACGGATTTACTGTAGCAAAAGACTATTTATGTCGGAGTATTGTAGTTAATTACTATTTATATCTAATTTACTATATAAAACAGTTACTATGTAGATTAAAGGTATAGTACAAATAGTTACTTGTACAGATCGAAGTTACTTTAGCACATTCAAAAATAATGTTTAATCGAGACAAAAACACTTTAATTTCTTTCAATTAATACTTAAATTAATGTCAAATCAACTCAATACTGTATTTTCTACTCCAATTCTACACAATCTAACATTTTTTTTAATACAAAATTAAGTAGAATTTTCTTAGATAAATGGTAACCTTCAATTTCAATTCATGTTTAAAATCAAAATTCAAGCTTCTAACGCGTTATAAAGCTTACCAGTAATTAAAATTTGAAAGAAAATCGTTTGAATTCAAAGTAATTTAGTCAGAATTTTAGAGAGAAGATGAAAGTAAGGTTTTGTTTTTGTGAAAATGGAAGGGGAAGAAGATGGCCAAAATAGTTTTACTTTGGTGTGTAAAATATCAATTAGCTCTCTATTCTTAATAAAATTATAAAAATAGTTTAAAACTTTTAAAAAAACTTTTATTTTAGTCCTAACAAAATTAATTCATCCTTAATTCTAAAAAATCTAATTATAACCCAATTTTATGAATTTAGATTTAGACCTAAATAAATAATACCATTCTAAGTCCAAAATTCAATCATTTGCCAAAAAATTCTAAGCTATATGAAATTTTAATTAATCAAATAACATCAAATTATTAATTAAATTTTCTAAATACTACAGATGTTATAGTTGCAAAATTTTAAATTTATGGGCATTACATGATTTCTTTATTGAAACATGCTATGCAATAAAGTATGTATGTGAATTGTCTAGATAATTCATTTAGTAGTTAAATAAAATTATCAAAGTCATTACCTACAGAAGTGATATTGATTAGGCAGTCATATCACATAGTTGGCATATTAAATGCTGCTGATGAATATTACGAGATGATATTAGTGCGGTTGATAATGAGAATCATATCATAAGAACATTAGTATGGAGAAATAGTTATCAAACTGTTTTTTGAATGTGACTAAAGAACGATAAATCACATGGTATGCATGTAGTCAATAATTTATTATTAGATTACACTAGTGTGCAAAGTGATCTTTTAACTTGAGGCATCAGAGTCGAAGCTCATATGGATACTCATGATTTATATGGTGTATATATATGAGACTGGCCATGTCCTGTATAAAAGTCGGTTTGGTTATGCGTTATTCATATTAGCCTCTAGATGATGGTCAAGGTGAGATCCGTTGGCTCATAATTAAAGTGAGATTTCTCCTGATTCTCGCTAGGTCGAGTTTCTAGATGAGTGTTGATAAATGTATGAAATTAAAAATCTTTGATCAAAACAAATTTTAAAAACTCACATGAAGAGTTCGTGTTGAAAAGTTCAGAACATATTGATCGACATTTTTTGGAAGAATTGAGATTATGGTTTTTGACATCCCATGAACCATTCCTCAATTGGGATTGGACAATAGAAAAATTTCATCCACACAATATATACAATCAGAATAAGGTTTGATGAAGAAATTCTTTATTGTCATTTAGGGGCTAAGGCACATTGCTAGATATTACCTATAGTTGTTAAGTTTGTTGAATAGTTTAAATTCGAAGAGTTCAGATATTACTCACTACTAACCCACAGTGAACCTTCATGATTACACCAATATCTTTATGTATTTGAAAACTATGAGAGAGAGTTAAATATTATTCATATGAGGGCTAGTTCCTTCAGGGGTAATACGAGGCCGAAATATATATATATATATATATATTAAGAATTCTTTAAGTTATTAAAAAATTAATCATTTTATACTTTTATGTAATTTAATGCAAATTACATGCTCAATGGATAATATTGATTATCCAAACACCAAAATGTTATGGAAAATTATTTTTTATAACCTTGCATTAATTATGAATTAATGTTGCATTAATACAAATAATTTCCTTAATAGTTAAGGAAAGACAAATTTATAATTATTAATTTTGCAAAGGGGTTAAACAATTAATTATAAGTTATTTTTATACTAATATAATAGTTTCTTTAATGGTTAAGAAAGAAAAATTTGTAATTATTAATTTTGCATAGGGTTTGCCAATGTAAATAAGTATTTATTAAGGAGTCCAAGTGCAAAAGGCCATGTTAAAATTCTAATTTAAGATTGAGAAATTCGAGAAGCTAAATTAAAAAGCTAGAATTGGAAAAAGAAAAGAAAATTCTCTCCATTTGGCCATGCTTCCATCTATACACTTGGTGGTGTAAACTGAAGAGAGTTTATAATTTTAAGTTTTTTCTTTATCAATTCATCAAGCTAAGACAATGCATGTTTGTTCCTTTAATTTGATTTCAACATATATTAGATATATGATTTTAATTTGTGCATGTGATACATAAAAAATTTAAGAGTTTTAATGCATGATTAGGTCATAGATCACTCTTATACATCTGACACTGTCCGTGGGAAAACCAACTAAAAAGCTAAAAAAAATTATGATCGTGAGAAAAGCCATGACAGCAACACAAACATACACAACCAAGAAATGTATGATGATGAGAGAAAATTCGAAAGGAAATTCACTCGATGCAACAATTATAGCTAACCCAGATCACAATTATCAACGACCACCTTTTAGTGAATCGCAACTCCCAGTTAGAAATTTCGTCTCCACGTCAAAATCCCTCCAAAAAAGGTGACGGAGAAGTCGTCTAATAGATCAAAAGACTGAAGGACAATGAAAGAAAGCATGTAGAGAAAGACCAACAGATCCAAACACTAGTAAAGGATATTGTAGAGATGAAGCAAATGCTTCAAAACGGTTCTTTTGGCCTGAAGGTGGCTGTACCATTGGAGGAGGTGAAAAGTAGCCCTTCTAACATCTTGCGAGTCAAAAATTGTAGAGTAAATCCCAAGCAGAATATCTCAAAGAGGAGGCATATTATCAAGGAGAAATGGAAGAGAAAAATCATTTATCACTCTTTAGAAAGGTCTGTAATGCGAAAGGACAACAATGTTCCTTTTAGGAGTATTGATGAACCTCATCCCGAGTCTTTGCACTTACCGAATAGCCCGGTGATGACCTGTAAATAGAAGTCAAAATGTAGCTTAAGTCTGAAAGACATGAGAAGAGTCCTTAATCAAAACCTTTTATAGAAGAGAGATGGCTCTAAGTAAAACTAATTTCAAATTGAAAAATGTAGGAGCTACGTTCTAGAAATTGGTTAATCAGGTTTTCAAACCTCTGATTAGGTCAACCATGAAAGTTTACATTGATGATATGATTATTAAGTCATTGAGAGCCTGAGACCATTCAAAACTTTTAGAAGAGACATTCTCCTACCTGAAGAGATATAATATGAAGTTAAACTCTAAGAAATATGTGTTTGGAGTCGAGGCAGGCAAATTCTTAGGGTAATATTATCCAAAGACTTAAATAAGTTTTAAGCTTAACCTTAGGACGTATAAGATTGAAATAGTTTCTAGATGATTACGTTTCATTGATCTTAGTAATATCATCCATAGCTCGAATAAGTCCTGAGCCAGACTTTAGGACGTACAAGAGTAAAATAGTTCTCAGATGATCACGTTTCATTCATCTTGAGGTAATATAATCCATAGCTCGAGTAAGTCCTGAGCCATACCTTAGGACGTATAAGAGTAAAATGGTTATCAGATGATCACATTTTGTTTATCTAGGGGTAATATTATCGAAAACTCAAATAAGTCTAGAGTTTAACCTTTGGACGTACACAGGTTTCGTTGGAGATATATCCTAGAACCAATTATGTCATACGGTTCAGGGCTATAATCCTTATGTATATATATTTATGTAATTAATTGTAAATTAGTTTATGATTAATAAAAAGGCTTTTATATAATTTTGCATGTTTAGTTGTGAATTTATATTGTATACAAAATGCAAAATGAGATCCCGAGATGTATTATGATGTCAGGATTCTATCTGTAAAGCATTGTAGATATGTGTATAGAGTCTATGATTTAAATGCTTCTGAATCTGTTTCCAGTTAAGGTGATGTTATATAGGAGTATGACATTGCATAATTGGTATGTTTGATGCTGCCAAGGATTAGTATTGGATGTTAATAATTGGGTGACGAGTCTCATGCCATAAGAGCATAAATATGGGTAATACGTTAGAGAACATGTTACTGACCATAACCAAACGTGACAAATCACATGGTTCATTATCTACAGTCAATGATACGTCACACATCCGTACTAATATACCACTAGTCTTATGACCTGAGGTGTTACGACTGCCCTTCTACTAAGGCACATTGTTCACTTGTATATATCGCATCGGGCTAGCCATGCTTGGTGAAAAAAGCTTACTAACAATGTGTTTAAGTGTATGAGGACAGGTGATAGCTAAGATGGAATCTGCTGGCTCAGATGTTGAAGGTTGAGATCTTAGGTGAAACTATCATATGCGGGAATAAAGTCTTTGGCCAAAGCATGTATATCCGGAAAAGTGTTTTACGGATATATAAATCCTGTATATGATTGAGGTTCTTATCCTATGATTGAGTTAGGAGTTTAATGATAGCATGACCCGTACTTGATTGAGAGTCGACAATAGAGAGACTTTACTACATGTACGTATAACTATATGGGTTTATCCGGTATATTCATTCAGCTGTGTCTGGGGATTATGACATCTTTCTAGAGGTCACTTATGATCATTAGAAACTTTGGCTACAAAGAGTTGTACCAAAGAGATACGAAATAGTTCGTATCTACCTATGTTCAGCTCACAATGAACTTAGGGCGTCACACACATTAGTCGGTTACTTAATGATGATGGTAATTACTATTGTACAATAATCATTAATTAGTTAATGATATTGTCCTAATACTTTGATCTGATAGCAATTTGATTATTTATTGTAAAGATAGATTTTTCAGCTAAGACACGCTAACACCTGTATGTGTGAAAAATGTTTCGGTTAATTATGAGATAATATAAATATAATTTATGGATATTATATTGGTATATAAAGATGTAATGCTTTAATATTGATTAAAGTATTAATATAATAATATCTAATATAATAATTATAATATAATATATATATATATATATTAATCATTACTATATATATATTATTAAAGTAAAAAAAATATATACACACACACACACACTCTCTCTCTCTCTCTCTCTCAATTGATACATATACATACACATATATATATATATATATATAAATATTGGGTTAATAAATATTAGTAATACATAAAGTTGGTTGATGTTACATGAACCAATCAATCAAGTCATGACACATTACTTTTGTTCAATTAATGAATTGTAAAGGCGAGTGGACAAGTGGCTGAATAGGATGGCTATGCAGTAAGCAAATGGATAACTTGATTGCTAAAAAAGAAAGGCTTAAGGGTTAAGTCAAACAGCTAAGTATTGGATGCTATGCTACTCTCTTGCATGAAACCGATAACACTTCTTCTTCTTCATTTTTCTTTGCATTCCAGTGAGCACCATCCTTAGAGAAGCTTGATGTGTGTTTGGTTTTGAACCAAAAACAGAAGAGAGAAGAAAGAAGCTAGAGAGAGAAAATTTTGGTTTAACTTGGTGAAGCTAAAACCCATAGCTTGAAGATCCCACAACGAAACCAGAACCATAGTCCCCAACTTGACGTGTGGATACGCTTAGAGGCAAGCGAGGAGATTGATTTGCTATTCCAGATAACAAATTATAGAAGTACGACTTCTCAACTTTGTATTTTAGTTTGTAAATATTTTAAATCCCAAAAAATATATATGTACATGTCTAGATCCGTTTGAGAGCCTTTCAGCACGTCCGTGAGACTGGTGTGTCTCCCTTAGTTGCGGTCTTGTGCCCTAAAACTTGAACAGAACAGAAAACGAACGTGCTCTATTTTTGATGTAGCGAAAGTGGGACGCACGAAATGGATTTTCGGGCGCATAACCACTGCTGGGGAGACCAGATAAACATTAAAATCTGCAGAATAGACTCCTGAACGATCGATATGTGCATGCATGTGACCTCAGTGTACAACTTTTCATTTTCTGTTTTGTCAAACAAAAACAGGGAGAAGAAAAACCGAAC
>JAXCLQ010000001.1:15412997-15433123 GCA_035584115.1 Cedrela odorata | reverse complement strand
ATATATATATATATGTATATATGATATATTATGTATATATACGTGAGGTTTTTGTTGTTACCATGTAAAGCCTTTAACGGAACTTTGAGACTTACAGAAGAGTGGATAGTTAAGTTTTTGCATAATTATTCGTACTTGAAGATAGAAAGTATGTGATAAAGAATTTGATCTATTTCTTAAAATTTTGTGATCCTTGTTTTATAAAATGATATTTATGTCGAGTATTTGACATGTATTTGAAAATGTTGAAGTGTGTCACGACTTTGTAAAGGTGCGAGTGATGATGTAAGCAATATATGTTAGAAGCTTACTTAGTTTCACAAAGTTTATCTTGAGTAATATTTTATAGAGTTCATAATTAATGTGATTACGAAAATTATTATTCGGAGATATTGTGATTGTGTTGAATCACGATGTGCTTATAATTGTGACTTGATGTTGTATTGCTTAAGGATAAGTTTTAATGTTATGTAATGATTTGTGAGATTGTGGGTTCATGAGTTGAAATGATAAGGATGTCACGGAAGTGTTAGATTGCTATAAGTTATAAATTGTGACCCGGTTCTATGGTATGTGAGGATAGATATTAATACTGTGTGTGACGATATATAAATGATATATAACGTTGAGTAAAAACGCAAACATAAGATAGTTATTTGGACAAAAAAAATTGATATTGTTAGAGATATTGAATTTTGATGTCATATTAGATTTGGACATTATGAATTTTTAGTAATGTCCTTTGGTTTAATAATGCATTGCCAGCTTTCATGAATTTGATGAACATGGTGTTTCAAACATCTTCTAGACCAGTTTGAGATAATATTTATTGATGATATCATGGTGAATTCCCGGAGTGAGCAGGAGCATGTTGACCATCTTCACAAGGTGTTGCAAATACTTAAGGAGTATAAATTGTACGCTAAATTATCAAAATGTGAATTTTGGCTTTCGAAGGTATTATTCCTTAGACATGTGGTGTCGAAAGAGGGGATTAGTGTAGATCTACAGAAGATTGAGGCTATACAAAACTAGCACCAACCAACCAGTGTAACTGATATACAGAGTTTCCCAGGATTAGCTGGCTATTATAGACGCTTTGTTGAGAATTTTTCTAGAATTGATAAAAGCGTTAGATTTATATATGTTGTTGAATTGAGCTTGAATCTTGGCGAAAACAAAAATTAGTCAGATTTTCGGTTTCGATTTTTAGGTAGGTCGAGTTTGGGTGAAAATGATTGAGAGTGCTTATCATTTGCAAATTTTGGATTGTTGAGGTGCTGTTTGTATATGGTTTTAAATTATGGAAATGACCTTGGTGCGTTGGCATTTTAGTTACACATTGTGGTTATAAATTTGATGTATTGTTAATTTAGTTATTTTGCGAAATTGGATGGATTTATATTTTCAATGATGTAATGCCAATTTGCTTTAAATATAAGGTGAGAGTTGACTTTTCCTTTTAGAACTAGTTTGAACCATTTAAAATATCCAACTATGTGATTTGTGAAATTGCCGAACTATGTGTTCTAGAAAAGATGAATATGTTATGGCTAAAATGTGTGTTATGCAAAACTTGTAAAAATGTGAAATTTGTGTTTTGATGTGATGATTGATTGAGGATAAATTGCCATGATTTACGAATTTCTTTTGAGTCTAGGGTGGTAGGCAGAGATGATGGAAACACTTATTTTGTTGTATTGTGAATGTATTGAGATACGTTGAGTCTATGAAGTATAACTTTAGGGTTGTGACATTTAATAATGGATATTAAAATGGTGTGATAGTTGCAGATAATGCTTTATTCAATTAGATTAAAATATAAATACAGAGTCATTGCTGAAATTTGATATGGAAATATATGGGGTAAAATCAGAATTATGTTTTTTTAATGGATTTAGACGTAGGTTTATTAGGTTCGATAATTGTTATGGTTAAAAAAAATTAATTATATTAAATTAATTATTTCGATAATGTCAAAGAGTTCGAGTTATTTGTGAATGTATGAGTTAGAATTTGATTTTGTGATCGTTACTTTATAAATTTATGACTAATGAGAATAGTAAAAATATTGTCGAGGATGTCTAACTGTCATTTTTCCTATTTTATAGGATAAATTGAAATTATGATTTTTTTTTTCTTTCCGATCATTTAAGCTTAATTATGACGACTTCAGGGATATATTCTCTTTAGAGTAAAGATATGAAATGCTTAATTTAATAATGCAAGACCACAAAACTATTCTTGAATATTACAACTCCATTTTCTTGATTTAGGATGGTACACTAATTTGTAGTTTTAATATAATAACAAAATGCTAATAACGACATAAAAACCATAACAACAATATAATAACAATTTAATTTATAGGTTGGTCTTATGAATTTTTGTATCTTAATTCTAATTTTACAAAATTTAAAAATCTTGCATATTGGTTACCAAATTTATGTCAGCACATAAAATGTTGCATTTTGGTCCTAAAAGTGGATTCTTTAAAATCTTGAATTATGGTCTCCCAAATTGTAAATCTTTCAGTAATGCATTTTTTAGCGCCATGCATCTTTCATCATCTTCGATTTCCTAAAGCCATGATAGGGAGGGACCGTGCATATTTCAGAATTGCATTAATGTTCTCTATAATGTTGGTAGTCAACATGTCGCATCTTCAAACTAAAAATGAGATTGGACACATCTATGAAAATTGACATCTATCTCGAAATAATTCATAGCTTTAGAATGTATTACTTTATGTTGTATATAAATTTTCAACTATAGGGCCAGCCCACAAGTAAAGCTACTAAAGAGCCCAAGTCAAAAAATAAAGTTAGTAATGGGCCCAAGCTTATAAACAAATGCCTACGAGTCCAAAATCAGGAAAATAAAGGGCGCAAGCAAACAAAAGGCTTGTAAAATAATTTAATTACTTTAAATTGAAAGACTTCATTAGTTACGAGGTTTATGAACTCTTATCGAGACCTTACACTCAAATGTGTAAAGACCCTTATAAAAAACGATAAACCTCTTTAATTACGAGATCTATGAAATCTTGTCGAGGTTTTACACTTAAATGTGTGAGGATCCTTATAAAAAATGAGAGACCTATTTAATTATGATGCCTATGAATTTCCACTAAAGTCTTACACTTAAACATGTAAGAACTTTCATAAAAAAAAATTCTTTAATTATGAGGTCTATGAACTCCTATCTAGACCTTACACTTAATTGTGTGAAGACCCTCATGAAAAAAAAGAAGTGGTTTCCTTAATTGGAAACCTATAGTTATCTTCCAAAGGTAAGAGCGCAACCACAAAATGTCATATCCCAGAATCCTTGGAGTGTGACCGGCAAAAAATAAGATTAACTTGTCTCCCTCAGCCTCATATTACCATGCAACTTAAGGACATAACCTTTATAACATGTTATATACAAATTAAAAATGTATACATGGATCTTCATCCAAATTAACACATATTTATATTGCACAAAATGGACTCAGTTCATCAGAAACTGTTAAAGGGCTTTATGCCCATGACATACATATAAACCAACCATCATCAAATGCATATATATGATCACTGATTTATAAAATACAACTAGGGTTATAATACCTGAGCCAAACACAACTATGCATATGTGGACCCAAAACCCTTAGTGACTGCATGTCGATAACCTGATCCACTGACTTGCCTTCAAAGATAACTGCTATACATTTGGATTATACATAGAACCTACAAAACTGAATTGAAGAGAGGAGTAAGTCTTAGAAAGACTTAGTGAGTAACTACGCACTTGATCGGATAGAAAAACAATCGATACCCAGGGCTATGCACTTGATCGGGCAGAGGGAAGATTATATTTGAATTCATGGATCAATTTTGAAGCACATGCACACACATGCAAACATATACATATATATATATATATATATTTATACATACACACACACACACACATACATACATACATACATATATATGTATGTATATGTATGTATATATATCATAAATAAGGATTTCATATTAAAATCATATACATAATTATAATCATAATCATAATTATAAACATTACATAAGAAAAATATAAATAAATAAATAAAGTATAAGTATTTCACTCACAAGTCTTGCGATCACTATTTAAATGAAGTCCGGATCAATGGGAACTAGACTGTCTCTCCCTCAGAGTATCTATAATGCAGTATTAATGAATATTGTTAGAGAAATCAGAGTAAAAACATTTACGAAGCTAATGTATAAAATACTAAACGTGCTCGAATATATCCCAAATTTAGGCCTAAACAACTAACATTACTCAGGATTTGACTGAACTTAAGTCGGATTAAGCGAACATGACTATGGCATAAAAGGCCCAACTTAATGTTAATGACAAGGTTGCACAAAACAACCACTTTACCAGCTTTGTTGTGAACTTATCCGAAAAGATATGAAGCTAAATTTTGGATATATTGTACCTCTATGTGTCTAGTTTCTATAGCCTTTTACGGTGTCTCATTCGAAGTTCTAGAACTCAATTTATGTCCACATGAACAGACACTATTCTAGTGAACCTTAATTTCATGTATCACATAATTTAATACAAATATGGTTCATAAATCACAATGGAACCATTCATAATGCTTCAATCATCATTAATAAGCATTAGAAATGTAATTAAATATACAATTACTCTTATTGTACTAAAATTCTCAATTTAATCTTCATCTTCATCTTTAATAAACACAACATCAACTCATAAACTAATATATTAACTAAACCCTAGCATAAAATTTTAAGTTCACAATATAATAAACAAATCAACACAAAATTTTATAAACTAAAATTCACAGATAGATCAAACTTACCTATTCTCCATTTTCCATTCACTTTCTTTATTTCTTTATTTCTTCCTTTCTTTCTCTTTGATCGTTTCCTCCTTCTCCCTTCACCTTTTCACGGTTTCATCTATTCATTTCTTAAATTAAAAATCAATATTTTAATTATTTAATAATGCATTAATTTAATCAATGGTCTAAATTAAAATTTGAAATCCAATGGCTAAGATTTTGCCAACTTGCTTCCACTTTACTTAGCCAAAAATAAATTAAATTATTTAATTTAATATATGACCAAAATTAAGCCAACACATTAAACAAATGGAGAGTTAGAAATGAAAGTAGAATTGATGACTAAGATTTGAAGAAAATAAATGGGTTTAGATTCTATATTTGGGCCTAAGCATAGTTCATAGACTAAATTTATATTCTTGAACCTAAAGCATAACTCATGAGCTTAAACACATCATTGGGCTCAAAATTTATTTATACACTTCAGCCCACTCAATTCTAGTTTTGTTTGATTCCAATAATGTCCAGAGAAGCACGAGATATTACATAAAAAATGGAAAGAAAATAACTAAATTCCTACCAAAGGGTAAACATTCAATTATTTACAAAAGAAGAAGATAATAAAAAATATCACACTTAGTCTGATATATGAAAAAAATACACATGGTATAAATTTAAGAAGTCACGAATGCCATATGACACAAACATTATGACACCTGTAAAATAAATTATCCAACAGCAGTAAAATCAGAAGGCTCAGTATAAAAACTTAAAATTCAACTAATGAGGTGAGTGATAGATTAACAGTATGAAGTAATATTTTAATTTTTAAAACTTCTCTCTCTAAATTAAGAATTTAAGTAACTGACTTGATCATCAGAAGGTTAACGTTGGCAAACCCGCTAAAGCCTCTAATTTTGCTTTGTTTTACAGAAGAGAGAGAATATCAGCGAATCAAGGCATGACAGGTAGAGAGAGATCACATCATCAATGCTAATTGGTTGAGCAAATAAATGTTTCAACACTCGCAATTTTTCATACCTCGACATGAACATATCACTCATTCATCTTATATTTTGCGTTGACATTCCCTTGAATGTAATACGTACAAAAATCATGTGATACTTCTAGAAAAATTGCATTAATCCCCTACTTGATGTTACTATGATGGTCTAATTCGAACACCAAATTGTGTACTACTTCAATTATATCTCAAAGTTTGAGCAAAATCACTCCCATAATGTATCATTTTTGGAATAACCAACCCTAAATGCCAAGGGATAAGTTTGATCATTTCCATCAACAACGGTCGCAACAAACAATCCCCTTGTTATGGTACTTGGGTAATAACAATGGAAAATTATTTGGAGAGTTGAACTAAAACCCTGAATAAAAGCGCCAAAGGCCATGAAGAAGTATAAAAAATGATCATTGTCATCATTCTCTTTATGAGTAACTGTACTTGGGTAATAACAATGGAAAAAATAAAATACAAGTTAATAATACAATTTAACCCATAAGTTAACAATATATTTTAACATATAAGTTAAATACAACAATAGTAATGCATATGACTTGGTTGGATCTTCGACAACCATTATATGTGTTGTTTCTTTAGCAAGTCACTTCTTATGGTACAACACATGCACTCTACATTTCTTATGTATGTCATTCCGAATGTTATCTGGAGTGTAAATTCTACTAGGATCTTGAAGTTTGTCCTTTATTACTTCATCAATCAGTCGAGCTTGACAGTGTCTATATTTCAAATAGTTGGTTATATCAGTGTGAACTATGTCGATGTGAGTAACTCAAAAATATATATTTGTATTGATCTTAATTGCCCGAACTCACCATTTGCCTTCCATTTGATACGCATTTCATCTCTAACTGATATGATGGGGACTTGTAAATGGTAAACTAGAAATGTTTCTTTAATGCCACCTCGAGGTTGTGATATGGAGAGCATTCTCCATAATCATCTTTAATACGATAAAATGGAGAGATATGCAGTACATGTCACGCCCCAACCCTAGGGTTTACCTGTGACAATCGTTTCAAACTCTCATGATACAATCTATACATCCCGAATGTATCAAAAGAGTTCGTAAGGCTTTCCTGTCAATAACTAAAACCAGTAAATAGTTTATAAAAATAAATTCCCATCCTTGGGATTCTCAACATTAAAGAATTGATCATCTATGATCAATTCATCCACAATAAAATTAAGTAATAAAATATCAATATGGAAATTATTTTCACTTGGGTTGAACAAAACATAAGCAATTACATAATCATTTAGTTTCCAAATATATTTTAAACTCTAATTACATTTATCTAGTAGGACAAACTACAAAATGTGAGTCAAGAAGAATCTAACTAGAGCGTTGTAGGCTCTTTACCGCTACCACAAGTCCTGCGAGTACTAATGCTTCTAACCTGAAAGTTGTAATTGTGAAGAGTGAGTATACAACTATACTCAATGAGTAAATACATACATGCACACGCATTTTCAAATTCTCAAATATTGAGATTTCATTAAAATCATGCTCGAAAATACATATATATTTTGACATAATCAAATAATGAGAAAATAACTCATTGGTCTGCAAACAGTTACAATTAGTCTATACTGGGATGGCCATACTTTCTCGATCGCTACCTTGGTTGAGGTAACGTCGAAAACCATAAGTGAGTCTTTTAATGCATAAAATCATATGCAATGCTTTCTTTATAAAATAGCAAATCATATCTCATGTTTTACAAAATCACTTTATTAAGGTAAAACATGAATTATAAAATACTGCCCGTCTCACTGATGTTGATCTCGAGTAGTCATTTGGTGACAAAGTGACTGTCCTTGTTATATCCGTCAAATCCATAAGATCTCTATCAAGCAGCCAAGACTTTCTATAGGGTCTCTATAACAGCACATATGTGCATGACACACAGTGGGCTTGTCATGGCTTTTCCCCATTATACTAGCCACACTGCGGCTTACTCACCTATGCGGCGTCTCGTAAGTTCATCCATAGGCTACCTCCCAATATATACAGTTAATAAACGGCCCATGCTATATACAAATATTCGGCCTTACAGACTTCATCACCAAAATACATGCTTAAAAATAAATCAAATAATTTTTCCACAATGGATATAAATCATTTAAGAAAAACAGGCCTCCCGGCCATTTTCGCATGTATATCAAGTACTTTTATCAATTAGCAGACCAATACATCAAAATATTCCAATATCATATCAAACATGTATAAACAATTCATTTCAAATTCACTTTATTAATAAAACAGCTTGATTGACACACAAACATACATATATGTATCACACACATATATTTACATATTTAATACATGTATAAATTTACTTACAGTAAGGGAGGGTAACCACTCCACTACTGATCTTCGCGTTTACTTGGTCCTTCTTTCGAGTTTTTGGAATCTAATACCACACATGAATAATATAGTAAATTCCACGATTCTAAATAAATCATCATACATGCACTAAATGCAATATTTGTGGAAAACATATCTAAAATTTATTAATTGACACATATCACTTCACAAGGCTTTCTAATGGCTGCCATTTATTTGATTTCCATGTTTTCGTGGGTTCGGAACCGTCAACACTCAATCGACTAATTCCAAGAACTCGAAAATTTACTCACAACAAGGAGAGGTTAACTACTCCCAATACTGATTCTCGCGTCTACTTGGTCCTTCTTCCGAGTTGTCGGAACTTAATACCACACATGTATAATATAGTAAATTCTACAATTCTAAATAAATCATCATACATAAACTAAATGCAATGCTCGTAGAAAACATGTCTAAAATTTATTAATTGACACGTATCACTTCATGAGGCTTTCTAATGGCTGTCATTTATCTAATTTCTATATTTTTTTAGGTTCGAAACCGTCAACACTCAACTGATCAACTCCAAGAACTCAAAAATTTTAAAACCAAGACTCAATATATGTTATCCCAAAGAATTCAATACTCGTTATACTCATATCATGAGTTGACTTAAGTCATCTAAGCATCTTTAATGTGTCAACTAATCATGATTAATGTATTTGTTAAACTGAATATTATAAAATAACTATTTTACCCTTAAGTTCGAATAACAGAGTTTATAATTTCTACCTTTTTAGAAAAATTTTATCCTTAAAATATTGTTATTGCATAGATTGCTTAGGCTCCCAAGTTATGTCCTCGGCATTTGCATTCCGCTATACAACTTCTACCACAAGAATAGGTTTACTTCTCAAAACTTGATCCTTTTAACTGACTAATCCCACGGGATAAATATCATATTTTAAAACATCCCTCAACTCTTTTAGAGGTGTCTCTAAAATATGTTATGAATATGGCACATACCTTTTTAACCTCGAAACATGAAATATATTGTGAATTCCTGCCAACTCTAATGGCAGTTAAAATTTGTGGGCTACCATGCCTTTTTATGTACCGACCCTGGCCTTCTGTATGGTTACAGTCAGCTCCCTGTTAGCCCATATCTAAACTACTGAGTTACCGCCGTTATAACCCAATAAATAGGTGAAGCAACTTCCCTCAAATCCGAAAATGAATCACCCTTTTCCAAGGTAATACTTTTTAAAATACCATATCAAAATTTAAAACTCTTTGTCGGTGATTAGCATGAGACTTCTGTCTGTCTTATGTCACCATCATTCTTTCGCGAATAATCTTATTCTTCTTAATGTTAAATTTTATTAATTCCACATTTTCTAGTTTTCTTTCACTGACTTCATTCCAACATAAGGGTGTTCATTACTTTCCACCATATAAGGCTTCATACATAGCCATGCTAATGTTAATTGAATAACTGTAATTATATACAAATTCAATCGACAACAGGTGCAGATCCTATCTACCTTAAAACTCTATAATAGATGCCCAATAAAGAGCTAATTCCTCTAAGGTCTGTTGTTATCCATCCCTTTGCCTTTCTTTCTTAGTCTCAAAATATATGACAATTATCAAGTTAATCATCAGACAAAGAAGCTGTAATGCCTCCACCGCTACGTGGCACTTTGTGGGTCCCATAACCCTCTAAGAGGTGGCCCCCATAGTGATGTGGCGTCCATGCCCACAAAGCTTCACGGCCCACAAGCAAAATTTGTCCGCATTGGCCCAAGGCCTCGCGGCTTTGTGACTCCGTAACCCCAGCCCAAGTTGACTTATTTCCACAAAGTTCGCCTCCCCCACGACTTGAACACAAGATTTAGGTCTCTTGTGTGCAAGGTGGGTATCAATTCTTGTGTTCAAGTTGTGGGGGAGGCAAACTTCGTGGAAATAAGTCAGCTTGGGCTGGGGTCACGGAGTCACAAAGCCGCGAGGCCTTGGGCCAATGAGGACAAATTCTGCTTGTGGGCCGTGAAGCTTTGCGGGCATGGACGCAACATCACTACGGGGGTTACCTCTTAGAGGGTTATGAAACCCACAAAGTGCCACATAGCGGTAGGTGGATTACATTAAAAATTAGGAGAATTGGTACTCACTCACCTTTCACACAGGAGACCTAAGTTCTGTGTTTAAGCTGTGGGGGAGGTGAACTTCGTGGAAATAAGTCAGCTTGGGCTGGGGCTATGAAGTCACAAAGCTGCGAGGCCTTAGGCCGTGAGGCTTTGCGGGCATAAACGCCACATCACTACAGAGGCCACCTCTTGGAGGGTTATGGGACTCACAAAGTGCCACGTAGTAGTGAGGGTATTACAGAAGCACTCACAATCACAGACAAAGTATTCTTTTCGCCTAAAAATGCATATTTTATATTTAAGAGTAATGGTTTCAACTCAACAATTGGTGCTTGCATATTAAAAGGAAGAGGTAATGGCTTACCTTTGCCTAAATTCTTAAAATTCATATATCTTTACTTTGGCCTAGAAGATGCAGCCTCTACTAGACATGTTAAAACCTCCAAATCGTCTTCTTGACTTATCTTTGTACTCACTAAATAGGTCTCAAGAGGTTTTTTTTTTTTTTAATATTTTCAACCTTAAAATCTCACTGACTAACTCATCTATCGCAAATTTTAATCACATGATAAGAAAAAGAAGGAAATTTAACAGCTTAAATAAATTAAACTCAACTCTTCTTCACCCACTTACCTCACCAAGTTGCTTACCACTTCTCAAAGTGATAGCCTTGCTCTTTTAAATTGACTTTTTTTTTACTAGGCAAATTACCATGTTCATAAGAATTAATGGAATTAGCTGATTGCCTCAATTGCATCTCCATATTTATGTTGTTGCCTATTAAAATTAGAAATAAATTGAACTTGTTCTGCTTGCATGCGGTCAAAATTCATATGAACACCTTCTCACCAATTACAACTTAAACTAAAAGTAGAATTTACATTACCAAGCTCACCGAGCATTTTTTTTATACCAAAGAATTAATCTTGGCATTCAACATATTTATGTCATCTACATCATACATACCTAGAACTCTCTTTGGTATATCTCTTCCATTTAACCATTGATAATTATTATAAGTTATTTCTTCTGACAACTTATATGCATCATCATCTAAACTATGAATATATAATATTGACTTAAAATCCGTATAACTACCTCTAACAATTTTTATAATAAATATTAATGGTAATGTAACCAATATATAAATTTTACAGAACTGTAAATATAGGAACTACATTGGTTTCTATGAGTCTCCCCTATAATCTGGGTCAATCAAACTTGTAATTTAACATAAAATACTTCAAAAAATTTCAACGTTTAAATATACTCCTAAAACTTATATACTGGAAAACAACCTCATGGATCTCCTTGAATATACATATGTATTAATAAAATTAATTCAAATTACCATAACAACTTGAAAAATCATCAAATCACAAAACTATATCGACTAATATCGCTATACTACATAAAATCAATTAATTAATCTCTAAGAGAATCCCATAATATTTCAAGATTAAATTAACAAAAGAATTCCATAACATTGTCATATAATCTAACTTGAAAATAATTACCATGACGTACATAAAAGTGATATCACTAAAATTTCAATTCTTTACTCCTATAATTAACATATCATATAAGTATATACCAATATTAGAACTGCACACAGTTATAACACTAAGACTTAGTTTATAAGTAAAATTCTTGTTTACAAAGGAAGATACATAAGAAGATTTACCCATAATTGTGATGTCATAAAACAATCAAAAGTATATTACAATGTCATCCTCACACAGTCAGAGTTTGATCGATTCCTAGTTGATTTACTCGATCATTAACATCTTTAAAAGTTATCTAACAAAACAATATAAATTATGTGTATACGATGTCATATATCAGAAACCATTAACATCCACAGTCTCCAAAAGCATGCACCAAACAAAATCTTGAAGATAAAACACGCCCAAAGACCATTTACTAGAAAACTAAACAAACTTGGACAGCGTACATTCATCATAGGCTAATTAATTGGAAACTTATGAGTGGACCACGATAGTGCCCCAACAACAATTCTCTTGTAATAATAATTTGACAAACATATGACCAAATTATACTCCAAAACAATATCACAATATAAATATTTGGTTAGATAATCCCCTAATAGACTTTGTTGCAATACTTCTTAAAACACCAAAACATATCTTGTAGTTTGTGCCACAAAACCCATATCTACTCAAAAAGGTTTGAGAAATCAAATTGAGCTTAATGACAACTATATCATTATAATATCATTGATAATATGCTAATATTATAATTTAAATCATGTAATCCTTAGACCCGATGACTCTTGGAACTCCAAGCAGTCAGAAAAATCATGTACGGAGGCTATCACTCATAGATTGAATGGCAAATCTAGGTCCCTCCTCAGCAAAAGAAAAAGAAAAAAAAAGTCATAATTTTGTAAATTTGTAGTCAATAATAAAGCAACAGAAAGAATACTTCAATAACCGAGGTAAACTAATGACTAGAAGTACAATAAATCGTATATATAACTTCAAATGAATATCGCAGCAATCAATTTTAGATCACTTGATATTCCAAGAAAGAGACGATATCTATCACAAAACTTTATGAAGTCATCACAGAAAACTTAATTTTTAAGAAATATGATAATTTAATACCGCAACAAGAAGCAGGTAAAACAAAACCCCAATACTGTAATAAGCAATCCACTCCTAAAATGGCATGCAAATTCTGAATCTTAAGTATAAAGAGATTTGCCTCTTTGGGTATAGGTAGTCTCTCCCACTATCACCACACACTGTCTAAGCACAGTATTTTTCTGAGCAATCATTCTTTAATAGTGTATGTACTAATGAATGATCTATTAGATCTAGGGTCTAAAAAAATGTATGTGATCTAACCAAAGATTAACACCATACCTGTGATCTAACCAAAGATCAACACTATACCTGTGATCACATCAGGATTTACTTGAGCTTGTTCCTGGTTTCAAGCAAAAACTTTAGTCTGAACCCTAGGCTGGTTTCTCTTACACCCTAAGTTAAGAAAATGTAGAAGGTCGACCCAAAGTGAAATGTTTGGTCAACTCAGTTTTTCCCAAACTTTAGCAATTCTTTTTTTTTCTTATTTATATATATAATCTGTCTGCCCACAATGAAAGCACATCAGTGGAGTACCACAAGCACCACTAAGTTGCTTACTACAATAAGGGCATTTACTAACTTCTTGTGTCTGCTGAGAACCTGAAGTAGACTTAAAAACATCATATCCCTATCTAAATCTAAATCTAAATCCAGGAGATTCACTTAAAAAAAGAAAGATTATGAGCAAGGTTAAGAATAGGAGCATCGCTAGATAAACCACTACTGCGGCACTTCTTCAATGACTGACCTATCGAGACATTTAAATCTTTTATCTCTTAAAGGTCTACCGTTGTCTTTCTTTTCCCCCATCAACTTTCCTATCCAAAGTGCTAAATGTACTATCCCTCGGTAACTCAGAGCATCGGTTACTAACATCAGTTCCCTGATGTTCCCATTTAGTCCCACCTCAAACTTGACTTAAAGAGTTCCTTCATTGGCAAACTCGGGAATAACTCTATTAGCTCTTTCAACTGAGTCTTATATTCTAACACTATCTTGACTATCTGTTTTATATTCTAGAACTCTTGTTTTTTTCTAGTTGTTATGGTAGTATATAGAGTATTAATTCTGAAATTGTCTCAGAAGATTAGCTCAAGTCAACTGTGACCTTAAATTTGAATAATATATTTTACCGGTAAGTGACAACATTGTCTTGTAATAACTTTACAATCACTCTCGACTTATCCTCATCTACAGTACCCATATCCTGCAGATTTTGTCGTACCTATCTCATCATTTACTTGCCACTACAACATCAAAAGTTCCTGAAGAAGATACACACCTCAACTATCTAGCTTCTTTAATCAACTTGAAAAGTTTATACTCTGGTCTAAATGACTCTGCAGAGACTGCATGAATTGCTGGCATTAGGGTGCTATCATTGGTTCACTAAGTGGGTGTCTTAAGGGAACTTGCTCAAGATGAGCTAGTGTCTGGTTCTAGGCATTCTAATATGCCCTAAAACTGTCCACATCTCTGGTGGCAACTTTAACTAGCATTTCCATACCAAGCTATAAAAATGGAGTTGCTTGTACTGGTTGAGGAAACTGGGATACTTATAAGTAATCTACCAGTTCTTCTTCAAGTAATAGTACCTTATGGGGTCTATTCCTTCCTTTTTCCGTACACAGAGTAAGTATGCATCTTTACTTACTACATAAAGAACAAAGTTTGATCATATATGTTTTACAATAGCATAAACCTATATACGACTTAACTCACGTAATGTCTACTGGATAATTTAAGAAATCATTTTCAAAATATGTTTAACCCGTTTTAAAATCACAGCTATTTTCAAAACCTTTTAATCTCTTTTTCGTACCAAGGGCTCTGGTACCACAAAAATTGTCACGTCTAGACCCTGATGTCCACCCGTGACAATTGTCACAAACTCTCATGATACAATCTATGCACCCTAAATGTATTAAAAGAGCTTGTAAGACTTTCTTGTCAATAACCAAAACCTAAAAATAGTTTATAATAATAAATTCTCATCATTGGGATTATTAACATCAAAGAATTGATCATTTATGATCAATTTATCCACAATAAAATCAAGTAATAAAATATCAATATGGAAATCATTTCCACTTGTGTTGAACAAAACATAAGCAATTACATAATCATTTAGTTTCCAGATGTATTTTAAAATCTAATTACATTTATCCAGTGAGAAAAACTACAAAATGTGAATAAAAAAGAATCTAACTAGAGCGTCGTAGGCTCTCTACCGCTATCACAAGCTCTGCGAGTATTAACGCTCATAACCTGAAAACTGTAATTATGAGGAGTGAGTATACAACTATACTCAGCGAATAAATACACACATACATATACATACATACATGCACAAGCATTTTCAAATTCTTAGATATTGAGATCTCATTAACTTCATGCTCGAAAATACATATATATTTTGATATAATCAAATAATGAGAAAATAATTCATTGGTCTACAAACAGTTACAATTAATCTATATTGGAATAACCATACTTTCTCGACCGCTACCTTGGCCGAGATAACGTCGAAACCATTAGTGAGTATTTTAATGCATAAAACTATCTGCAATACATTCTTTATAAAATAGCAAATTATATCTCATGTTTTACAAAATCATTTTATTAAGGTAAAACATGAAATATAAAATACCATCCGTCTCACTGATGTTAGTTCCGAGTAGTCACTTGATAACAAAGTGGCTGTCCTCGTCATATCCGTCAAATCCATAAGATCCCTATCAAGCCGCCAGGACTTTCCATAGGGTTTCTATAACAGCACATACGTGTATGACACATAGTGGGCTTGCCATGGCCTTTCCCCCTTATACCAACCACACTACAGCCCACTCACCTATACGGCCTCTCATAGGTCTGTTCATAGACTACCTCCTTATATATACAGTCAATAAACAGGCTCATTGACCATATACAAATATTCAGCCTTACCGGCCTCATCATCAAAATTAATGGTTAAAAACAAATTAAATCATTTTTCCATAATAGATATAAATCATTTAAGTAAAATAAGTCTCCTTAGCCATTTCAGCATGTAATCAAATACTTTTATCAATCAGTAGACCAATACATCAAAACATCCCAATACCATGTCAAACATGTATAAACAATTCATTTTAAATTTATTTTATTAATAAAACAGCTTGATTGACACACAAACATATATATATATATATATATATATATGTATCACATATATATATATATTTACATATTTAATGCATGTATAAATTTACTTACAATAAGGGGAGGGTAACAACTTCTACTACTGATCCTCGCATCTACTTGGTCCTTCTTCCGGATTCTCGGAACCTAATACCACATATGCATAATATAGTAAATTTTACAATTCTAAATAAATTATCATACATGCACTAAATACAATATTCGTGGAAAACATGTCTAAAATTTATTAATTGACACCTATCACTTCACGAGACTTTCTAACGGTTATCATTTATCTAATTTTCATGTTTTCGTGGGTTCGGAAATGTTAATACTCAATCGAGCGACTCTAAGAACTTAAAAATTTTAAAACCAAGACTCAATATATGCTATCCCAAAGTATTCAATACTCGTTATACTCATATCATGAGTTGACTTAAGTTACCTAAGCCTTGTTAATGTGTCAACTAATCATAAACTATGAACGTGTTAAACTGAAAAATGACTATTTTACCCTTAAGTTCGAATAACAAAGTTTACAGTATAAAAGTATATAGAGGTGGAGAGTAATGTTGAGGAAATGTTTTATTCTAACCTATTGGTTGCATTGCAAGTATTATACAGATGATTTAGTTACTTTTACTAGAAGAACTAAACGCAAGTACTTAACAACTAATATTACTGCCACGCATGCTACTTTCATAGAAAGGTTCTTCACCAACTATGTTGTCCACACTGATCAACATCAAAATATAACCCTTTACACCAATAATATGCTCATTATTTGTATTTTCAAAGGTTTCGAGTTTAGAATTATTTGTAATATATGTTGGTTGTGTAGGTCCAAAAGATGAGTCTTATGTACTCTCTAACTCTCGTTCTAATACTAAATTCTATTATATTTATCTGTAAGAAATTGAACAACGAGCGTAAAAAAATCTTCATACTTGATATTTTCTAATACGCGCTTCGGTCATACTTTTATTCTACCAGTATTTTTCTCTTTTCCATTTAATAACAATTTTCAAGAGCCTATGTAATGAATAATTATGGTAACAAACACATTTATACGTAAAAAAGATAGTAAAGTTTATTAAATACACATGCTTGAAACACCAAAATGCACTCAACATTTTGAGTGCACACAATGTCATTATTAGTTTACAAATAAGAAATATAAATATGAAAGTTTATGATAATCAAATGGACAGATTTCTTAACTTATATTTTCAGGGACAAAAATACGATATTTTCTAAGTTTGGAAAATATTGACTAAAACGCAAAATTTTCAAAATTGTACCCCTTTTCGAGCACATGCATTTTTATTTTTAGTTTATAAATGTGAAACATAAATATAAAAGTTTTTGAAAATGAAATTGAAAGATATTCGAACTCTTACTTTCGGGGACAAAAATGTAAAATTTTTAAAAATTTTAAAATATTGATTAAAATAAAAAATATTTAAAGTCGAACCCCATTTCGAGCACACACAATGTCATTACAAATGAAAAATATAAACATGAAAGTTTTTTAGGACCAAATTGAAATATTTCTAAATAATACTTTAAAAGACCAAAATGCAAGATTTTTAAAGTTTTAAAAATGAATCAAATTATAAAATTTTCAAAATTAGAATGCGAGCACACATTATTTGCTCGAATTTTGGAGTTTGAGCACACGTAGTTTTCTACCAAAAGTTGTTGATTTTCCAGCAACAACAACCACCAAAATCTCCTATTTTTCGGCCACATCAACCCATGCATTTTTCGGCCAAATTAAACACCAAAACACAAGCATTTCCCTGCCAAAATCAATGACAAAGCATCCCAAACACAAATGACAATCAAAATATTCAACAATTTTCTCAAAACTTGCTGAAAAAGCAACGGATTTTCGAATAACAAAACCCAAAAATAATAAATAAAAAAAAATCCCAAACACAAACTTACCTGGAAAAATAAAATGTTTCAAGAAAGAGTATTGTGTGTAAAAAAAGTGATTTCGGGTACTAGAACGAAATGTAAAAAGAAAAAGTTTGTTTAATTTTTTTTTGTAATTGAGAGCATTTTCGATCAAATATTGATTCTTTTATCAATTTAGTAAAAAAAAAAACCTAATTATTTATGTAAAATGAGAGATCAAAGTGGTCATTTTAAAAAAAAAATTCTTATTATATATGTAGTACAAAAAGAATTAAAATTTTAATATATTATAAAAAACATAAACCAAATCCTTGCTCAACCTCATGTAAACGGAGTTTGTACTCTAAATATCTAGTGCTATTTTAACAGAGTTTACGAGTTGAAACAAATAACACATATAGTCACATCAAGTATATAGTTAAAAAAAAAGCCTCATAGACTCATAGTCATATTCTTAAAATTGTATCACATGGAGACTTTATAATAATCATGGTAAATTTTTTATTAAATAATTAAATATGTGTTCTTTCATATTATTCAATCAATTATATTTGCTTTGTAAATTTTATTTAATGTAAAAATATTTTTAACATGTGAATACAAGTATATAAAAATAAAACACTTTAAGAACATAGATGTTGAAATTATTTAGAATTTATTAAAATATGTACATTCATTCAAATTTATTCAGAATTTTCTATATATATATATATATATAATTTAAGTCTATAAATATGCAATTGTAGATTTAACACACAAATTGAGAATTGCGATGAAAAAAATTGAGAATAATAATAAAAGAATTGGAGATTGTAGCATAAATATTATAAAAAAAATTAAAATTAAAAAAAGAAGGGTACATTTTAATACATTATTCGCTTCCCTGAATGCAAAATAGTGGTATTAAGAAAATTAAAATAAGTGGGTTGGATCGGAGGTTTAGCTTATGTGGAGGAGGAGAAGAGGAAGAGCCCCCACAAAGTGGGTGAGGGTGGAAGATAAGTTGTGCCCAAGATAAGTTGCACCCAACCCTGCATGGTACCGTATTTGTCGGTAAACCATTCAACATGGCACGCTTACCAGTTAGGCCCCCTCAACCTTGCCACGTATGCAGGCATTCCCCAGCACTCTTAATTACTCCTCTCTATTCTATCCACTACTTGATGAAATTGATTGAGGTTCATGCATGGTACATTCAGTTGTACCACGTAATTTTACGCTTTATCAAACACTTCCTATTCATTCGTTGTAATTCACCGACTCTTAACTAAAAAAATATTATTAGATTAAGGTGACATGACAATCATGAATTATATTTTAATTAATAAAAAAAAAAAAAAAGAGAGAGAGAGATAGAAATGGAGTAGTAAGAACGAACAAACAAGAAGTTCCTTTGAGAATATTACAAATCGAAATGCAAGTTTAGTAATGATAAAATATGGGATGCCTCAACATTGAGGAACAATCAATCCATGGACATAAATAAATATAACATCACATAGCAAAGCAAGAGAACAATGTTTGGCTTTGCTCCAAATCAATCCACCACAATTTTATTCAAATCCCTCTAATTTTAATCTCCATTCATCCGTTGGGCGCGTGAATCTCCGATGCGGTTGCCTTAGAAAATTCGTTTCATAAAGATGTATATATTATCGGGAGACAGTTTACCGTTAGTTGTCATT
Organism: Cedrela odorata; assembly: GCA_035584115.1. Classification (NCBI taxonomy): domain Eukaryota; kingdom Viridiplantae; phylum Streptophyta; class Magnoliopsida; order Sapindales; family Meliaceae; genus Cedrela; species Cedrela odorata. Next base: position 15,413,365 of record JAXCLQ010000001.1, on the reverse strand, counting down.
TCAGTGGAGTCGATTACAAATCAATTAATTAAATTAATTGTAATAATCATTTTAAAACTAAGTTTATTATTATTATTATTATTATTATTATTATTATTATCCAATAGTCATGTGTATTTAATTTCTTAATTTAATCCCAATGTTCAACACCAAAATCATATGTCCCAAAAGTGTGCAACTACCAAGTACTTACTGACTCTAAATAAACAATAAATGTTGTATAAACAATTTGTACCACACAATATCAAGCAAAACCAATGATACCTTTTTCAGAAATCCATATCCATATCCATATCCATTTACTGCATACACGTGTTCAACAACTCTTTCGTCTTCAACTGTGATTTAAAGCATATATATATATATAT
>JAXCLQ010000001.1:15401817-15412897 GCA_035584115.1 Cedrela odorata | reverse complement strand
TATATTATCTTTAAAATACTTATGTTATTTTAACTTTATAATACAATCCATATTATTTGCTGTTATATTATATATATATATATCTTTTAATAAAAATTTAAAAAAATTGTATTTTTTTAAGAGTAATTATTATTATTATTATTATTTAAAAACTTATAATAATACCATAAATAAATACTCAAAATATAGTATATGTAACGTAGGCATGTTTACATGTACTAGTGTAAGGTTCAATAGATAGTGGAGGCCCCACACACAAAAGCAGAACCGTCAAATTTGATTTTGTACGCAGAAAATGGAGTGAGTGTGAGTCTGTCGGTCTGTCCAGCTCTAGTGAAGTCTCGCAGCCACTTCTTGTTTAGTTATAATTGAAAATAAATCAATGTGTAGTCGTACTAATAGCAAAGAGCGGCGCAATGTGGCCACTGGACATTGGACAATTACAAAGCGTCAAAATCATTTTTGTCCTTTAGCGCAGTGAGAAAAATGAAGAGAAAGATGACCTTCTTATCTTCGGGCCTGCCTGCCTGCCTGCCTGCTAAGTACATCCATTGTAACACCGAAGCTGAAAAGTAAATACATATTAACACACACATAGAGCCAACTTAAAATCTTCTGATCACAAAATTTCTCTGTTTCCCATCGTCTCACCTTCTCCTCCTCTCCCTCTACGGAAGAAGAACTGAAGAAGAAAGAAAGAAAGAAAACAAAAGGAATCATTATTAAAAATAGAAAATAAAAATCTTACCAGAGATAGTAGCAACTCTTTGTGCTTGGCATCTGAAATGATTCATAATTTCTCCCATCATTTTCTTTCCATTTATGTGCTCTAAATTTCAGAGTTGAGTTACTTGATTATTTATTTTCTGTCATGGTAAGTCTCCAACATTAATTGTACATTTTCTCTGTTTGTTTATTTGATTCCTTTTAGTTCAACTGTGATTTCTCATCTAATGAATTCAATTTCCTTAGAGGATGAATCACTGTGTTCCGGATTTTGAAATGGACGATGATTATTCGATCCCTACATCTTCAATTCTAACTCGCCCAAAAAAATCAGCCACGTAAGTTCTCTCTACTTGCATAATTCTAATTCCAATTTGAGTTTTACTTGACTTTTGAGAGTTAAATGAACAGCTCTGAGGACGATGTTATGGAGCTTCTCTGGCAAAACGGTCAAGTTGTTTTGCAGAGCCAGAATCATAGATCTTTCAAGAAACCACCCCCGTCAAAATTCGATGACGCCGTAATCCCAGCCGACCAATCAGCTTCCAAAGATATCCCTTCATCACATCACCACCACCAGCAAGACCACCTGTTCATGCAAGAAGATGAAATGGCTTCCTGGCTTCACTATCCACTCAACGAAACAAATTTTGACTCCGATTTTTGTGCCGATCTTCTTCATCCAGCTCCTTGCGTTACTTCCGTGACTACTACAGCTACCGCCGCTCCCGTACGTGCAACTCACGCGACCGAATCACCACCACAACAAAATACGAGCACTGTCGCTTCGGCAGCTTCAAGGCCTCCGATTCCTCCTCCTAGAAGGATGGAGAATTTCGTTCATTTTCCAAGGCATAAGCCGAGGACGCAAGTATCGGGACCATCCTATTCAAAGAACGTTGTCGTCATAGAATCGACGGTGGTGGACTCCAGCGATACGCCAGCCGTGGGGCCTGAATCTAGGGTTTCGGAAGCGATGAGGAGTACGGAGGGGGCGTGGGGCGTAAAGAACGGATGCGGGAACATGAGCGGCGGTGGAGCGGCTGGTACTTCATCTGCTGGTGGGGTTGCAGCAAGAGATTTAGCCACGAATGAAATGACGGTGACGTCATCACCGGCTCATAAACTACCCGCTGAGGATCGTAAACGTAAAGGCAGAGAAAATGACGACGAATGGTACAGCGAGGTAAGTCGTTCACTAATTTTACTGTAGTAAGTTGTTTGAATGTTTTAAGTATTTTCTTGACTATCGTGCGCGGGAGGGTGACGTTAACCAACGTGAGCACATCCGTACTCTCTCTCCTCGGGATGCCTAACACTTATTCGGTGCACGTTAGCATCCTGTCGTTTGTGGTAGATCGATGGTTGAATCATCAGTTCAGTAGTTCTCTTCACTCAATACACGTAACACTGGCATCTTACGTGTAATTGCCACGTGTATGGTTTGGAAATGGAAACGGCAGAGTGCCAAATTGGTTTTAACGCTATTTTGATGGATGATGATTGGAGGAGGGTATACGCTGCGGTGAGCACCTAATCGTAGAATATTAATATTTTAATTTGTAAGATGGTTTTAGGGTCGTTAAATGACGGCGCTGATCACAGAACTGGTATAGTCGTCCTGTCAATTGGTTTTTTTTTTTTTGTTTTAGATATCGTTGTATTGAGCGTATTACAGGTTTGACCAGAATAAAAAGAGAAAAAGAAAAGAAAGAGGGTAATCCTTTTTTCATTGTTTATTCTGTTGTGGTTTTATTTTACTTTTACTTTTCTATCTGTAGCCCTTTAACCTCGGTGCAATTGGGCTGATGGTTAGTTTACAAGTATAAGAGAGTAAAAGTGCTTGCAGGAGTAGCACTATGATCAAAATTATGTTACTAGAGATAATTAATGTGGTGTTTTCTGCTATGAGATGTGGATGCGCATTTGGCTATCAAATATTTGTTAATAGTGTTATCAATGTTGGTGGGATGGTGATCAGTCACTACAAGGGAAGATAGTTAGAACTTGTTGCTTTGGATTCTTTTATTTGTCCAAAACAATTAATGTCGAACTAGACACTTAACAGTGGATATATATCTTCCCTGCTGTAATTCAGAAAAGTGTACGTCGATAAAGCCATCATTAAACTAGTGGTGGGGGAGCAGTAGTATGATAATGGTTTTGAAGTGAGCAGTTTTTGATAATTGATGTCCCTTTAGCAGCAACTTTAGTTTAAACAAAAGAACTTTTTAATTGTCTTGCACCTTAGAGGTGGAGTGTTGAGTACTTAAGCCACAGAGTGAAGCATCGGATTTTTCTGTTGATGCTCCATCCTTGCCAAGGTAGTTATCACTAGCGGATGTATATTAATTATTCTGTAGTTTCATCATCCTGAAAGTTGATGGAGACAGTTTATGATGTTGATATTTAAACTGAGTTTGTCAAATGGATGGCTGCTTAGATTCCAGTTCTATCAGATGTGTCCAATGATATGGCAAATGCTTGCATTCGGCAGCTTTAAGCAAAGGTCAGGCAGATATCTTGGCATTTACAAATGCTTGCTGCTTAAGTGCAAGAATACTAGAATAGGTGGTGCCCTTCCTGTAATATTAGCATCTAAAAGAGGTGTCAAAACAAATTATCTTCCCATATTAGAAAGACAGATTGCATATATATTGTGCCGGTGCTTGTTACTTTATGTTTTGGGCATAAAAATTCCTTACTCTCATGTCATCCCTCCTTGCAATTATAAATAATTATGTAATTTTCATCTGTTCTTTTTCCTGAAGGATGTTGAATTGGAATCTATTGACACAAAGAAACAAACTCGTGGATCAACATCTACTAAGAAATCTCGATCTGCAGAGGTCCACAATCTCTCGGAGAGGGTTTGTATTCGAACTGATGTTAAAGTTTGTTGAGAGATTTTACTGTCCATATGCTCTCCTTCTGTGCAAAGAGTAATTTTGCATTCATATGCAGAGACGCAGAGATAGGATAAATGAAAAGATGAGGGCTTTGCAAGAACTCATACCTCGTTGCAACAAGGTAGTCGTGTATATTATTAATCTTCGTGTTGATAATTACTTTTGAGAATTCATTCTCAAGATTAAGGATTTTACTTTTCTTTCCCTAAGTTTTTGATCCTTTTTTTTCTGAGTTTCAGTCAGACAAAGCTTCAATGCTGGATGAGGCAATTGAGTATCTTAAATCCCTTCAGTTGCAAGTGCAGGTATAGTCTAACTATCTCGATTTTTAATTATCAAAAGTTGTTTGATGATTTTTAATACTGGATATTGACTGACAGAAACTATGTTCATGGGATTTAAAATGTATGATGACTTTCCAATTTAATTCTTCGTTGTATTAGAGCTTTTTGTCAGATATGGTTTTGTACTCTGAATTGATGGAGTAGTTAAACTGTTATTGATGTCTTCTGTTTGTACAACATGCCAATATTTAATGTAATTTGTCTCAAGAACATATATAGATCTCTAAGTAACACATATAGATCATGAATTTAATTTATACTACTGCACTAGTGAAGCTGTATTCAACAAATAATCTTGTCTCATTTTTAAAGTTTACAAGCACGAGCCTACAAGCTAGTCCTAAGTTTTTTTAATGCAACAGGATTAACTTTGTCACAAATAATCTAATCCCAAGTCCTTATCCCACATACCAGATGTGCACCCCAAGAGGATTTGTTAAATATCAGCATGTTCTGGACATTTTCTGGAAGCGTATCTATGAAGATAACTTGATCTCCTCCAGATTGAAAAATTAGGAGGAAGAACTGTGCTTTTATATCTATGTAAGAAAACCATGTTCTTATCTAACTAGCTAAAATGGCACAATCCTTGTTACGTCAATTTTTACAAATAATAAGACTGATGCGATGCCTCTAGTAGTTCCTTTACTTCAATAACAGCCCTAAATCAACATAATTAAGCTTCCTTTCACCTTAATTTAACTTTTGCTCTATGCTGGGACTATGCACTAATGTCACTGAAACAAAATTGAGTCAATATTCTTATGTAACATAATTTCCAGATTTATGACATTTTCATTCAACAATCAATGATTGGCATTTGTTTCATCTCTGGATATTTAACCAGTCCTATTCTTATGATGAAGCTCTCTGTGCAATATTTATAACAAAAATTACTCTTAACTAATTTCTGCAGATGATGTCAATGGGATTTGGCATGGTCCCCATGATGTTCCCGGGTGTCCAGCAGTACATGCCAAACATGGGGATGGGAATTGGGATGGGCATGGGCTTGGAAATGGGAATGAGTCGGCCTATGATGCCATTTCCTAACGTTTTAGCTGGTTCAGCCTTGCCAACACCAGCTGCTGCAGCTCATTTGGGTCCTAGGTTTCCAATGCCTGCCTTTCATATGCCACCTGTCCCCGATCTATCTAGAGTACAAGCAGCTAACCAGTCAGATCCCCAGTTAAATTCATTTGGCATGCAAAACCCAAACCAGCCACAGGCCACAAATTTTGCCAATCCTTATCAGCAGTATCTTGCCCTCCACCAGATGCAGTTACCTCTACAACAGGTAAACATACAACTTCTTTTTTTACCTAGAACTAACAGCATTGATGTGTGTGACATTTTTCCATCTTCATCATTTCCTCTTGATTCTTTCAGTCGTGGCAGTATTAGCAGGATATTTCCATGCACTACCATGATACATCGCCTCTCTCCTTCCTGCCCCACCTCCCAAACTCAAATTAACCAAATCCCTTCAAAACTCTCGTGTAAGAGGGATTAGATCCCCGGATCTCTTGTACAAGTGTATAAGACCTTAACAGTTGAGCTAGTTGCCATCCGCGAAATTCAATTAATTACTCTCCGTTCTTGTCTCATTACTTGAGAAAACAATTAAGTGATCTTGGGGTCAGTCTTGAACTTGGTAATTTTCAAGGACAAAAAAAAAAAAAAAAAAAAAATCATAAACCTTCTTCAATCTGTTCTATCATCATTGTCTTGGGAGTTTTCAGTTGACACCTCTTCTTTTTACAGAGCCAACCGATGATCCAGCCAAGTGCAAACAAACCAAGTACCAGTAAGGGAGCTGAAAATCCTGAAAATTACCCATCAGGTAGGTTCTTTTATTTAAATATCTATGTATTGCTATAAAATTTAATCAGTTAGAGCATGTAATGAAAGAAAAATACAGATTTTTCTGGCCATTACTGTTGACGTGTCTGCGGTACCCTTTTGCTTGTCACTTCAGTTGATGACTTTGTGTAACATAGGCCTCCACTTCAATTTAGGATGACAATGGTTCTGGCAATCTTTGTTTTTGAAATGAAAGGATAAAATGATGACATATGTTAGTTTCAATGAATATTGTGGTGAATGGCATCATTCTATTTAATTGTCACAGTCCAATCTTGCACAATATTCTGAAATTCTTTTCATTTTTCTGGATGATAATGTAAAGGTACATGATATGACAAGCTTATATTTGATACCGGCCAAAGATTGGAAGTTGCGATACTCTGTTGTGTTTCTATAGTGGGTTGAGTTGGGTTGCATATGATCATGGAAGCAGAATGAACATATATGAATGATGGGAGACTGCTGTGAATTGCAGGTTGAAGTTTATTCTGCAAAAATCACTTGTAAAGGCTGTGTTATCTGCCAAGTTTTGTAGTGTAAGAGGACCACCACCGCCCAGCTGAGAGCAGCTTTTGCTAATTTGATAACATAACACATCTAACATGTAATTATTATACCTCAAAATGTAAAATTATTTTATTTGCCTGCTTTGACTCTGACTACACGCCTTCTTTTTTTCTTTCCCTTTTTTATTTTTAACATAATTTGGTTATTAAAATTTTGAAAAATGCTTGTGGGGGTCAATTCATATCCATGTCGGCAGTTGCTGCCAGCGGAGAGATGCAAATGCTATCACTCTTTGACGATGGTTGTTGATACCTTGTTCTTCTTGCACAGAGATTTCCTATCATGCTGTCACTCAATTAGCACTCTGAATAGTATCATCATATTCATAGCATGGCATGGCATACTTTTTTTTTTTTTTCATAAATTTTTTTAAAAAAAGCGTTCATTCTAATATTGAAGGAAAATATTAGCCATACAATATGAATAGTATAGGAGCAAGTTGATGAGCAGCAAAGTAGAATATTTGCTTTAGGTCCTTAGTCAGGTCGGTCACTCTCTTGTACAGTAGTTGAATTCGGCCAAATCTTGATTTTGATTTGTGCTAATTGTTTAAGTTCAGCTCCTATGTGTCGAGCTGCCATCGTTGGCTGGGAAGCATTAATATTCTCCTTTAGAGTACGCTACTAAGCTTATGTTATGCATAAGTATTTCAGCTTACAAGGTCACACTGTAAAACTAAATTTCAGATTTCATCCTCGAGTCAAAACTGTACAACTAAATTTAAAATAAACCACTAGTCCTGTTTTTATTTTTATTTTTTATTTCAAGACTTCGAATCATCCAGACGAAAATAACTGAATATTCCGATCCATTAAAAATTAGAAGCAACTTTGACATCCAGGGCAAAGTTGTGCTGTGCCAAATCAGTTAACGAATGATGACAATTCAGAAAATCCTTACTGCAATGGAATCGTGGCTTGTCAAATTTCATGCAGATCTTTGCAATCAAACTGGCAAATAGGATTTAAACTTGAGAATTGACTTTTAATTCAAATTGTTGAGAGATAAAATCCCAAATGATCAAATAAAATTGGGTGTTTATAAAATACTTTATCGGATGTGCTTTCAAACGAATCAAAAGATATGATATTCTTAGTTGAGGAAGGAGGGTGTGAATACGGCAACATATGAGAACAGCAATTGTTACTTTTAGTGTTGTTTCTGAATATCTTCGCATAATTAATCCAAAGAAGAAAAAAATCTCTCTAGGTTAAGACACCAGGCACAACAATTGAGAAGGGGGATGCAATGCAACCTAAGAAAAATTGAAATATAGAGGGCTTTTGGCTTATGATCAACACAATTTTGTTCTAGCTTCCATAAGTTAACCTACATTCAACTTGCCACTAACCATAAAACTGAAGCCTTGACCAAGTTCAGGATGATAGCATAAATTCTCTTCAATATGATTACATCATGATTTGGAAAAAGATACACTGATGAAGCAGGTAAGCCTTGAAATACTCCTGTAGATTATTTAACTTTATGCCTTCTTCTGGTGACAACTGTTTGCCATCAGGAGCCTATAGAAGATAGAATCTGAAAATAAAAGACACCAAATTACCACGTAGAAGCTCAACATTCAAGTTTCTTGGTAACATTCTATGGTAATTCAGTAAGCATTCAACAATGGTTATAAGTTAGGATATATACTCTTAACTGCAATCAAAGACATACCTTATCAGTGAGTATGCGAAACGCCTCTAATCCCATAGCTTTGTCCAGTTCCTAACCAGTTTAACAACCAGGATTAGCATGTAATCTACCCCATTCATGCTTAAATGGTAGTAAGTAATTTGCAGAGAATATTATTTTCAAGTAAAAAGTTTGTGGCTAGAGAAATTCTAAGGTCTTCATTCAAGTTGAAATTACAGTACTCACATTCTGTGCATCAGGGCAACTATCAATACCCAAGATGAGTTTTTGAAGGCTTTCATCCTTCAATGCATGGCAGATTTCACTGGAAGAAGCTGTATTTGATAACATGACAAAGAGTTACATTTTGTGACTTACTATTGACTCAGGATTTAATTTTCTGAATAATATCTCCACCCTTGTTATGAACCATACCTATAGACTCAAATTGCTCTTTTCGCAACACCTCACCAGGTTCTTCCACACTTAATGGCCTTCCTACAGGCAGTTCCAGAACAACTGACAAGCATGAAAGTCGAGAAATTAAAATTATGTGAAAGCTTAGATAATTATGCTTGTATTATGATGATGAAAATCATTTGCATACATGAATACATTAATATGATTAAAACCATGTTTCTTGAACCCTGATGATTTCCAGAGATAGCAAATCAGGCATTGAAATAATTGTTCAAGGTCTTGAAAATCAAAATGATGAAGTTTAGTTTTGCCTATACCAAGAACCAGGAGAAGAATTGTTTCCTTCACCTAGCCAGAAACAAAAGAATAAGTGTTTCCTCATCAATATCAGAAAACATATCATTTCACCATTAAAAGTGATGCTCATTAATACTAGTTCTGTGTACACGCAGTTAAATTGTCAAAGATTGGAGCAAAAACATGTATGGAGGTGTTTATTGATACAAGAATGAGTAGGCTAAGAAAACAAACTAGTAACTAGGAAACTATGAGCAAGCCTATTCGTCTACGAACAAATAAGAGAAAGGGTAATGCCCTAACCATCACAAAATACAACACCACTATATCTAAAATTCATTAATGCAGAAACAAAAATTCATGAATGATCACAGGCAGTTTGAAAATACATGTATGTTTCAGCCATGAAAACTGCTGTGTTAGCTAATTGAATTGAATGCAGTTTGGGTAACAAAATTCTCACATGATTTCCCCTCAGCAGGTTCTGGCTTAACACATGGAGTTTCTGCATCAACCATTACTCACACATCAGTTCCCACAACTGGTAGCATGATAAAATGGCCACTACCAACATATTATATAGTAACAATGGTAAATACAAGATTATGTTTCTGAATTTATACTTCAGCAATTGTCGGTACAAACTCAAATCAATTTAATATGCTGTTGGTTTGTTAGTGATACTCTATATAAGAATAACCTCCATATAGTCATTCAAAAATCCGATCCCAATTTGGGTCAGCTATAAATAAAAATAAACTCTACATTGTAATAAATTATAAATATTTTACATCCTGTCTTTAGGAGCTTGACTCCATATAGTAATCATCTCTTTATTTTACTTTCAACTATCCAATTGTTTTGTTGCAAGAGAGTTATCGACTTGCATTCAATAAAATAAGTTAATTTCATCAATATTATAAATGTCCTTTCAAGTCCATGTGTCTAATTTCCCTCTTATTGGTGGCAAACTAGCTTCACATGAGGTGGAAACTAACCCAACAACCTTTATGTCACTTACACTAAGGATAACTAAGTCAAAACAATAATTTTTGTAATTACACTTTATTGTACTATTATTACCTCTATGGACTCTTGATTCGTAGCTACAATATAATGAAATTGGGCCATTGCACACAGAAAATATTCACTTATTCTTCTTTATCAAGTTACTTATATAATTATCACTTCCATTTTTCTGAATAATAATTGAATAAATACAAAATTAGTGTATATACAGATCGTGGCAACTCCCAATTACCTAAAACCTAGCAATTTCAAGGCAAAAGGAATTATAGACAACAGAAAAGAAATTTTGAAAAATATTTATGCTTTAAGATACACTAAAATGCTCTATCTCTCTGACAATGTTAAATTGGAAGCTTGCTCTCATACATAAAAATAAATAAATAAATAAATAAATAAATCAAATTAAAAGAGGGATACCTTTGTGTTTCTTGAAACAGACCAGAGAACAACTACAGGAAGCAAGAGGAAAAAACAAAAGAAAATTAGAACGACTAATGTTAAAAAGTTTTGGGCAAACAAAGAGCAAAAGAGGTCGATTGTTGTTGATCTTACTAAGGAGCAAGACAAGAGGGGCACTTGTACTTAGACTGAGCTTCGTTGCACACATGACATTGCCGAGTAGGAGGACCCATTCAAATTGATTTAATCTTCTTCGTTTTATCAGCTGTTTACTTAAGCAGAATCATTAACTCATATACTGTATTAAAAATTGAATTGGTCGAAACAATTCTCTTTTATTTTGTTATTAAAATCATCGCAGAAGACGAAGACTTACGATGATGGCGAAAGTTCAGTCGGTTCGGGTTTGGGCACTCTGCTGCCTGCGCCAAATTTTGGGAAAGTTTCCCCCAAGCAAGACAACTTGGGACTTGGGAGTTAAAAGGGAAAATTTCGAAAATAATTTTTTTTTTTTTGGTTAATCTTCCGTCTGCCAATCTAATCAACTTTAATTTAATTTTACTAAATAATTTAATTTTAAGTAATTTAAATAATTTTATCTTCATGATTAACTATACACTATATATAATTCCTAAATTTTAAAATTTTAAATCCTAAAACTACATATAATTCTTAAATTTTAAATTTTAAAATTTTAAATCCTAAAACTACGGTGTATCTTTTAAATTTTAAATTTAAATTTTTTTATTTTTTAAATTTACAGAATAAATAATAATTTATAAAATAAAATTTATTTATAATAAATTTTACTATAATTATATTTACAGAAAATGTAAATTTTAAAAAATAAAAAATATTATTATATAAATTTTTAAAAAATAAAAATAT
>JAXCLQ010000001.1:15380202-15401717 GCA_035584115.1 Cedrela odorata | reverse complement strand
ATAATTATATTTACAGAAAATGTAAATTTTAAAAAATAAAAAATATTATTATATAAATTTTTAAAAAATAAAAATATATTTTCAAATTTTCAAAATATAGAATTTTAATAATTTTATTATAATATAACAAAATTTTTAAAATAACTAATATATGTAACTAGTAAAAAAATAATTAAAAAAAATTTAAAAAATACACTAAAATATAACAAAAAAATAGCTTAAAAATTAATTTTAAAAAATTTCCAAAAAAAATTACTAAATGAATTTTGCTTGGGCAAAAGGCTCTAGCACAAACTTCCGCTCGGGCCAAAGGCCGGAGAATGTATTTTTTTTATTTTTTATATATTTAATTTTTAAAAAAATCATTAAAAAGTCTTAAAAACAAAAATTAATTATATAAAAATAATAATTATTTTATTTTTTTAATTTTTAATTTTTGTTATAATAAAAATATTTAAAATAAACAAATTAAATACAAAATTTTAAATTTTAAATTTACTGTATTTTAAAATTTAAAATTTTGTAAAATTACAAAAAAAATAATAATTTCAAAAAAAGTCACTTATTATTTATCATAAGTATATTTAAAAAATAAAGAAATTATTTGTTATATAAATTTTATTAAATAAAGAATTAAAAATGAAAAAAATAAAAAAAATCACTATACATATATACTATAGCTACAGAATTCTATAAAATTGATAATTATTTATTTAATAAAATAGCTTGAGCGGGCCTTTGCTCAGGCAGTACTACAGTGTATGTTTTAAATTTTAAAATTTAATTTCTTTATTTTTAAAATTTATAAAATAAATAATAATTTGTAAAATTAAATTTATTTACAATAAATTTTACTATAATTAAATTTACATAAAATGTAAATTTTAAAAAATAAAAATATTTTTTAAAAATTTTAAAATGTAAAATTTTAATAATTTTATTATAATATAAAAAAATAACTAATATATGTAGCTAGTAAAGAAGTAACAAAAATGAAAAACAAAAAAATACACTAAAATATAACAAAAAAATAACTTAAAAATTAATTTAAAAAATTGAAAAAAAAAATTGCTAAATGAATTTCGCTCAGGTCAAAGGCCTAAGCATTGGCTTCTGCTCGAGCCAAAGGTGTTAAATCCTGTTTTTTGAACATAAGGATAAACTAGTAATTTATATGACATTCATTTCACACATGCATGATAATGGTTAGTTGACACAGAATCGAAACTTAGGTGAATTTAAATTGAGTTAAATAATATAAATGAAATGAATTTGATGTTGTGATTTAGAATTTTTTTTTCATAAGTTAAATTTTGGTATGTTGCTTTACGCTGAAGTATTCGGCAATCTCGCTAACTATTTAGCGAGCGGGGTCAAGGGGTAGTGCCTTTGCGGGGATCCGGGGGATGGAGCCCTAGAAAATAATTTTATTTTAAGTTTTTGTGAGAAAGTGGATAATTGGATAGAAAATATCGATACTTGAGGCCAAGAATATCAATACATGAATAATGCAGATCGATATTTGGATTGAAAGTATTGATATATCGTCCAAATGTATCGATACATTAAGGTTACAGGTCGATACCTGATGAAGGGATCAATACCTTCATAAAATGTATCGATACTTTGCAAGTCCGAGACTTGAGAAGAAATTACAAACTGACCAGATCGATATCTATGGAGAAAGGTATCGATAAAAGGCAAAACAAAGAGTTCAAAAATAATTACGAGATAGACTAGATTAATACATTCATCAAAGTTATCGATATATAGTCAAACAGAGAGTTCGAAATTAATTACAAGTTGGACCAAATCGGTACCTTTATCAAAGGTATCGATACATGAACAAAACAGAGAGTTGAAAAATATTTACATGTTGAACCAGATCGATACCTTTAACAAAGGTATCAATACATTGAAAAGAAGGGATTGGTATATAAAGGTAAATGTATCGATACTCAAGATTGATAGAAATTCCAAAATACAGTTTTTAAGAGATGGATCGATACCCAATCCAAAGGTATCGATACCCAACTTAAAAGTATCGATACTTAGTCCAAAAGTATTGATATATAATGCTAATCAAGGTGAAATTTGACAGGCAAATTGGTTTTTTCGCCCATTTCTATAAATACCCATAAAGAGGATTCGACTCCAATGTCTTCTTCATTCGTACATTTCTCTCTATCTCTAAAAATACTCTCTCTCACACAAATTTAGCCAACCCTTTCAAATTCTTGGCCTACATTTGCAAATGGCTGTTGCCCAATGACTTTTCATCATTTCCTCTACACTTTGGTGCCACATTTGAGGTAAGAACAACAAGGATGAATAAGGGAGGAATTAGGTTTTTGCGAACTATGAGGGGCTTTTGCGTATAAATGGTAAACTAAGGTTTCTAAGGACTTCAACCAGTTCCAAGTAAGTCCATAAAACCATTTAAAGCTTGATTTCATGATTTTGAACATATTAGAAATTTAGGGTTACTGTTCACCCAAAAATTTACATTGAATTTGCGTAGTAAATCTAACTTGGTGTAATGAACTAGTATAATTGGAAGTATATAGACATTGTCTATGTGTTGAATGATCATTTGGAATATGTACATTTCGTTTTAGACGAAAATGTGAGTTAAGAACACTCACTACCATGAGATTTCATTGATAGAAATCAGTTAAATGACATCAGTTAGTAAACCTCATGGTGCGTCGTGTGTCAACTAAGAGATCGTAGCCATGTTTTTCATGAGCATTGCATTTAATGCATATACGTTAACTTAAGTGGAATCGTGGAATTCATTATATGTATGCATGTGTGGTATCAAGTTCTGAAAATCCAAGTGAGAGACCTACTAGACTTGAGGATCAGTAGTGGGAGTGGTTACCCTTCCCTTTGTTGTGAGTAAATTTATACATACACATTATGTAAATAAAATATATGTGATATTTATATGTACGCTTGTGTGTTAAACAAGTGTTTTGAAATGTTGAAATAAAACTTAAAATGAATGTTTTACATGTGCTTTACTTGGATATTGGGATATTTGATTATTTAGTTTGCTGTTATAAATACTTTGATTATATATACTAAAATGATCAGGGAGGCCTGATTTGTTTAAATATTTTATAATCATTGATGAAATGATTTGATTTGAAATATGTATATATATTAGTGATGAGGCCGGTAAGGCCAGTTATTGTTTATTGGCTAGTAGGCCATGTTATTGATTGTATATATAGAGAGGTAGTCTATGGACTGACTTGTTGAGAGACTGCATAAGTAAGTGGAGCCGTAGTGGGGCTGATATAAAGGGGAGAGGTCATGGCAAGCCCACTGTGTGTCGTGCACGTATGTGCAATTTTAGAGACTATGGAAAGTCTTGGCGGCTTGATAGGGATCTCATGAATTTGACGGATTATGAGGATAGTCACTCGTATCATCAAGTAACTACTCGGGGCCAATTTCAGTGAGGTGAGCTTGTTTTATAAATTGCATGTTTTCTAAGAAAATAAATGATTTTACAAAGCATGAGAATGATTTTCTATTTAATAAATCATCTTTGTATATGGTTTATGCATGAAGAGCTCACTTATAGTTACGGATTTTGTTCTTACCAAGGTAGCGTGTCGATGACATATGGCTAGCCCGATTGATTGTGTTTTAAAAATTATTAGAGACCAATGAAATGTTTTGTGAACATTGTTTTTAAATGACATGTAACTGTACATATGTGTTTCGAGTACATTGTGATATAAATTCCAATATCTGTATTTGAAAAATGCTTGTGCATATATGTATATCGATATATATGTATTTACTCACTGAGTATAGTTGTATACTCATTCCTCATCATTTCAACTTTCAATTTAGGCGCGTTAGTCATAGCGAGTCCAATGGTGGTGATAGAGAGCTTGAGAAGCTCCTGGTAGGTTTTTATCTTAACTTACTTGTATAATTCAGTATCCATTGGATATGTATTTTTATTTGGATTTGTGATTCCTGAAAAATTTGTAAAGTATTGTATCATAATTAAATATTATGTATGAAATTATTATTTTGTTTAACTCATATGATAAATGATTTGTTATATTTATATTTTATTTTCTAAACATGTTGTGGATGAATTGATTACGGAGATCAATTCTTTGAGAATACTCCCATACATGGGAAGTATGTTTTTAAACTGTTTTCAGGAGTGTAAGATTTACAAGTTAACCTTACAGATTCTTTTGATACGTTCTAGGCATAAAGAATGTATTAGAAGGTCTGTGACGATTATTACAGGTGAACCCTAAGGTCGAGCCGTGACAAAAAGCTCGAGCATGAATTTTTTTGTTTTTTATATATTTATTTTTAAAAAATTATTAAAAATATTTTAAAACAAAATTTAATTAAATAAAGATATTAGTTATTTTATTATTTTTTAATTTTTAATTTTTGTTATAATAAAAATATTTAAAATAAAGAAATGGATAACAAATTTTTAAAATTTAAATTTACTGTATTTTAAATTTTATAATTTTTTAGAATTACAAAAAAAATAAATAATAATTTCAAAAAGTCACTTATTATTTATCATATGTATATTTTAAAAATAAAGAAATTATTTGTTATATAAATTTTATTAAATAAAGAATTAAAAATAAAAAAAATAAGAAATTACTATACCACATGTACTGCAGCTACAATATGAGATACAATATTTTATAAATTTTTTATTTCTTTATTTAATTAAATGGCCCGAGCAAAGGGTTGCTTGGGCAGTACTGTAGAAACAGTACCGTGTTGTAACAGTACTAATAAATTTTATTTTTAAAAAAATGATATAAAATTGTAGAATTTAAAAAATAAAAAAATAATTTTAATATTTATTATTTATTAAGTATATTTAAAAAATATTTATTATAAAAATTTAATTAAATAAATAATTAATTTTTTATTATTTTGTATTATTTCTTATTTTAAAGTTTATTATTTTTATTTTTAAAAAAGAAACATTTAAAAAAATTCAAAACAAAAATTAAATAAATAAAAAATATTAGTTATTTTATTATTTTTATAATGTAATTTTTTTTATAATACAAATATTTAAAATAAAGAAATTGAAAAATAAAGAAATTGAAAAAAAAAACATGTAGAATTAATATATATATATATTGAATAGTTTTTTAAAATTACAATTTTTTTATTATTTAAGGAAACAAAAATATTAAATTTAATTATATAAATTTTATTTAAAAAAACTTAAACTTAAATAAAAAAAACATTAAAAAATGTATTAAGAAAGTTTATTTATTTTTTTATATATCTTCTAATTTTAATAAATTAAAAATTTTAAAATTAAGAAAATAAAAATATAAAAAAGGGCAACTAGCCCGAGGGTCCCACATGCTTGGGCCAAAGGCTCTTTATATATATATATATATATTTATATATTTATATATTTAACTTTGTAAATTATTTAATTTTTTATGTTATAAATTAAAAAAAAATTAAAGAAAAGCTAGCCAGGCAGGAGCCAGGCGGCTGGGCTTTGTTTCGTGCCGGGGTCAAATTCCCCGCCTTTTGCGTTGAATTATTTAATTTGAATTAATAATTCAAACAATAAATCTAATATTATTGATATGTCACTTACCCTATAACCAAACTACTTACCTTATCTCTCTCTCAAAATCTTCTCAAAATTCGGCTTCGACTTGTTTTCCAGCAACAAAATTGTAGGCAAAAAGATTATTTTTCTGCGAGTTTAAAAGATATGTTTATTGTTTATTATTAATTAGTTTAAATAAAAATTAAAGAAGGAAGTAGTTTCTTTAGAAAATGCCAACAGTGGTCGACTAGTAGTGGTGGTGCAAGATATAGCAATTTATTAGGAATTTTCAATATATAATATATATATATATATAAATTATAGTTAGTTATATAAAATTTTGGGAAAATTTATTAGAAATTTAAATAAATATATATATAAATTTAGTGCATAAATCTTTTTATCGAAAATTTATATATAAATTAATTAAGTATTTTAGTGATTATAGATAGATATTTAATTTTAATTAATTAAGTAATCTAAAATGTAGTTAAAAATTTAATTGTTGGTTCATATTATTAGAAATTTATAAAATATATATATATATATATATTTAAATATAAATACATAAATTTAGTAAATACATATTTTTACAGAAAATTTATATATACATTAATTAAGTATATTAGTGATTATATATATATATATAATTTTAATTAATTAAGTAAACTAAAATGTTATATATATAATTTAGTTAAAAATTTAATTGTTGGTGTAATTTATTAGAAATTTAATTAATTATGTTTGATTTCTCTACACTAGGAACATCTTCTAGTGTGGATCACCTCTTCTCTAATAGATTGTATGAGCTGATTTCGAGGTCGATCTGTTAGTATGCGGCTAATCAGCGGTTTGACAACAATAGATTGAATTTCGAGTGGAACATTTTAAGATTTCTGGTCTCTGACTAAATGAATCTCCTTTACATATGCTGTAAACAGTGTGCCGTTCTTGTAGTACAATGAACAGAAGTCACTGTACCAGCCTTTAATATATCGAATAGCAGCAAGTGCATGGACATAAGGCAACTGTTGCAAGTTAAAGCATTTACATTGACATGTCCATATGTTCAGATCGACTACAACATCTTCTCTTTTACCTTTTACTTCGTACTTGTGTTGAAAAACGAGAAATACTGAAAGTGTACGAAATACATAATCATCTTTTTTAATTTTATCGGCTGCTGCTTCAGTAAGGGTGTCTTCTTCAGTTTTTGCAACTTCTTCTCTCCTCTCATAGAATCAATGCTGCAATACTAACCGTATTTAATCCATCAAGGCTACAATTGAAAAAGTACCTGCATCCTTCAACAATACATTTATACTTTTTACAATGTTAGTAGTCATTATGTCAAACCGTCTTATTGAAAAATGACATCTAGTCCATCTGTGAAATCCAACATCATTTTCTAAGTAGACAGCGGCAGCATCAGGGTGTATCGACCTCAATTTGTCTATACGTTTCTCAAAATCGCTGAACACATACGCTTTTGTAAGTAAGATAATACCCCATAAGAAAAACGTTTTTTTTACAATCTTTCAGCTTGTATTTTGCTTTCAGATTTTCTTTAATATGATAAGAACAAAAGCTGTGGTATGACTCAAAAAATACTATCTGTACACCCTTAAGGATGCTATCATATTGGTCTAATACAAATACCAAAATCAGTTATTGGTCCAAGTGCACGTATTTTTTTTTCAATTTTTTAAATTAATTTTTAAGTTATTTATTTGTTATATTTTAGTATATTTTTTTCGTTTTTCATTTTTTTGTTACTTATTTACTAGCTACATATATTAGTTATTTTTTTATTATATTATAATAAAATTATTAAAATTCTATATTTAAAAAATTTTAAAATATATTTTTATTCTTTAAAAATTTACATAATAATATCTTTTATTTTTTAAAATTTACATTTTAATTTATTGTAAATAAATTAAAATTTGTAAATTATTATTTATTTTGTAAATTTAAAAAATAAAGAATTTAAAATTTAAAATTTAAAATATACATTGTAGTACTACCAGAGCAACATGATACTGTTTCTACAGTATCGCCCGAGTAAAGGCTCACTCAAGCCATTTAATCAAATAAATAAATAAAAATTTTATAAAATACAGTATATAAGTGCGTATTGTAACTACAGTACATATAAATACAGTGATTTCTTATTCTTTTTTCATTTCTAATTTTTTATTTAATAAAATTTATATAACAAATAATTTCTTTATTATTAAAATATACAAATGAGAAATAATAAGTGATGATATTATTATTTATTTGTTTTTATAATTTTAAAAAATTATAAAATTTAAAAATATAGTAAATTTAAAATTTAAAATTATGTTTTCAATTTCTTTATTTTAAATATTTTTATTATAACAAAAATAAAAAAAAAATAACTAATATATTTATTTAATTAATTTTTGCTTTTAAAACTTTTTTAATGTTTTTTTAAATAATTATAATAAACAAAAAAAATACGTGCTCGGACTAATGGCTAGAGTGAAATTCATTTGGCAATTTTTTTTTTCAATTTTTTTAAATTAATTTTTAAGTTATTTTTTTTCAAATATTTTAGTGTATTTTTTTATTTTTCATATTTTTATTACTTCTTTACCAGCCATACATATTAGTTATGTTTTTTTTGTTTTTTTAAAATAAATTTTTTGTTATATTATAATAAAATTATTAAAATTCTATATTTTGAAAATTTTAAAACATATTTTTATTTTTTAAAAAATTTACATAATAATATATTTTATTTTTGAAAATTTACATTTTATGTAAATTTAATTATAGTAAAATTTATTATAAATAAATTTAATTTTACAAATTATTATTTATGCTGTAAATTTAAAAAATAAAAAAATTAAAATTAAAAATTTGAAATATGCATTATAGTTTTAAGGTTTAAATTGTACACTACAACGATATATTATAGCGCATAGTTAATTATGAGAATAAAATCGTTTAAATTATTTAAAATTGAATCGTTTAATAAAATTAAATTAAAATAGTCATATTAATAAACTGAGAATAAAAAAAAAATTGTTTTCAAAATTTTCCCTTATTATAAATTTTTTTCAAAGGCAAATTTATAACTTTATTTAAAATCGCCACCTTGCAATTCATAAATTACGACTCACTTGACAATCATGTTGGGAAAATCTGAGATATACGCTACAGTAAAGTTTAATTATCTTATAGTCTGAAGAAAACAGTACCTCTTTCAATAGAAACAAAAAATTTTTCTGAATTTAATTGCCATTGCTTTTGCTGGGCAAGCGAGGTTATCGTTAAAGCATTATATCTGAGATGCATTATAGGTCGGTTTATTGTTATGCTATCAAATAATGGCCTCAAGAAGAATGAACAACATTAAATAAAATAAATATATATATATAAAAAAAAACACCAACAGGCATTACTTCAGAATGAATTCAAGCAATGAAGCTATAAGCAGGCTGCTACACAAACAATACAAAGGACGATATTCTAATAGAACTGAACTGAAGGTGATATTCCCAAACAGAACTATCATTACTTTAGAAAAAAAAATCTTTAAAATTGAAACAGAAAGCAGCAGCTTCGGAAGTTGAAACAGTTTAATTTGGAAATTACATCAAATAAGATGCGAACAAAGTAAAGAGTACATGTTGAATAATCTCACATATAAAGCCCTTCTGGCACCCCTTCTTTCTTCTTGAACATCACCTTTTCCTTTGCTTTCTTAAAATCTGTGTGCGTCACCTGAAGCATAAATATAAAAACATATTTAGATAATCTGCAAAATTGGCTTGAAACATACTTAGATACTCTGCAAAATTGGTTCGAAATCCTACCAAAACAGTCTTCTAAAAATGTCTACTACAGATCTTAAACATAGAACTTCTGGAAATCCTACTAAAATGGAGTCTAATAACACTTCCCACAAATCTTAACACAAAAGGTTACTAGGCTAATATTGGTATGAAGCAGCAGTTTTCCAGAAATCATAACATCAAGGATGGTTAACATTCTTCAAAATAAGCCCATCTCTCTGTCTGCATTAACCCAAGGGCACAAGGGAAACTTGACCACCTACACTCATTCTCTACAGAAATGCCTGTGGTTATTGAGCTTCATTACTTAACATGCCAAGGAACTTCAATTTTGAGTACTTTTTTAATAACTCAGTCTCATTACAAGTGCACAGGTGTATTAATTAATACAAACAAACTTACTAGTCAGTGAAAGATTGTATCTCCGGAACACAGGAACCAACAGAAAAGTCATCAGTTAGCATATTAAGCTCACCTTCATGCGGCGCTCTCTCAAAGCAAGTAAACCAGCTTCAGTACATATAGCCTTTATATCAGCTCCAGAGAACTCATCTTTGGTCATAACAAACTCTTCCAAGTTGACGTCATCAGCCAAGGTCATCCTTGATGTGTGAATCTGAAATCCACAAATATAAATATCAGTTAGTGAATCAAAGAAGCAGGCTTAATAGATTTTTTTTTTTTTAATATATCTTTATTATTTTTAAGCAGCAGGAGTAACAGATTCAACCAGTACATAAGTGCACTGCTTTCATATGCTCAAGAAATATCATACATACCTGGAAAATACGCCTCCTTGTTTTGATATCAGGAAGAGGAAATTCAATCTTTCTATCTATTCGACCAGGCCGAAGCAAAGCTGGATCAAGACTTTCAATTCGGTTTGTTGCAAGAATAACTTTGACATCTCCTCTTGAATCAAAACCATCCAACTGGTTCAGCAACTCCAACATGGTCCTCTGAATTTCACGTTCACCACCTGAGTGGGCATCATACCTGTAGGCATACAGTATTCGTTGAACAAAAACATTCTCAAGAACAAGATTAGTTTGGTCAGAGGTGAGTCAATAACTAATTACCTCTTTGTACCAACAGCATCAATTTCATCAATGAAGACAATAGAAGGTGACAGATCGTCAGCAACTCTAAAAAGTTCCCTCACTAATTTTGGTCCATCTCCCAAATACTTTTGAATTAATTCACTACCAACAACACGCAAGAAAGTTGCTGATGTTGAATTCGCAACAGCCTGAAAAAATAGGAAGAGGTGATATAATTGCAAGCAATACAGAAATGCAACCCTAAGAGGCCATACAAAACAAGACATAAGTCATTGCCAATGTTTAAAAAGCACTTACTATGAACAAAAGGAAAAAACTTCAATATGTCTGTTGGTTCCTGACTATTTCGAACAATATATAATACGTAAAGCTGAAAATACAAGTCCATAACAAATAATAGCACCAAAAGCCGTAGTACACGATTCCTTGTGTCTCCCAAAACAGACATACCAAAAATGCCAGTCCTTGTGCACGGCATACAGCTCAAGGTTCAGTGTGTAAAATGACCAACAATCTTACAGATAATTAAAGAAGAGCAGCGGCTAATTACATGAGAAAACACGAGCTTAAATGAAACAAAAGTGCAAATTGCTGTTTATATGCATGCTTAAAGATGCACACTAGCACAGCAGAATCTGCCACATCAATATAGAACAGTGAAGATGATTGTAAACCAATTAGACGCTGTATGCTGGCAAAATATGAAAATAAAGTTGCAAAAGATCTTATATAAGGCACACTTCTATGTCAGAGCACAAAAAGCAAGACCAAATACAATGATTTGAAAGGTTGACGGTGAAAATTAATGGAAACCCAGTAATGTAAGGATGCCTAAATTTACTGCTGAGAAGATCATTTGCACTCAATTCACATAACGTTTCTTTAGAAAAGAAAAAAGGTGAATAAACAGAGCAACTTAATCTACTGCCAAATAGTTGTCACAGTCACACAGGTACACAAAAGTTAAGCATAAAGAAAATAATGCAGTCAGTGAGTAGAAACACATGACAGATTGATAAAGCAACAGTCTAACAGCAAATACATTCATACATTCAAGTACACACCTTCGCAAGTAGTGTCTTGCCTGTTCCAGGCTCTCCATACAATATGACACCTTTAGGAGGCTTGATACCAATGTCTTCATATAGCTCAGGATGAGTCAGAGGAAGCTCAACAGCTTCTTTAATCTCCTGTATTTGGGCATCTAAACCTCCAATATCAGCATAAGACTCCAATGGAGCCTTCTCAACCTTCATAACAGACACCATTGGATCAACTTCATCTTGCAGAAGCCCAACAACGGAAAGAACCTGTTCAAAGACCATAAAGGAGTGTTAGAACTTGCAAATTTAAACTGTTTACTGATTCATTGATAGCAAAAGCACTATGTCAAAACAAGTACAAACCAATCTTCAGTTTGAAACAGAATATAATATATTATGCTTCATGAAAGAAAATTATAAATACAAATACACACAGTATAAAAAGTAACATAGTAAGCACAAGATAGACCGTCAAAGTTTAACCCAATTCCGTAATCTCCTTAGAATCCACAGAATCCAAAGGCACATTTCAAAATTTCTCAACTTCACATAAATGCATTTGAAAAAAGACAGTGCCATCAAGCTTGTAAATTTTGAAAAAGATTGCATTTTTGACATCCTAATATCCTCAATACTTCATGATATTTCGTTTTGCTCAAATCTATAGACATTTGTACACAAGAAATAAAGCCAGAAGATAAATTTGGGTGAATTTAGCAATAACTCCGTGCCCTTAGCTCAATCTATCCCAACTTACATTCAAAACCCTAACTTTATTCCAAATTAATCCCTCACCGCCCATAAAAAGTCAGTAGCAAACCCTAAAATTTAAATTGAAATACCTTGTTGTGCATCAAAATAGCACAGCCAGGCTCTAGCTGATCCTTATCGACAAATGACAAAATGCCCACGTAGTACTCGGGCCCCACCGACGAAGAAACAATGGCGTGATTCTCATCAATCAGCTCCTCCAAATTCCCAACGCTCATCGGCGACCCTCTCAGATCGTCAACCTTTGACCGATCTTCCTCGGCCTTCTCTTCTTGCGGCTTTAATCTCTCCTGATTGGCAACGAACTCTTCTTCCATCAACAGATAATCCTTTATCCTCTCAAGCTTTAACAGCCTTAGCTTGCACTTAGTCAGCGGCGTAACGGTCGGAAGTCGGGCCGCCGCTTCAGGTCCCTTCTGTTTTCTCTGTTTGCGTCCGACTCGGGCCGGGGGCGCCGCCGGCTCAAATTTCTTGTCCTTCTTGTCGGCTCCGTCCCCCTTCCGGTCTCCTCCTGGACCTTGCCTGTTTAGACCGCCCGGTGTGCCCTGACCCATGGCTTCTTGCGATTTCTAACAGAGAAAGAGAGAGAGAGAGTTGGCTTTGGGATCAAGTTACTATGCTTGCTGCTCGTAAGCCGAGAGATTTTTATATAGAGCAAATGAGAATAGAGGGAGTCTGCGTTGGGCTTTGGAAGAGTTTTTTTGGCTGGCCCGGAATATTATTGAGCCTGGTTCATTTGAGGTGGGCTCAATTTGGAGAAAGTATCTCTAAATACACCCCATGTAGTATTCTACTATAAGCAACTCGTTTTATAATTTATTCTAATCTTTTGGGGTGCATTAATTGTGTTCTTGATCGTGCTCTCGAATTCATTCAATATTTTGGTCAGAATCTTGAATATTATATGATTATTAGATATATAAAACCTACTTTATGAAAATTAAATTCTAGATTATTCTTTTGAATCACATTCTCAATTCTAATAAGTACCTTAATTACTTTAAGTATGCAGTGGCGTAGTCATAAGAATAAGATAATGGAGACTATATTAAATAACGATAAAATAAAATTAAAGGTCTAAGTGTATCAATAAACAATTACTCACAAAATAATATTAAGAACAAATAATTTATATACATAGATCTCATTAAAATTAATATAAATCAAGCTTAAAAGGAGAGAAAAAAAAAAGTAAATATAATATATTATAATAATAATTTTACCAAAATCAAAGTATTAAATTTTGGCAATCAAGCTTAAAGTATAATAAGTGCTATTCTAAATTAATATATTGCAAAAAAAAAAAAAAGTTAAAAAATAAAAATAATAAGTTAGTAATTTAATATTATAGCAAGAAATAAAATATTGTTTATTTGAATTGAATTTATAAATTTAATTAATTAGGTGAAAAGATAAAATAAATATTAGCGATTTAATTTTATTCAAGTTTATTAGAATAATAAAAAAAAAAAAAAAAGACAATAGAGTTGTTATAAATACTAAGCAATATCTGTCTACAAATTTCAATTTGTCTTAATCAGGCTAAGGATCCCATTTGTATGCAAATATATATTTCTTCTGCTTCTCGCTGTATGCGAATATTCCTTCCTCTTTGGTCAGCCACCGGCAGAAATCAAACCCACAAAACTTCTCCAAAAAACTTGTCATCAAGCTTGAATACAGTAAACTTTACGACCACCAACCCACCACATGTTGCAGAAGAATACAGTTGACGACTTGAAGTTTATGCGAAATTTCCAAATATACTCTTCACGTACAGCGATGTGGTGGACACTCAAATCATCGTCGCCGGATTTGCAACGAGTCTCCATGGTGATTTCTTGATCGTCCGAAACCACAGGGGTCAGCAGAGGTAGGAAGATAACATCATTAAGAGCCCACAGAGTCGAAGAAGCATTAGGCTTATTATCTTCATCCATCATGGCATCAAAAACTTTCTTACTCTCATTTACTCCATTGAGGTACTTGTTAAAATTCTTCTTAAGCATTTTGGTCTCTTTCTTGAGTGCTTCTACTTAGCCCCTCAAAACTTTGTTCTCCTCGGCTAAAGTAACCTCCCTCTCCAACTCTTGAGTAGCTTTACCTGAATCCTAGGGTACTTTATTCACGACGACTATCCTCTTCTTTTTCTCCTCGTCCCTTTGGCATATGACCATATTTCGAGAATCCTTTATAATTATATAATCTGACTTAAGTTCTGCTTACCTCCTCTTGAAATCATCTAGCTCATCCCTGAGGGCTTGAACCTGTGGATTGACATTATACACTTATGGGAGTTGCTCTAAAAAGAAGAAGTTAGAAAAATTCAAGTAAAAGAAACCAAGACAAATGGAAAAGTCAAATATGAATAGTAACTTAAAGTCTAAACTTCAAAGCCTCAATAGGAACTTAATGCATGCCCTTAAGTGCACTCCTAGCTCGAATAAACTCTTCCCAAGAGAGTTGAGGAGGTAAGAAAAGAGCAACTGTAGGGAACGTCAACATCGAAGCTTGTGGCTGAGGGTTGATTAAGGGAAGCATCCCTCCAGAGATTGACCCAGTGGTTCGTTGATATGTCAAAGAAACCCGAGACTCTAGATTGGTAGCATGATGTGACACTTCATGTTGTTGGTTGCCCTCTTGGTTTGAAGATGATCCTGCTAGATTTTTTTTATTGCTGTTGAAATGTCTTCCTGTTAGCAAACCTTTTAGTTCTCTTTACTAGTGCATCATTCTATCCTTGTGAATTCATCGTCATTCTCTTTCTTTTTGTTTCACTTAGAGGGCTAGAAGCAAGGTAAGGGATTTGAGCATGAATTCCGACGGTTGCTAAAGAAGTAAGCTTAAGAAGTTCTACCAGGTTGCACTCCTCTATCTTTAGTTCACGCTTAAATTCAACCCTCGCACTCTTTTGAGGAGTGAGCTCTGTACTAGTCCAAATGGTTAATAGGAAAGGAGAATTAATGCCAATAAACAAACAAGTAAAAAATTTGAGTATAGAAAAAAAAGAGGGGTCACCAATATGGCTCACGATTGTTCTTAGGAACTGTGATATAACGTTCCAAGTCACTCTCTTCAAACTCTTACTCTCCCTTCAAAAAAATAAAAAAATAACAAGACTTCCACCTAGGGTAAGAAGTATTGTTTACAAAGATAAAGAAAGCATCTTGAGAAGAAACTAGGTAATACCACCCTAGGCTACCAGGATCTGATTGAAGATAAAAAAGTCTTGAATCTCAGCAATGGAAGGTCCATTAAAATCTAACCTCCTCCATAAATCCCATAATCATGTAACCATCCTCCAACTACTAGGGACAAGTTGAGCTGGGGTAAAGTTGAAAGCATTTAATACCTTACGGATAAAAGCATGGAAAGATATACGAACCCTATCTTCCAAAACCATCTTCATTATTCCTATATCTCCCTCACAAGGATGATTAATTTTGTGTCCTTCATTAACAAATTCAAGTTCGATAGTCCGAGAGATATCAGCTAGGAGGTGAAGTGATCTCCCTAGCCCTAGTACTAGTACTTGTCCCACACTCATGTACTCTACTATTTGACCTCATTTCTTAATAGCTTTTTGAACAGATATTATTACAAGGTCCTCGTCATAAGAAACATCCTCATGCTTATATGGTGGTGAAACATTTGAATTTGACATCTACCTAATGAAAGTCTACTTATGAGAACCTTAGGGAAGAGAATGTTCAAGGAAAAAAAAAAAAAGAAAAAAGCAAAAAAAGTAAAAAAAAAGAAGAGTCAAAGAAAAAATACCTTAATAAAAGATGTCCAGGATGTTCAAATTGAAATTAATTTGAGAGCGTCTCTCTCTAGAAATTTATCTCCTTTCTCTAAAATATTTAGAAGTGAATAATTATTGAGAAAAAGAACAAAGGATTATAAAGAGAATTACATAAAAAAAACACATTAAATACAACACAACTACTATTAGTAGTTGCAGAACTTTTAGAAAGTGTTAAAAGGTTGTCGTGGTTCACTTATAACTCTCTCATCTTCAACAAAAATTATCTATAAAGTTTTAAGGGTTATAGCGCATCTTTATTTATTTTTTAAAACTTGTTAGATATATTTTCTAGAAAAATCAAAATAATATTTTATTAAAAATTCTTAGTCATATATATATAAATTTTCAACTAAAAGGGTTAAGCTCACAATTAAAACTATTAAAGGGCTTAAACCCCAGAAAAAGGCTACCAATGAGTCTAAGCTTACAAATAAATGTCTACAAGCCCAAACTAAGGAAATAAATGGCTCAAATAAAAAAAAAAGAGAGTTTCTTTTTTTAATTACGAGGACTATAAACTTCAAAGACCTTACACTTAAATACGTGGAGATTTCATAAAAAAGGAAAGTTCTCTTTAATTATGAAAACTATGAACTCCTACGAATACTTTATACTTAAATATATAAGAATCTCATAACAAAGAGAGTAATTTTTTTAAATATGAGGATTATGACATTTAAAAATTATGTCACACTTCTCTTGAATTTTTAAATCTCTAAATGAGGCTTTACAATTTTTTAAGAATCTCATAAAAAGGAAAGTCCTCTTTAATTATGTGATTTAACACGAATCGAGACCTTATATTTTAATTTGAGTAATGTTGAAGTATTTTTTTTACAAGTATCATAATGTTGGTGCTGTGTGACGTTCGTGATTTCTTAAAATAATGTCATGTGACATTTGTGACTTCTTAAAATCATGTCATGTGTATTTCTTCATGTATTATACTAACCGTAGAATTTTTATTATCTTCTCCTTTTGTAAACAATCTAATATTTATCCTTGATGGGTTTTTAGTCATTTTAACTCTTACCCTAAAAAGATAATCATAATTCATAGCCCTCATAATTAAATAAAATTCTCCTTTTTTATGAGGTCCCCACAGATTTAAGTGCAAAGCTTCATTTTCTTTTTTTTTATTATATGAATTTTTAAATCACAAAATGGTAAGTGTAAAAACCCAAAATTCAATTGATGAACAAGTATAAAATAAAGGAGAGAAGAAAAAGTAAGATTTCATTTTCGATAAATTTCTTTTTCTACAATATAAATTTTGGTGACTAACTTGATCATTAGAGGGTTAATGTCAACAAACTTGTCAGCACCTTTAATTTAACTTTATTTTACTGAAGAGAGAGAAAATCATCGAATTAAGGCGTGACACATGGAGAAATGATCCACGTTATCAATTTTAACTAGTTCATAAAAAGCACATCAATATATATATATATATATATTTATGTAACAAATTAATGATAATAACTAAATTGAAATATTTTAATTTTTATTATTTAGAGTATTTATATACTATAATAATTACATTGTAAAATTTAAAATAAATTATTTTGTAAATAATTTGATAAAATATTAGTGATATTTATTTTAAGTTAATTAAAATTTTATATTATAAAAATTTAAGAATATAAATTTGTACCTAATATAAATAAATTAAATAAACTCTAAAAATTAAATAAAGATAAGTAAATTTGGATTTTATTTATAAAGAATAAATAAATAATGCTTATATTTATATTTTATTTAATCAACTTATGATCAAAGTAACATAGAGGGGAAGTAAATATGCTTTTCTACAAAAATTGTCATAAAGTTACCACTAATCTCAAAGAAATAATGCTGTTTCATTCTTTTTGACTAATCTTGAAGAAAGAACCCTTAAAGAGAAATATCTAATAAAAAAAAATAGAAAGGAGTACAAGAGCAGTCGCATGGCTGAATAAAAATTACAAAAAAAATTTAAATTAACAAAATAAATCAAAACTCTGGAGCACATAAAGCACTGAATGCGGCATACCCAACCCACAAATTTCTCAACAAGCAAACCAGCAAGCAGTAGTTGCCCAACAACTAGTAATAACAAATAATAATAATAATAATAATAATAATAATAAAAAGCGACAAATTCAGTAGACCTCTCAGCAGCTGCAATTCTTTTTTTTTTTTGTTTTTTTTTTTTTTGTAATACAATAAAAACCTAAACATAATATTACTACTGCTATCTAATAGTACTACTGCAAATTAATACTCTGAATACCAACAACAATAATAAGATAAATGTTAATATATATATATATATATATGTTGGATCATGAATGCTCAAATGATTCTAACTTGAAGAATACAAATTAGAAAAGATAAACCAACAAAGCACTAAGTAAGTTATATACCTCTGTTTATATATGATTTAAAAATATTTAACAAACAAAGCAATGCCACTCAAGCAAAGGATCAAACAACATAAGAACAGGGATTTACGTGGTTTTGTGAGCATATCAATAGCACGATCAAGAACAGCACCAGAGCTAGAAGCTTTTATTCCACAACAACAAAATAAAAAAAAAAAAAAGATTAAAGATCACTTTCAGAATCAGTTTCTCTCTACATCCACGATCAAGAATAGCACCAGAGAAGCTTTTATTCCACAACAACACAATCAAGAAATACATAGTTTAAAGATCACTTTTAGAATCAACTTCCTCTACTCGTAGCTTTGCAAAGAAAAAATAAATAAATAAATGAATAAACATTCATTCTAATCTCTTAACCACAAAATAAAAAGCTGTATTTTTATGCGCAACAAGTAGAAGAGTTTATGAGCTAACTAAAATCAGTTATCCAGCTCATGCTCCAACTAGTAAAGCATATAACCTCCTAAACCAACTCTTTGAGCAAATAGATTTTAACCACCTTATCTCTACAATTCTCCTTAGCTGTCCTTGCTTCAACTTCAGTTTTACTTCAGTTGTTCAACAATAACTAAGTCTAAACAATGCTCAAACTTAGATACTGTCAATGGTTTTATGAGCATATCAGCAACATTCTCACTTGTATGAACCTTCTTAAGCTTGATCAACATTTCATTCCTTATGAAATGAAACTTAACATCTATATGCTTTGTCTTCTCATGATACATTTGATTTTTACTCAAATGTAAATCTCTTTGGCTATCATATAAGATTTTCCCATTACACACTCTTCACATAAATCTAAGCCCTCTACTTGATCAGATCCTAAAAGCCCTTTCTTACTCAGCTCCTTTAATCCCCTTTGATTTAAATGTCCAAGCCTCAAATGCCATAACTAGTTTTATTAGTTTCAGAACTTGAAGAAATTGAAACTGAACCTGTTATTGTCTCACCATCTGACACATATAGTCCATTACTCATAATTTCTTTCCTTACTACCATTGAACCTTCTTAGCTTTAAACATGCATCATGATTTAACTAACATCCCTAACGAAATTAGGCGTATTTTCAAATCTGGAACATGCCTAACATCAGCCATTTTTAACCTGACACTACCAGCTCCAATTACAGCGTAAGTCACATTGTTTCCCTTAAAAAAATTCCCCCCACAACAAGAATTATAAGTAATGAAAGAATTTTTTATATGGATACATATGAAAACAGTATCCAGAGTCAATTAGCCACTGACCTTCAATTCTGTTGTCTGATGCAACAAACAATTTTGCTGTTTTATAACCTTCAAATGATGAATCACCGTCTTCTGAAGCTACTATGGCATCACCATTGTTGTTATTGGAGTCCTTTTGCTTGTTTTTCCTCTCGGGACAATCTCTCTTAAGTTGCTCCTCCTTATGGCATTAAAAAAATTTAAGTTTCCATTTTCTTGATTTTGATTTGTGCTGATTCTTTCCCTTTGTGTTCTTTTTCTCTGATCTTCCCTCTGCTGCCAATACTTCTCCATGATATGCTTCTCTTGATTCATCATTCTTCTTTAATTCTTTTGAATTCAGTACTGCTTTAACATCTTGCATAGGAACGGACTCCCTGCTAAGTATTAAAGTATCCATAAAATGCTCTTTTCTTGTGCAGTGCATTCATCTTGATCCTCCATAGGTTGGAATAATTTTCTCCATTGAACTTCTCAAGTTCGAATTTAGGTTGAGCCATCTTCCTTCAATCCCAGCTCTGATACCAATTTGTTGGATCACAGATGCTCAAATCATTCTAACTTGAAGAATGCAAATAAGAAAATATAAAATAGCAAAGCAGTAACTAAGTTGTACACCTCTGTTTAATTATGAACTAAAAAGATCAGGTTTTAGGAGCTTTAATAGTTATCAAACAAAGCAATACCACTCAAGTAAAGGATAAAACAGCAGAAGAACAAGGTTTGACCCTCAGTCTTAAAGACCCACATCCACGATCAAGAACAACACCAGAGAGCTTTTTTTCCACAGTAACACAATCAAGAAATATAGAGATGAAAGATCACTTTTAGAATATGCTTGTCAACCCTCTCTCTACTAGCAGCTTTGCAAGAAAAAAAAAACATTACTCGCTTTAATCTCTTAACTACAAGATAAAGAGCTATATTTTTTATACTCAACAAGTAGAATTGTTTTTCAGCTAACTAAAATCAGTTATCCGACTCATGCTCCAACTGGCAAAGCATATAACCTCCTTAACCAACTCTCTGAGCTAACAAATTTTAACCACTTTATCTCCACAATATATATATATATATATATATATATAATTTAGAGTTTTAAAAAATAAATTTATGATAAGTAGAATTTTTTTTTTTAAAAAATTATAAGTATAATATATGAGATATAAAAAATATTTAATAAAAATAAAATACTTGCAAGTTTTAATTATATACGTTTTTTTTTATATAATTTAAATTATGGTTGAATTGTAAGTAATAATAATAATTAAAAAAAAATTAAGAGAAGTTTAGAAGAGATGTAATAGCACCACTTTTAAAACATTACCCCGTAAATGAATGAAAAGACCGTACAAGAAATTGGCCACATCTGTTAAAGGAGAGAAACGTAGTACTCAAATCGTTCTTCGTTTTATTAATCAAGGTTATAATAAAAACAAATCTACAGTTGGGATTTAATTATTTTACGCACACGAGAAGATGATAGAAATTTTGGTCAAGTAATTGATCAAGTACCAGTAATATATTGCCATAATTCCTATGTTTCAGACAGTGACATAAAAATGAAATCAACACAAAAGAGAAACGATCAAAACATTTGGCTAACACAAAAGAGAAACGATCAAAACATTTGGCTATTACTGACATTTTAATTTTATTAGAGAAAACCAAGTATGGCTACAATATATAAATTAAGGATCCCATTTATATGCAAAGACATATTTCTTATGCTTCTCGCTGTATGCATATATTCAGTGGCGGAG
>JAXCLQ010000001.1:15366193-15380102 GCA_035584115.1 Cedrela odorata | reverse complement strand
TTTTTCAAACTTACAAAACTAGGCTCATACATCTACAAAGAAAATCACAGGTATTACACCTTTATTGGTAGAATTGAAGGCTTTGTTTATGGCCTTATGTTGTGACGATACCAAAGCCTTGGTGACTAATTTTGTTATGAGAACCACGTTGATGAATTAGATCTGGAAAGGCAAATAGTAGATAATAGTTTAGCCAAAATATGTTATGGGCATATGTTATATAGTTTTAAGGTAGTTGGGATATGCACATAACTTTGATTAAATTTACATATAATAACAGTATCAAGCTAGCATTAGCATGGCTCTGTATGAAGCCTTATATGGTAGAAAATTCTGAACACCTTTATTTTGAGGTGAAGTTAGTGAAGGGAAGCTAGAAAATGTAAAATTAATAGAAACCTCCACTGAGAAGATTAAGATCAGTCGTGAAAGATTGAAAGTAGCACAAGATAGATAGAAGTCTTATGTTGATCACTAACAAAGAGCTTTAGAGTTCGATGTCGATGACTTGGTGTTTTTGAATGTATCACCTTAGATAAGGGTAATTCGTTTTCAAAATTGAGGAAAGTTGCATCCTCGGTTATCGAGTCGTACAGAATAGTAGAAAGAATAGGCATAGTAGCCTACAGATTAGAATTACCTTCAGAATTAGCAAAAATTCATAATTTATTCCATGTTTCGATGTTAAAGAAATACGTCTTAAATTCTTAGCATATTTAGAGACACCTTCAATAGAGCTAAGGGATGACTTGAATTATGAAACTTGTTCGGTAAAGATAGTTGATTGGCAAAATTGAGTTTTGAGAAGTAAAATCATTTTTAAGGTAAAAGTAGTATGGTGGAATACAAATGTTGAGGACAAAACTTATAGGTCCACCATTCCATGCAATAGCATTATCCGTATCTTTTTTAATAAACATACCTACTACATAAAATTTTGAGGATAAAATTTTTCTAAGGAGAGTAGAACTTGTAAACCCTAAAAAATGATGATTTAATTTATTCTCATTGTGGGAGGATAATAAAGTCTCTTTTACGAATGTTAATACATATCTTAAGTGGAAAGAAAGATGTTGAGGCTTGAAATTGGGTCATGAAAGGTATATCTACTTTCTTGAATAATTTTCTTTTATGATTTTTTATGATTCAAGAAAGGTTAACGAAATGTTTAGGACTATTATTCCAATTTTATATAATTGTATCAAGTATAAATTTTGTGTTATTCATAAAATGAGTTATCTTAGTTATATTCTTGAATTAAATTAAGTGACTTTTGATTATGAACCTATTTTGGATTTTGTTTTTAAGAGATTTATAAGGAATGATTATAAGTAATTGAATTCATTGATCAAGAAGAAAGCCTAAGCTATAAATATACGAGATTTATGTGAGATTTTATTTTATATTCTTTAGAAATCATTGAATTACTTTCATTTTCGCACATACATGGTTCATGGTTAGTTGACACATTATCAAGGCTTAGTTATGCTTAAGTCAGCACATGAAATGGTATGAGTGTATTGAATATTTTGGGTTTAGTATAAATTGGGTTTTTATATGTTGCCTTATGCTTACGCATACATGGGGATCGGGGGCGGAATCCCCCGAAAGGTAAATAGAATTTGTTCTAGGGAATAAATAGGAAAGGTCAAAGAATTAATTTTTTGTTAGAAATCTGTGCTTGAGCATATAGTATCGATACATGAGACTAAGGAGATTGATACATGTACTAAAGTATCGATACCTTAAGGATGCGGGTCGATATCTGATGAAGCGATCAATAGCTTTATAAAAGGTATCAATACTTTACAAGTCAGAGACTTGAGAAGAAATTACAAGTCGACTAGATCGATACATGTAGAGAAAGTATCAATACATTGCAAATCAAAGAGTTTGAAAATATTTACGGGATTAATTAGATCGATAACTTCATCAAAAGTATTGATACATTTCAAAGGGATCAATACCTAAAGGCAAAGGTATCGATATATGTTATTGAAGAAATTTCCTAAATCAAATTTTAATGAATGTATCGATACCCAAGCCAAAAGATATCGATACAATTCTCAAATCTTGATGAAAATTCATAGGATAGTTTTGGAAATTCTAAAATTTCTTAAAGCCACTTTGGTCTTTTTGCCTAATTCTATAAATACACATGAAGGGGTTCTAACTCCCCATTGTTCTTTCTCTCTTTCTCTCATTATCTCTTAGATCTCTTCAAATACTTCACTTTTTCTTTCAAATTTTCGTTGTCAATTGATTACTCATCTTTTGCTCTTTAATTTGGTATCATTTTGGACTAAAAATAGTAAAAGGAAGCAAGGAAGGAAGTTAAGGTTTCAAAGAGAAATTGGGGGTTTTCTATTTAATCGTTAATTTGAGGATTCTACGGACTTTTACATGTTACCAATAAGTGCATTAACCCGTTAAAAATTTGATTTTAAGATTTGATACATGTTGAAACTTTAGGTGTAATGATTGAAATTTTATGCAATAATTATAATGAAGTCTTGAAGACTGATTTTTTTTTTAAACATAATAGATAAATAATTTGAAAAGTGAATTAATAATAATTTTAAGTTATTTTCAAATTTCAATTTAGGCTAGTTAAATTTGCAATTGGGTTTAATAAAATAAATTGTAAAACAAGCCTACATGATAAGCAAATTTCAAGCCCAAAATAAGTAAATATTACAAGCTCAAGATTGTGAAATAAAAGCCCAATTTGATGTTAATTGTGGCCGGCCCAAATGAGTTAAAAATGAAATAAAACCCAAGTCGAAATAAACCCGCCCATAACAAATACATAAGTGACCCCATGTTTCTTTTATTCTCTTCATTTTTTTTTTGTTTTAACTCATTTACTTTGCAAAAATTAATAAAGATAGAGAGCAAAGAAAAACAAATATCGTGAGAGCCAAAATTGAGAGAAGGAAACCCAAACCCGTGGAAAAGAAGAAAAATAAGGAAGAAAGGAAGAGCATTGGCCATAAATATAAAGAGAAAAGAAAGAGGGTTGACGGGAAATAAGGGACAAAACGAAGAGGGTTGACTTAAATAAGGAGAAAGGAAGAACTTGGTTGGAAATAGGAGAGAAAGGGAAAGAGAAGTAGCTAAGTGGGAAAGAGGGAAGAGAAAAAAGAAAAGAAGAGGAAGGAGTGGGTTTGACTGAATAAGGAAGAGAGAGAAGCATTTTGCCAAATAAGAAATAGAGAGAAAGTACTTGGTCAATCAAAGAAGGAAAGAAGAGGAAGAAATCCTGGTTTTCCAACAAATAAAAGGTGAGTATTTGTGTTTAACATTGACTTTAAAGAGCATGAATTTGTGTTGGTTGGTAATTTACATTATAAATTGTTTTGTGTAGTTATTATGTATGAAATGCTTTGTATGATACACTTTGTTGGTGATAAATGCTTCGAAAATGCATGATTTAAGTATGAGGCAGTGTGTGGTTAGAGTAATGTGGATTAGCATGAAATGAGTGTGTGTGAAGGGTGTGAATGATAAGTCTTGGGAAACAAAAGGCGATGTACATGTA
Source organism: Cedrela odorata (assembly GCA_035584115.1). Classification (NCBI taxonomy): domain Eukaryota; kingdom Viridiplantae; phylum Streptophyta; class Magnoliopsida; order Sapindales; family Meliaceae; genus Cedrela; species Cedrela odorata. The sequence continues at coordinate 15,376,561 of JAXCLQ010000001.1, read as the reverse complement.
ATGTAATATGAAACTAAAATGTAACATGCAAAAAATGTTGGCCACAATTGTACGTCTATGTAGGGGTGTTCCAGGGTGGGTAAAATGTAAAACTTAAGCATTATAAGGCATGATTATGGTGGCAGACATGAGCAGAGCTAGGGCAGTGAAATCGCGAGTGAAATGCACGAGGGTCAATCGTTGGAAATTTTTGGACAGTGCTCAAAAAAACAGAAATTGAACAAGTTCCGGGCCTCAAATTGACGAGCTGTAAAATTTTATGGAAACTAGACACATAAAAGAATCACATAACAGAAAATAAGGTCAACATACTCAACGACGAATGTCCAAAAAAATTCAAAACGGGGCTACCCTATCGAAGTACCGCACCTTATCTCATTGCATCGTGTGCCAAAAATTTATTGTAACTGGAGCGTTTAGACTCAAAATTCAAATCTGTAGAAGCAGTAGAAACTAGACTCATAATAGAGTGTACTGCCAAAAAAATAGGTTGTAATACATTACTAATTTAGGACAGTGTGAGTTTAAAGTTGCTTGTTGTGCAGTAAACATCACTTAGGTTTTCATAATTTGAACAATTGAATCTGAAATCTGAATCTGTAAAGTGAAATAAAGTGTACATGTGATTTTTTTATTTATTCATTCAATAATGATCATAAAATCTAACATAAGTCGTGTATTGTAGATTGCCAACGAGCTTTGGTACAACTTGATTGAAATCCAACAGTTAAGTAGGCTAATCTTGTTTTATAATGATTTCAAATTTATATTATTTAGTTTTAAGAAATCCTTTAGAATTGATAAAAGTGCGGGGTATATATATTATGGAATTGAGCTTGAATCTTGGCAAAAATTGAACTAGTTGCGATTTTCAGTAGGGCGAGTTTGTGTTAAATGATTAGGAGTGTTTAGTACCTTGTTTTATGGTTATTCCATAAAGATATTAAAGTATTTAAATTTTGAAAATGGCCATTAGGGCATTAATATTTTTTTTCACATTTTGTTATAAATTTGATATAATGGTGATGTCAATGATATATTGAAATATTCTAAATTATAGATTATGCTTGAGTTTATGACATACGAATGATTAGTTATGTTTTTCAAATAATTACTTGAGTTTAACGATGCAATATATGTGATGTAAAACTTGATTAAGTTCTTATGAATATGTTAGTCATTGTTTAATGTAGTTGTAATTATGATGAACATGGGATGGTTTATCGAAAATGTCAATAAAGTGTTGAAATATTGTAAATATATGAGTTATGATTTTGGTTGTATTATATGAGAAAGGATCTGAAGGTTTGTTCGTTGATTTTCCATAGATAATTTATTTTATTAAGCTCAGATATAAAAATGAAATTGTTACTTGAACTTAATATCTAAAATACAAGTGAATGAAAACTTGATTAAATTTATAAGTATGCTTAAGTTATTGCTCTATAAAATTTATGGCCATTTGAGGTTATTGAACTATATTTTTCCTTGAATATGTTGATGATGTTGTCAGTAAAAGTAACTTAAGAATTGTGGTTGTGTTGTATTTATTGAGGAAAGTGCAGTAAGATTAGTGTGGAGGTTATAAAAGCGGTGAATTATTATGAGTTTCTGAGATATGAATTGGATTGTGATTTAGACAATAATACGCGAGAAGTGAATATCAAGAATGATTGTGAGTGGATATTTTATTTCTTTTCGCAAATTTATAGGTTAAGTATAATGCTAAATATGAATGCTTTGAAAATTTATTAAATTATTTCTCTCTGGCTGAGAAAGGTTTCTAATGAAATGATAAACCCATGAGCATTTTTTTTAACATGTGGATATGTTCACACTCCATGGAAATTTATATGAAATTATGTTGAACTCATGATTTAAGATATGAATTTTGGAAATGATTTTAACATGCATTCTTGTATTTATTTTTCTTTACAAGTTATTTTGTTGCACGATTTCAATACACGATAAGAAATGATTTTTAAAAACATGATTTTGAATTTGATTTTTGAGATTTTGCCCTATGGGGTCAGAGACGTATTTAGAGAGATGGTGATACATAACGCCTCTAGATACTGGAGCTACTAATACGAAACCAGGGAGCGGTGATACGTAACACCCCTAGATTCCTCAGCCTCAGATGTCACATTCCTGAGAGCAGTGATAGTGACTTGAGGGATGACAATACGTAACACCCTTAGATACTAGAAATTTACAAAGTTGTATTTAGAAGGATGACAATATGTAATGCCTCTAAATACCAAAGTTTTTAAAAATTTATGATTTATGGCTAGACTGTTTCCAAACTGATTTTTATCATAGTAGAAAATTTCCACATGATGTTGATTTCAGTTTTATGATTATATAGTTTTCAAGTGATTCCATTACAACATATTTTTATGATGATATTTTTTTCAAAATTGTTCTTAGAGCAGTATAAAAGTTTTAGCATGATATTGTTATAGTTCTATGACCAATCATATTTCAGTTTTACAAAAGTTGAGTTTTAAAATATAATGTTGAATTCAGTTTTCGATAACACTGTTTGAATTTCTTTATTACAACATATCACTTGCATAATTTTGGTATTTAAATCCTAAGCTGAATTTATTTATAGCGTAACTGAATTTTCTAAAACATTTATTTCTTATTGTATATTATCCACTCACTGAGTCTTCCCAAACTCATCCCTACTCTTCATATTTTTTTACAGGTCTAGATCCTTGGTGAAACATTTCAGCCTTTAGAGACATGGACAGAGGAGGCGATACAAACTACAGTCACTAGGGTGTCATAATCCATCATGTATATAGTGTCTACAGTGTTATAGTTAGAGTTATGCTTTGGATAATTATGTATAGATGTAATATAATGTATCAAAGTTTGTAAAACTAACTAATTGCATTTATGTTGTAGGTGAGCATGATGCCCCTTCGCATTACATACAGGATATTGGTATTTATTGACGTGCATTTGGAGTATTGTAAATGTCAAGATATGTTGAGTAAGGCTTAGGGTGATATGATACGGTGGTTTTATTACCTACCGGTAATATTTTCAAATTTGGGATGTTAGGGTTTACTGTTTATTTGGGATTTATATTAATTTTCACGTAAGAAATGATATATTGTGTTAATATAGATTAATTGGAGTATTTTGATAGTTATATATGATGGTTATCATTTGAAATCCACATTCCATTGATTTTAGTATTTGGCATAATATGAGAAACTTGGCTTGGAATGTGTATATCCGTTTTAGACGAAAATGTGAAATTAGAAATAAGCTGGGTATGAGATTTCATTGTTAGAAATCGTGTAAATAACCTTAATTAGTTAAGCCTTGTGAAATGTGTTAAATTAAAAAAATTTTACCTATACTTTTCCATGAGTATTGCATTTAGTACATTTATGTTTAATCATTTAGATCATGGAATTCATGATTTATATATATGTAGTATTAAGATACAAGAATCTAGGAGAAGGACCTAGTAGGCTCAAGGACCCTTAGTGGGAGGGATTACCCTCTCCTTGTAGTGAGTAAATTTATACATACATAAATATGTAAATATATATGTGTTATACATATATGTATGCTTCTGTGCTAAACAAGCTGTTTTCTGATTAAAGTGAAATTTGAAATGAAACTATTTACATCTGTTTACACTTATATTGAGATGTTTTATTTAATTAGTCTATTGTTGATAAATTATTTGATACATATGCTGAAATGTCCTTAGAGGCATGGTTGATTTATATAATTTATAATCATTGTTTGAAAATAATTTATTTTATGCATGTATATTAGTAATAAGGCCAGTACGGCCAAATATTGTTGTATGGCCAGTGGACTTATTTATTTACTGTAGCTACAGGGGATAGCCTATGGATGGACCTATAGAGAGGCCGCATAGGTGAGTAGAGCCATAGTGGATTTGGTATAAAAGAGAATGTCAATGGCAACCTTATTGTGTACTATGCATGGATGTGCAGTTATAGATACCCTATGGAAGGTCCTGACAGCTTGATAGGGATATTTTAGATTTGACGAATATGACGACGATAGTTACTATTGTCACAAAGTGACTACTCAAGCTCAATATCAGTGAGACAGATATGTTTTTTATAAATGCATATTTTATAAGAAATAAGTGGTTTTGTAAAGCATGAGAAATGATTTTCTATTTGATAGAACGTATTGCATATGGTTTTATGCATAAAAGAGTCACTGATGGTTTCGAAGTTACCTTGGTCAAGGTAGCAGTCAAGAAAGGATGACCAGCCCGGTTTGATTATTTAAAACTATTTGTAGACCAATGAAATATTTTCTTACTATTTGATTTCAATGAATATGTATATTTATACTTTTGATATATTGTTAAAGTAAATCTCAATATTTGAAATTTAAAAATGCGTGTGCATGTATGTATATATATGTGTGTGTGTGTGTGTGTATTTATTTTCTCACTGAGTATATTCGTATACTCACCTCTCACCTATTTTTGCTTTCAAGTTAAACGCATTAATGCTAGCCGTTGATAGTTTTTGGTACTCTAAATAGGCTTCTCTTAACTCACTTATGTATTGTGTTCTACTAGATAGAGCCATTTGGTTATTATAATGAATTTGTAATTAAACGTTTTATATAATTTACTTATATATGTTCAAATTCGACTGGAAATGATTCTCACGATAATGGTATTTTATTTACTTGTTATGTGTTTTGGATGAATTGATCATAGATAATCAATTCTTTGATAATGATTCTAGAAGTTATCGATTATAAATTATTTTTAAAATTTTATAAATTACAGAAATTTTTTTTTTTATAAGTTCTCTTGATACAATTTGAGTATATAGAATGTATCATAAAATTTTATCACAATTGTCATGGCGAGACCATTGAGACGTTACAAAATAAATATTGAGTTCTTAAGGTTTGACACATTCTACTAATTGGTCCTAGTAATTTCTAAAATACTAAAAAAACGTCAAATCCATTAACTTTTACCATTTTTCAAATGAAACTACATAAATAAGTGGATGGGTCATCTTAGTTCATATTAATATTTGTCATTAAACTAAATAAATGTATCAAATTACTCTTAATTTTGTTTAAAATAACGTTTTTAATTCACGAATTTGAATATTTTTAAATATTTTTAAAACCAGTAAAATTAATTAATATAATCGGTCAAAACTTAGAAACTCAACAATCATTTAATCTTCTTAGTATTGAAAAAAAAATTGATCAAATAGTAAAGAAACAATCCTTCTTTCTGTTTTCAGCCTTAAAAAAATTGAATATATAAAGATTATCAAAGAAAAGAAATATAGAGGAGATACGATATAGCATGATTTTTGGAAATCTTTTCCAATATAAGATTTTCTAGCAATCCGCTGAGTTAGATTTTGGCTGTTGTCCTACTACTTGCCATATCCATCTTTTAATTATTTCCTTAACATGATTTTATTTAATCAGTGCACATATATCAATTGTAATGACAAAAATTATTTTCTTTTATAAAATATATAATATGCTTGAATTTAACTCAATTGGATAACTTAATACCATTGAAAATTTTAAATATGGTCTATTTTTTTTATTTTTTTCTGTAATTAATTAAATTTAGTTATTTTAAATAATTAATATTTTTTTTAACTTAACGAGACTTTTCAGACATTTGTATTAAAAAAAATTACTTTTGACTGAATTTAAATAATTTAAACTTTTTTTATTTCTTAAATCTCATCTTAAAAATATCTCTACCTAATAATTTTATTTTCAGCATTACCTATGTAAAACTTATCATGTCTTCTTTTTATTTTTATTTTCAAATACATATATATATATATATTACTCTCTCTCTATCTCTCTCTATCTCTCTCCAAATTCATTCATCATGATTTTCAATAAAATATTATCATTCAATTTTTTTACGTATTCATATAATATTATAATGACTTGAATATCTTGATGAATTTATTTATTTATTTCTTATCAATTATTATTATGGTAATAAATTGCAAAATTTAAGATATTTGATATTTTAAAGTAGTAGTATTATTATTTTATTAATTTTAATTTTATTCTAATTCACATTTATCAAGGTTATTTTACAAATTAAATATATATATATATATATATATAATTACTTTTTATATAACATCAATTATAATAAAATTCATATTAACATAATTTTTTGCTTGTGCATAAATTAAAATTATTTTATTTATATTTTTTCAAGTTGATTGATTATTTATCTAACATTAAAAAAATAATAATGCTCCAAATGTATTAATATTAATTTGAAGATGTTTTTTATTTGGAAAAAAAAACTTAATACTTATATTCAATTTTCAAATAAGGGTCTAAATGTATTCACATGAAATTGTCTTAAAAAAAATTATCACGCCCTATTTAATATATTTATATCTCTGCCCGCACAAAATTTATCAACATGTACGTATTGAAAAAATTTTGCAACTAGGAAGCAAATTGTATTTTCAATTGATCAATTTTATAAATAAGGGACAAATTGTATTTTCACTCAAATGAAAATTTATAATACTTTTATTTATAGAAAAAAAATGAAAAAAAATAAAAATATTTCGATAATAAAAAAATATAAATGTGAGATTTGGTTTCTATAACTAATGTAGTTTATTTATGGCAAAATATAACTTTGATTCTTGGTAGGAAATGTTAGCTAATGAGTTTTTTTTAATTTTTTATTTTTTAAATCTTAACATATTTAAATTTTTATAAGTATTTTTTAAACAACTAGAATCAATTTGTACATTAGTCAAACTTTAAAAACTTTTTTTATTTTTTCACCATCCAAAAGTCATCTATCAAGGATTGTTTTAGAATATTAAAAAATAAATAAAAATCTTTTCATGTAAATGAATATTATCTTATTTATATTTTTCAATACATTTTATTATATATATATAATTATAAGAACATAAATATAAAAATATTAATTTTTATATTAATTTATTTTAAAAAATAAATAATTCGACAATTTATAATCATATATTAAAAAATAAGTCATTTAAATTTAAATTTAAGCATTCCAATTTATTTATATTTTAAATTAATTCACATTTACTTTGATTTTAATTAAATTGATTTAATTTAGATATCTTTAGATTTCAAATTAATTCGATTTAATATAATAAGAAAAACACTACTATATTAACATATTGATAATAAGCATATGTTTTGGATGCTAAAACCTTATTATTAATAATATTGGATTTACCTATTATAACTCAGGAATTATAATCCATTTTATTATCAAGAAAAATTTCGACTATAAGTCGAAGATGAAAGAACTCTTAACAAATGATCTAATTTAGAAAATAAAAAGACATACAATTTGCAAATGAATTATAATCCTCTTCTATCTTTTTTATTATTGGTTTTTTAAGTAAATGTTGACACGTAATATAATTAATAATAAATAGTTTAAATTGTATCTTGATAAAATTTACAAATTAATCTCACATTTTACTATATAAATTTAAAATATTAAAATATAATTTAAATTGCTCATTATTAATTATGTCATGTATCAATATTTGTTAAAATTGTATTTTGGTAAAATTTAAAATTTAATTTTAAATTTTATGATATAAATTAAAAATATTAAAATATAAATTAAACCGTTCATTATTAATTATACTATAATTCTTTCCAAATAACTTGAAAATAAAAAATAACTCAATATTATAAGGTGGATCATCACTAAATTATTGTTTAAAACATGGTAAAATAAACTCAAAACTAACAACAGAATACAAAGTCGATAAACAACAAAGCCGTTACACAACCAGCTTAACTGCCCGGTACACTAAAAAGAAGCAAAAACAAATCCCATGAATTAAAATTACAACATCAAGGGTGAAGTAAACCAACACCACAGTCGCCACTTCCAGGCCCAAGACCCCCACCAAGCCCACCACCAAAGCCACTACCAGCACCGCCACCGACACCACCGCCAAGTCCTCTAAGGCCACCAGCAGCTCCTCCCAAGCCGCCAATTCCTCCTAATCCAGTTGCACCACCAAGTCCACTAGTGACACCACCGAGTCCACCGAAAACACCGCTCCCAGAAGCACCACCGGCAGCTCCGGCCAGGCCGCCAACGCCACCAAAGGCAACGAAATTCTTTTGGTCATTGAGACCATTGACATTGGGCTTGGGAACATCTCTAGCAGCTGTACTACCACGCAATATAACTGCTAAAGCAAGTACAAGAACAACACACCACTTTGACATTTGTCTTACAAATAACTAATTCTCGCTTTTACTATCTAGGGAAAGTATCCGCAGTCGTTGTGCTATTGTCAATGAGTCTCGTTCCATTTATAGACAATATCAAGTTGCTGGAGACAGTTGATAGTGTTAAATGAATTTGAATGCGAAGGCCATATCAGCTCACCTTCTGGATTAACATGGCGGCGTCGTAACTTTTGTTTAAAATAATAAATTTTATCAATGAATGTGCATGCACGGAAAATTCATGATTCAAGGCGCCTCGTTGCTTGGGGAGGATAAAATATTCTTAAATTTATCAGATAATGAGATTGAGAACTTGTTCAAAAACACGAAATCAAATATTTTTACTATAAAGAGTTAGACAATCGGCATATATAGAGAGATATAGAATTGAATTTAAATTAAACTCGGCATTTTCAGAAAAGTGGATCTAGACGAGCACCCATAACGAGATGGATTAGGATTGTTTCTAACATGAATCGTTATATGAATAAATACATATTATTAACTATATACAATTTAAAAAATTTTAAAATTTTAAATAAGGAGAAAATTTCTATCAGGTACGGGATTTCTTAATAACAGTGGAGTGATACATTGACAACTAGTTTGATGACAGATAGAACCGAAGATGTGAGTTTTTATGAGATTGGCTGTCAATTGATAGGCTGATGCATTAAGTGTTAAATGCATTATCGGATAGCTTGTGATCATTTTTCTGTCTGGTTGAGACTTAAATTCTTTTGTTTTTTGTATAAAAAGGAAATTTCCAAATTACAATTTTTTATTCTTGTGTTTTTCTTATGTATAATCAATTAATTGCTAGGAACTTAATTACTAGTTTTCTAATTGTTATTCATTTTTCTATTATTAAAATTTTATTTATTTATAATAAGATTACAATTGTACACTATATATACTTTGTTTTACATAATATAAAGTAATGTCATAATTCTTCTATTCTCTCAATCTCTTTATGGTATCAAAACCTTTATTCTTGGAACTATAATTTTTCACCCTACTTCTTTAGCCACAATATTTGTTGGATATTTGCTTCAAATCTACAAATATGTTTATGTAAAATTTTATTTTTAGTTCAAGTATTAAGTCAATGAATTTGTCATAATCTTTGTGGAGCTATTAATTTGTTTTTGACATTTTCAGTATCATGGCTTGAATGACTTTATTCTCGATCCATGATTTATTTTTCAGTTTGTTTTTTTAGCTATTTAAATGTAAGGTTGTTAATCGAATATATAGATTATCTCTTTGCTGCTGCATTCTTAAAAAACCTTCTTCTTTGCAACATCAATTTTCTATCATTTTATCTTTAAAACCAATAATTTGGTATCAGAGCAATCTTCTTAAGGGATGTGTGTGGAACAATGGATGCTGAAACAAGCTTTTCAACAATTGCTCATCTTGTGTTTGATGGAGAAAATTACAAGCTTTGGGAAGTAAAAATGGAGACCTATCTGGAGGCTTTAGATCTTTGGGAAGCCGTGGAAGAGGATTATGATATCCTCACATTGCCAAACAATGCCACTGTGGCCCAGATCAAAAATCACAAGAAAAGAAAAACCAGAAAATCAAAGGCCAAAACTTATTTATTTGTTGTTGTTTCTATAACCATCTTCATGAGAATCATGTTTCTCAAAACAACAAAAGAAGTTTGGGATTATTTGAAGGAAGAATATACTGGAGATGAAATGATACGTGGCATGCAAGTGCTGAATTTAATAAGGGAATTCAAGTTGCAAAAAATGAAAGAGTTTGAGACAATCAAAATGTATTTAGACAGATTGCTCAGCATTATCAACAAGGTAAGGTTACTTGGAACTCAACTCTTTGATTCAAGAATTGTAGAAAAAGTTCTTGTAACTGTGCCTGAAAAATATGAAGTGTAATAACCACCTAGGAGAATATAAAGGATTTGTCTAAGATCACCTTGGTAGAGCTATTAAATGCTTTGTAGACCTAAGAGCAAAGAAGACTTATGAAGTAAAATGGCACTATCAAGGGAGCTTTACCAGTTAAGCAACAAGATATCAGAAGGAATAACAACAAATGAATATATGAAAA
>JAXCLQ010000001.1:15337324-15352844 GCA_035584115.1 Cedrela odorata | reverse complement strand
TAAGCATCAATAATGTGTCAACTAATTATGAACATTGCATGTGTGAAAATGAATGTTATACAATAACTACTTTAACTTTATGTTCAAATAACAGAATCTATATGTTAGATGTTATCTAATTTTATAGTTATTTAAATCTTAGAAAGCCGAAGAGAAGTCATTAATATTATTCTGTAATTTGATGTATATATATATATACTAACTAATCATTTATTTATTTATTTGTCTGAACTCAAAACTGTAAGCATCGTGGGAATGGAGATGAGATTGTGTGCTGCTGATTTAAAAATCCGTTCTGTTCCGCTGGCTGGTCCTAGAACATGCAATAGTATAATATTTATATTATAAAAATGAAAAAACCCATAAGGTTTGACCAACCTATTATCTATATCATTTATTGAAAATATAACATATTATGCGAAGACATAGAGACTGACATCACAGTGTCAGAACCATCACATTCGTCATGTGGAACTTAGACTCGACTCAGCAAAGGTGACGAGACTGTAGTCTGTGTCTATTAGAATATCTATATAAGGAAAAATTGAGATATAAAAACTTTGTAATCCAAATTCAAATAACACTAATTAATAATGATAGCATATTAGATAGTTGTGATATTTTATATTATTGTTAAGTTTATAATTATGTAGTATTAATTCATAAATGAGATAGTAAGTGTTAGTTTAATTAAAATACACAAAATTTTGTATTTAATTTTATAGAATTATTTTTATTCAGAAAATCGCAATTCGTACAATTACATATTAAAATTAATTATTATTATGAAAAGTATTAAACAACCTTGTATAATTTGTTGAAACGTTCATGTACAAGTATTTTCTTTTAGATGACCAAACACATAATATTTTTTATTTATTTTTTAATAACTCGAGGATTGTTGTTGTAAGGCTACACATGTAAAACCCGAATTGTAGGTAAGAATTCAGCAAAGTAAACAAAAACCCTGAAATACTGGGTCATCCATTGGCTTGTTAAAATACCTTTTGGCCACCAAACTGAGACAAAATCGCCATTCGCCAAGCAAAGCACATCACATTATATGTAACCACGTGTAATCTACTTGCCCTCTTGATAATATATATCGAACGTGAGTGATTACACTAAACAAATTGAGAAGTTGAAGCTCTATCCATTAATTAAACTTTGTAGAGAAATTAAGAATTAAGTTAAAAGAGAAATGGCAAGCTTTTTTCTAAAAACCTCGGCTATTCTTCCGAAGTGCAGCCAAGCTAAAGCAATAGTGACAAGTAATCCATGGGGCTCTAGGATTTTTCTTCCCGTCAGGCATATCCAAGTGAGTCAATATTCCAATTATTGGTTTATACATAGAGAAACTTCAAAGATCTCTAGTACAATTTCTCATTGAATTTTTGCAATACAATAGGCAAGTTTAAGTCCAGAAGCTTCAAATGCTCGTGACACGGTCTCTGAGGCAGCAAAACATGGAGCAAATGAGGTAAAGGGAGCTAGCCAAGATGTGAAAAACCTGACAGTTTCTGCTGCTGAAGATGTAAGATTGTTATACATATATGTGCACATTTTGTTATTATTTCTATTATCAATTTTGCTTTAATTAATTTTTGGTTTGCGAGTTTTTTTTTTTTTTTTTTAGGCTGGCCAGAAAACAAAAGATGCGAGTGGAAATTTGTCTGAAATTGCACAGAATTTAACTGACAAAGGAAAGCAAAAAGCGCAAGATGCATGGGGATCCGTCAAAGACACAACCCAGAAGATTAAAGACACAGTAGTTGATAATGCTGAAGAATCTAAGGATTCCATTAAACAAAGTGCCACTTCGATCAAGCACAACGTCGGTGCCTAATCTCAATAAATATATTGATTTTATCATATGATTCAACCAAAGATAAATTTACTTTTCCTTTAACACCCAAGTGTGCTCTACGTTGTTTCCTCATTTGTTCTTTTGCATTAATCTGTAACCGCCTGGAGAAATTCGTATTTCCCGGTTAGCTAATAAAGCCCACATTTTGTCATACATTATATTGATTTGTCAATTACATAATGTGGTAACTCTTCTTCATTTATAACCTTTTAATTATATTTTCTTTGATTACAAATTGACAATAAAAAAATATTAAAATAATTGTAATAATATATTTATAAACAAAAATAACAAAAACATATATTCAAATTTTCTAAAACATTGTTTTTAAAAAAATTTCAATACACTTATTTTAAAAAAAATGAAAGATCAAAAGCAAATGAATTAAGTCATAATTTAAAAAGATACACCGTGACTAATTATAATAAATTATAACATTTTTAATTATAAATCTTATCATATTTATATCTAATAATTCAATCAATGATTCTTTAAAAAAATTCAAATTATTATTATTTTGAAAAAAAAAATTACTATAATTTACTATAAACAAAAGAGAATAATAAATTTGCATTAATTATGTAGCATCATCATTTTTTATCATTAGTATTATTATTATTATAAATATGTAAAGAGTCGAAATGCATGTATATATGGATATTATATTTGTTAAGTGGTTACATATGTGTAATATGCATGCAAAGTTGACTTAAGAATTTCTCAAATAATAACTTAGGTGTTAATTGAATAAAGAGTTAGGCATGCACGAAAAATGGGGGGAAACACCTTGCTTGGGTTGTCGTTTTTTTAAAAAATAAAAATAAATTGGAAGCTTGTTACATTTTTACTGCTTTTGTAATTTGCAATCAAATTAATTTTGGGAGAAAGGAAGCAGAAAACAAAGCAGAGTAGAAGGAAAGAAAATTAAGGGTATAATATTAATTTCAGTATAAATTACATTTAGAATTTTTTTGGATGATTAGATATGTGTACAATTGTTATAACATTCTAAGTTTCAGTAATTATTTTACATGTATAATTTAGTCTTATATTTTTGTTAATAGAATATTGTAATATTGTTAATAGTATAGTTTTCTAAATAATTGTATTTTGGGTTAGTAATTGTTATTGTTAAATTTATATTGTGAAGTGATCCTGGAGAGAGAAAAATTGGAGGAAGTTTAGATATTGTCGATTGCGTTGTTAAGGTAGATGTTTATATGTTTATGAATGATTTTAATTTTAAAACTGAAGAGTATAATGATTATTTTCCTTAATGCATAAATGAATGAAAAACTATGAACGTCTATTAAATTTAGTCTATTAATTTAATCTGAATTATTACATGTTAGTCAAAATTTATTGTTAACAAATTGAAGTAAATTGTTGTTTTATATATGAATTATAAATGTACAAATTTAATAATTATATTGCATCAACACATGTTGTGATTCAGAAAAGAATTTATAATTCCTATGTGAAATTATTTTTTAAATAATTTCAACCATACACTTGAAATAATAGATTTATGGTTTTAAAGTAGTTCTTAGAAATAAAATTTGTGATAAGCCATAATTATTTATTTACCGGTGACTTTGAATGTGACTTTTATCCCGCGGTCATAAAAATTAGGTGACAATCTCCAAGAATAATGTCTCAAGAGTATGCATAGAATTAATTAAATACAATTATTTATAATTAAATAATAAATATTTTGTATCATCTTTCATAGATATTATTTTGAAATATTTCTAAATATTTGTTAAAATGTTATTAAAACTTAGAAAATAATTTATCTTTAATTTTTAAATTTGTCATTGTCTGCTGATCGATAGCTCACCTATACTTTCTAGGGTTTTGGTGATGTTGGAAACAATGGTTAAGAAGATTGGCAGTATTTAGCTAGAAAAGGAAAAAAAAATTTGTCCTATTTTTTAACTTTTGAGAATGTAGATTGTCATTTATTGATTTATAATAGGTATATGGAAACAAAGTTTATAGTTTTCATATAACTTTATAAGTGTAAATAAGTAATTAGGATTCTAATGTGGTTATATGGTGTAGTGATTATGAGATCAAATGTAGTTGGTGTTGAAGTTTCATTTGTGAGTGTATAAAATTTAAAATTTGAAGATATGAAATTTGGGATATGTTCTTATTACACTATAAGAAAATATGTCTAAATTTTTGTAGAATTAGAATCGTCACAAATTAAACGTGAAAAGTTAAGTAGATTTAAGGCACGTTGTTGAAATTTAAGTTTGTAATTGCAGCTTAATTTTAAATTATAGTAAATAAAATAGTTAATAAATGTAATTAATATTTTTCAACCGAATATTTATTTATATTTGAAAATTAATAATTTTATTATATAATAGTTATAAATTAAAAACTATAACACCCACTTTCAAACCCACTCTAATTTTTGTCTCTGTAATCTAAAATATATGTGGAAAGCTAAGTAGATTTAAGATAGTTGAATTTTCTTTTTCTATTAATTATTTTTGAAAAGTATTATGTTTATTAATCTCACATTATCTAATAAAGAGAGGTTTTTAATGGGTTATATAAGGAGATAAAACTCCTCTATATAGAAACAATATTTATAAAGGAGATTGGTCAAAACAGAATCATTGGCTTCATATTATAATTTAAACACAAGTAAATAAATGAGAAGAGTAATTTCACTTCAGCAATGGGGAGTTGGTAATTACCATCAGTTTATTTTCATTATCTCATATCCAATATATGGTTTTCTTATATTATCTGAAACAAATAAATAGTGAAAAACGGGCACCTACACCCCCACAATGGATTCAAAGTCCAAACCCAGCATCCGCGTGGCAGAATATTATTGCACAGAAAGCCGTCCAAGACCCAGAACCACGTGAAGAAGAACCACCAACTTAAAAAGAGAGTACTTTACCCATACAAAGAGAGAGAGAGAGAGAGAGGCTGTGATGTACGGAAACAAGAAAACCCATCCTAAGTGCCAATCGCAGATCTCTGCATGCCACGGAAAGTCGATATTGAAAATTTCGAATAAAACCCTATTGCATACGTAGGGCTGTGAGATGGATTATTAATAACAGGCCGTGAGTATAGCAGAGGGATTTCAGATAAAGACGGATTGAAACAGAAGAACGCGGTGATTGGCAGATGAGAAGCAAAGTAAGGCTAAGGTTACGTCAGAATTTCGTGGTCACGTCGTAGAAAACTGTAAAGTCCGCCGCTTAGCCAACGAATCCTGACAACCTTTATGAAACCAATAGAAAACTGAGTCGGTCCAACCCTTCTCTCTCTCTCTCTCCTCTGTAGAAAAATGTAGAGGGAAAAGGATCGAGTTTGGTAGTGCATGTACACATACAATTCATCCAGTTTCAATGTTTTTCGATTATACGAGTTTGGTAGTGAAATTCGTGGTCATTTTTTTTTTGGTCACGTGCTTTTTATACGAAAAAGTAACTGCACATTCACCGAATACAAAAGTACACTAATTTTAGATATAGCTAAGTATATATTGGAATTTGCAATGTAGTGCAATTTTTTTGAATTATTATTTTTTTAAGTTTATGTGACAAAAGTCATAAGATAATGTTATCTTTATACCTATACAAAGAAGCAAATTAAAAAATTTTGTTTAAATCTCAAATAGTTTTACATCTAAGCACAAGTAAATTGAAGCTAAACGTTTATGGGTTAATTTCAAATTATTTACCCATATACAAGAGATAACATCATTGATACAAGGCAAATGGAAAATCGGGTTAGTAAATGGATGCTTAGCTTGATTTGGCATGGAGAAATGGTATGATTTGTAGAGAAAGGAACCCTGAACAATTGCAGTAATTGGTATTATTTAACTTACTTAATATATGCTGATCTGATCATCTATTACTCTTAAAGGCTGAGGCACCGCTGGTTGGCACCATTCAGGAGAGAACGTATGGCTGGTGGCACAAAATCCGGAGTGATGATGAGAAAGTAGTGGCAGGAGGTTCTGATTTTCTTTTATTTTGTTTCTTGGTTCTTAAACTCTCGATCTCTTTCAAACTGGCCCTTCTCTCTCTTCTGTAAACACTCTCTCCTAAAGTTAATTGTATAATGTATAAAACCCAAAAAACTGATTTGAACTTATCTAAAAAGAAAGGTTAGACAATGAAACTTCCCAGAAAAAACCAGGATACACATGGGGGTTAAACTTTTTTCCAAGGATTTAAAGCATGTGGTTGTCTCCATAAATTATCATCTCACTCTGTGAATTGGCTTACCTGATTGAGAATTTGAGAGAGATTTTCTTTTGTACTTCATCGTCCTATGATTTTGTGAAGTTTGAATTGTGTTAGTTTTTTTCTAATTATCGTGTGGTACTGTTTGATCAAAGTCTCTGATATTGATACCATTAAATAGTAATAAAGCATAGTTTTAGAGAAGGGAAGGTAGCTTTCTTTGATGGGTTTAGGTATTTGTATATATTATCTTTGTTATCTTTTTTGTTGATAAAACCAGATGCTTTATGTTGTTTCTCTGTTGAGGATTTGATATCCAAAGCGGCTCCACTCTCTTGCTTCCTTAACCAGACACAATCTCTCCACTTGCACTTATCCGTACACAAGAAAACCCTATCCTTCTTCACTCATTATTCCTTTCATTTTTCTCTTCACTTTCTGTCTTTCTCACAATCTATCTGGGAATCACAGAGCCTTGTTTCAAGTTGCAAGTTTTTATTCTCTTTTTCTTTTTCGGAAGAAACCTGAAATGAAGAGTTTGCAACTACATGCCCAAGATCTACAAGCAAGAGCTAAAAATGAAACAAATCATGCTAGTTTTGAAGCTATGGCCGAAGAACAAGTTATAGGTACTGCAGAAAGGGAGATCTGGCTTGAGACACAGCAAGATGATCTACTTGATGTAGATGATACTTCAATCTTGTATACAGACTTCCCACCTCTTCCTGATTTTCCTTGCATGTCTTCATCTTCTTCCTCTTCGTCAACTCCAGCACCGGTGAAGGCCATTGCCAGTTCAGCGTCATCATCTTCAGCTTCTTCGTCTTCTTCAGCAGCCTCTTGGGCGATTTTAAGGTCAGATGCAGAAGAAGATATGGACAAAAAGAACCATCATGATCATCATCAAGACCGATCAATAGATGCAACTCCACCAGCTTTGTCTTCTACAGCTTCCATTGAGATCAGTCAGCCAGCTGAGGATGGTATCAATGGAGTTGATTGCATGGATGTGATGGAGAATTTTGGCTTCATGGATCTGCTTGATAGCAATGATTTATTTGATCCTTCTTCGATATTTAACCAAGACGATCCGCCTCTTGAATCGTTTCAACACCACCACCAACCACAAGAAGAACATCGACAACAAGAGCATCAAGAGTTGGTGATTCATAACAATAATGGAGATAGCCATGAAGAGGGAGCTTCAAATGATCTAGCCATGGTATTCTTGGAGTGGCTGAAATCAAACAAGGAGACCGTTTCAGCTGAAGACTTGAGGAGAGTCAAAATCAAGAAAGCTACTATAGAGTGCGCTTCTAGGCGTTTGGGTGGAGGAAAAGAGGCCATGAAGCAACTGTTGAAACTGATTCTTGAATGGGTGCAAACTAATCATCTTCAAAAAAGACGCATGAGAGAATCAGCCTCCAATCTTCCCTGCCAACAATATCAAGACCCTTTCCAAAACTCTAACCCTAACCCTATTCCAAACCCTAACATTAACTGTAATCCTATCCCACCAGAACCAAACTCTTGTTTCGCCCAGTCGCCATGGATCAGGCAACCGTCTTACATCCCTGATCCAACAACTATGATGCCAGGTTTCCCGCCCGTTGTTGGGTATATGGGTGAACCGTTAGCAAATGGAACGTCCAATATCAATGGCCATGGCTACGAACCCCAGACTGAATATCAGATGCTTGATTCCGCTCAATCATGGCCACCTTCTCAATTTGCTCTGCCCTCTCATTACAACTCATTTCCTGATAACAATCTCCAACCAGCTCCGCCCCACCCGCAGGCTTTTACTGGATACGGGAATCAGTATCCATACCCATATGTTCATGGGCATGGAGAACAGAGGTTGATGAGATTGGGTTCCTCCGCGACTAAGGAAGCTAGAAAGAAAAGGATGGCTAGGCAGAGAAGGCTTTCATCTCACCCTAGGCATCATCATCACCATAATAACCAGCAAAACCACCTTCATAATCAGGATGTCGACCAGCATGCAAGGTTTGGAAGCGAAAATTGCAGCCCTGCAGCACAGGCCAACAATGGAAACTGGGTCTTCTGGCAATCTTCTGCTAGCGGCACAGCCTCGGCAGCACCAGCTCTGACTGTAGATAGACCGCCCGTGCAAGCGCAGAATTACCAGCGGCAGGGTGCATCGGAAAGACGACAGGTGGATTATTTTGTTTGTTGATCTCTTTCTTTGGGATAATACGACATTTTCCTGTTGTGATTAGGGATAGTGATTCATGGATACATGCAAATATTAAGTAGTTAATAATATATCCTGTCTTTGGCCAAAAATAATAATTATGTGTAGTGTTGTGTATGTATTTATTTAGGGATGGAAGCCTGAGAAGAACCTGAGGTTTCTTTTGCAAAAAGTTTTGAAGCAGAGCGATGTTGGTAATCTTGGAAGAATCGTGCTACCAAAAGTAAGCTATCTTTATTTCTGTTTTATGATTTGCATTTTCCAGAAAAAAAAAAAAATTATTTGTTAAAGATTAGTTCTATTGATCGTTTTCTCTTCTTTAAAGTTAAAGGGTTAATTAATTTATTTTATTTTGTTGGATTAAATTGTAAATATTTAACAGAAAGAAGCAGAAACCCATCTCCCGGAACTGGAAGCCAGAGACGGCATTTCTATTGCCATGGAAGATATCGGAACTTCTCGTGTTTGGAACATGCGCTACAGGTATTCTCAAGTATACCTCATCAGTTGAAACTCAAATTTTAATTTCTTCACTTGATAGCAAGCATTGTTCCTAAATCACTAATTTTTATTTTTTAATTTTTGCGATCTTTTTACCTCTTGGAGTTTCAGATTCTGGCCAAACAACAAAAGCAGGATGTATCTCCTTGAAAACACGGGTGAGTATTGGAACTTTAATATTATTTAGCTTCGGGAAATATTATTCTCATTCTCATTGGTCATTCTCTGCAGGCGATTTTGTTAGGGCAAATGGACTTCAAGAAGGAGATTTCATAGTCATATACTCTGACATTAAATGTGGCAAATATGTAAGAATCTTGATCATTTTCAATTGTCTGAATTTATTTTCCAAATTTTGTACAATTTCTTATAAAATACACAGTTAATACGAGGAGTGAAGGTACGGCAACCAGGGCCAAAATCTGAGACCAAAAGACCAGGAAAATCGCAGAGAAACCAGCATACAAATTCTACCTCTGCTGTTGCTGTTGGCAATTGTTCGTCATCTTCACCCATCCCTCAAACAGTAAAGTGAGAGAGAAGAAACAAAGACACACAGACCCTTGCCACCTTTCCTCTCATGCGTGAAACAGATCAAAAAAATATACGGCCAGGATCATCTTGGGGTTGCTGTATTTGTTACCCTTATATATATATATTTGTCCGCCTGCTTTATCTTAGTTTTCTCCGTCAAATCTTTTCTCTTCTACCAATCTCAACTGCCGAGGCTATGAAGGAGCCTGGATTTTGTGGACAATGCGGTAACGCTGCCGGTTGGCTGCTGATTAGTGATCAGTAGTGGTGTATGAATATGGTGTTAGTACAGATATTCTATACTGCATGTTGTTTTAATGTGTGTATTAATGTTATTACGGTGGGTGTACTCCTTGTCATTCTCTTAAAAGACAGGCAACACCATTCTAATATATATACTGTTTATGGCTGTTATTTGTACTGAGATACTGTTTAATCGTATATATGAAAAACTGTTCCTACATATTAATTTATAAGAATGTTAGTGTTGTAGTATCTATATAGCTTAGTGAGAGATCTTTGAATGCTACACAATAGCCTCTGGACAAGTCTTCAATACTGAGAAATTGTGAAATTGTCGATGTTTTTCAGCCCAAATACAAAGTCCACGCCTATTTTAGAAATTAAAGCAATATTTAACTTACACCTAGTATCTATGACGAAAATTTTGGGAATTAAAGCAATATTTAACTTACACCTAGTATCTAGACAAATATTTTGGGTTACCGTCGATGTGAAAGGTAGACAGAGCATATTTCTATTCCTTTCTAGTAGTGGGAAAGAAGTTCCTGTCAAAGCATTGAGGATCTCAAGCTTTGAGTAATCAATAAAGTAAAAGGTTGATAGAGCATATTCCTATTCCTTTCTAGTAGTGGAAAAGAAGTTCTTGTCAAAGCATTGATAATCTCAAGCTTCAAGTAATCAATAAAGTGAAAGGTTGACAAAGCATATAGTGGGAAAGAGGTTCTTGCCAAAGCAGTGACTCAAGCCTTTCTCATATATAATGAGTGTTTTCAAAATTTTATGGGGCCTTGGAGAGGATATCCAAAAGATTGTGATAAACTTCTAGTGAAGTACTAAAGCAAAGGGAAGATGTATTCAGTGGGCTAAAAGGGATAAGCTATGTGAAAATAAAAATATTGGTGGGTTAGGTTCTCATACCTTAAGATGTTCCAATCAAGTTCTTCTTGCTAAACAAGCTTGGAGAGTGTTACAGTGCCCAAACTCATTGGTTTTCCAGGTTCTTAAAGCTAGATATTTTAGAAATAGTGATTTTTTGGAGGCACAATCTGACTTTTGTTTTTTTTTTTTTATATGGAGGAGTATATTATGGGGCAAGGAGACTCTGGTAAAAGGCGTAAGATGGAGAGTTGGTAATGGCAAGAGAGTGAGAATTTATCAAAATAATTGGCTGCCGAGATCTATAATATTCAAGCCTATTCTTATATCTACACTTCCATGGAATGCCAAAGTTAGTGAGCTAATTAGTGAAATCACCAATGGAAAATTAACATGTTACAAAATATTTTTTCGCATGAGGACGTGGAGTTAATTAAAAATATCCCTCTCCTCAGAGCAAACAAGGAGGATTATCTTTTTTGGCATTATAACAAAAGAGGTGTGCACATGATCAAGAGTGGTTACAAAATTGCTTTTAATGCTATGCTATCTAATTTGCCTAGCTGTTCTGAGACCCCTTCAAGCTTATGGAGGCAAGTATGAAATTTATCTATTCAACAAAAAATGAGGATTTTCTTATGGAAGGCTTTGTCAAATATTCTACCTACAGCTTAAAACCTAGTCAAAAGACAAGTAGTTGAAACTGTTATTTGTCAAAGGTGTAGTTTTTCTATGGAGAATATATATCGTGCTTTGGTGGAATGTAAACCCTCTAGAAAGGTGTGGAAAATGTTGAATTACCGGGAAATTGTGAATTGTGACTATAACAGGGACTTGTATAGTCATATCCTTAATGCAGGGAAAGTTTTACTAAAACATGAATTGAAGGGGATGGTTGTAGTTCTGTGATCAATTTAGAGTTCAAGAAATACCATTATCTTCGAGAATATCTATGAAAACCTTTCGAGATCACTTGGTAAGGCTGAGGTTCTACTTGAAATGATTCAAGTAATGACCAAGTAGCCTTTTGACCATGCAAGTGATGACTTGGTGACGAAATGTCATGCATGGCAACCACTACCACAAGGCTGGTTCAAGGTTAATATGGATGCAAAAACTTCAACATTAGAAATAGTGGCTGGTTTGGGCATGGTTGTCAAGAATTGTAAGAGAGAGATTATGGTTGTGGCTTGTAAAAAAGTAGATTTTGCTGGAGATGTAGAGATGGCAGAAGCAAAGGCAATGAAGTTTGGTATTAAAGTGGCTATAGATTCAAGACTCACTCCTTTAATCATAGAATCAGATACTAAGAGTGTTGTTGATTTGGTGCTAGGAAAAACAAGCAACATTAAAGAGATTTACTGAACAATATTGAAAATCTAAGATAGAGTCAAGTATTGTAACAAATTTAAAATTTATTATATTTCAAGAGTTGGAAATAGTACTACTCATAATATAGTTAGATTGTCCTTTAAATTCACTGATGTTGTAATTTTGCTGGAAGACGTGCTGCAGAAGTTTGCAATTTGCTCTAGTTGTTCTTCAGTGAAATTCTATTTTCAAAAAAAATGTTAGTGTTGTGTAGTTAAATCTCAACAAAATGTTCTATTATTTTTTTGGAATTTATTTTTGGTTTTTTAGTTGAGTTAAAATAGATTTTGATACTTAATAAGGGTATTTTGAGTCTTCTGTTTAGTTTAAATTAATTAGTATGTGTTTAATTAAAAATTATTTTTATTTGTTAATTAATGTTCATTATTTACTTGCACATTTTTTACAAATAGAAGTATTAAACTCGTTGCATAATATAAAGAAGAGGAGGTTAATAGGAGAAGCAAAGCTATTAATTACCCATTAATTTTTACTTTAAAAAAATTGAAGCCGGAAATATAATGCTTCTGTACTAGAGTTTATCTACTACTGTAGAGCTTGGAGTTCCCAGTATAAAGCTTTTGGATTGAAGTCTTAATTATAATATCCAGACGCACTATCTTAATCTATGGTATATTAAATTTATTTTATTTAAATATGTTAAATGAGTGGAATTCGTATTAGAAGTACTGGATAAATTAAATGTGTCTTATAGTCAGTCCACTGGTTTTAAAGGGTATGAAATAAATTTATACAATTAAATTTGTTTAATAAATGAATTTTATTGTTTTAATGCCAAGAATTAAATGAGTCATATTATGTGGTTTTTATTTTTATATAATATAAATATAAGATGATACATAAACTATACTAAAAATGATAATTTGAGTTATCGTGTCAAAAAGTGAAAACTTTAACCCGATGCGATTATTAAACAGTTAAATGAGTTGTAATTATGTCACTAATTTAATATTTTTTTATTAAATATAATTAAATGCCTTTAAAAATAGATAAATATTACTATAAAATTTTTAAAATAAAAAATTATAAAACAAATTATTAAACTTTAAATGAGTTAGTACAATATAATTATTCGAATAGTTAATCATATCATAAATAGGTTCATATATCAAGAATTTTAAACCTAACTCGACACGATTATCAATCGTATTATTTTATTTCAACTTAAATTCACAAATTTAGTATTATATTCGTGTCGAGTTGGCCAATCATGTCAAAAATTATCCTTAACTATCAACAATATACACCAAAGCGGTGGTGTATAACAGAGTTATAGTAGGATTAGGTTCCAATTAAAAGTTGCAAAGGGGTAAGACCTATATAAGTTCGGTATAAAAAATAGTAGGTCGATACGGTACATAAGTATATATGAGTTCGGATTATACTCATATTTTATGCATGAAAGTTCAATGGATCAGGATCCTGGTCAATATGAAAGAACAAATAATTAATTAAAATATTGAAAAATTAGAAAAAAAAAATAACAATACGCATAATAATAATTGTATATAAGTCAAATATAATGATGCTTTGATAATATTTTTTAATTAAAATTTTAAAAAAAAAAAACCTCATAATACAACAGTGACACAACATGAATTTAATAGACTTTTTGGTCAGACTGAATTGGCCTTCTCAAAATTAGACATAGAGTGAAGTATAAAATGGACTTGAGTTTTGCTGGTTAGAAACATTTGGTCACGTCTAATTTCAAATTCAAAAAAAAATTTAATTTATAAATAAATTAATAATTTCAATAGTATTTTATATTTTGACTTCCTCAATTTTTTTAAAAATGAATACTTTTATTTTTTAATTTATAAATTGTATTTTAACTTTAGTCCATCATTTCTGTTTTAATATTTTAGCTTCACAAATTTCAATTTCTACATCCACCTTTACCTATAGAAAGAAATTTCAATATTTTCTTATTAGTTTTAAAATTAACAATTGGGCTAATTTCGTATTACCCACAATATTTTAAGAATTTTACCCTACAAATAATAATAAAAGCGATGAAGTATGTGAAAAGTTTATGGTCTAGTTCACAATAAAATAATTAATAATAATTATGATAGTAATTGTAAAAAAAATTATTTCAAGTAATATAACCAAAAATAGACAAATATAAAAATGTTAAAGAAAAATCAATGAAACAGGCTAGATAAGGTTGAAAATCCAATGCATTAGTTTCACAAATCACTTTTAGTGAGACTTATTGGAAATTAAAAATTAAACTGATATTTGATCCAATAAAATAAATATTTAAAATTTATAAATAAATTACTAATTATAATTTAGACTTATAATAATTTTTTTTATATTTTAGCTCCCTCATGTAAAACCATGTTATTCAAACATAGGGGTAAAATAATCATTTAATGATATTTATTATCATCACATGTGCATGATTCAAGGTTTAATTGACACATTATCGAAGTTAAAAAAAACTTAAGTTGGCTTAATGAAATAATTAATATGAATTTAGTTGTATTTTTCGAAAACTGAAAAAGAGACAAAACTGCAAAGTTTCAGGGTCTAAATCGCAAGATTTTTAAATAGTAAAAATCGAGTAGTGTAGAACTATTGTAGCAAGTACTGTAGCAAAAATTGAAAATGGTGGACCGGATTGAAAAACTGGTCAACCAGCAAAATGTGTGTTTTCGACAACATTGTAACATTGTAACAGCGCTGTAGCAATCAAGTTGATCAGTTTCGAAAAAGATTGACCAGTTTGCTAGAAAAAAATGGATTTTTTAAAAGATTTTTCAAGGTTTTTAAAGATATTTTAGTCTTTTCATCCTTTTCTATAAATACCCATCACGCCCAAATAGTTTCTTATCTTCTCCTCTCTTTAAAAACTTAAAACCCCTTTCCCTCTCTCTATAGAAAAAACTCTCTCTCTCCCTCTCCATTTCTCTTCATTTCTTCCATTTTCTATAAATTTCTGCCACCATATGACTCCCCGTCTTCTCCTCTTCGCATTGATACCACTTTTTGGCTAAAAAAAATAAGAAATGACGAGAAACAAATTTGGGTTTCGAAAGAAATTTAGGTCTTTTTCGATTAAACGACTAATCGAGGTTTGTAAGAGTTTCTACGGAATACTGGTAAGCCTATTAAACCCTTATAGTCATGATTTTATGATTTTGCAGATATTGAAATGTTGAGGTTACTGTTCATCCAAAATTTTCGATTACATTCGCGTAGGAAATCCAAAATTTATGTTAATTTGGTAAATTTGAGATGTATGGTGATGGTATATGCGTTGAATATTGCTTAGAACGTGTATATTCGTTTTAGACAGAAATATGAATTTGGGAATTTCATTAAAGCATGCATAGGAAATGTAAACTTGTGTTTTAGAGTGATAATTGGAAGATTATGACATCAAATATGTGTTGATTTGTCATTAGAATAATTGTAATTAAATTTTTTGAAAATATAGATTTGTGTAGAACTACAGTAAATAGAAGTTTATGAACACTTGTACGTGATGAATGTCGTTAAGGATAGGCATAGTTGTCTTAGACGTAAAGGTGGAATTTGAAATGTTAATGGCCATGGGATTTCATTGTTAAAAATCGGATAAATGGCCCGTTGTTAAACCTCATGAATGTGTCAACTAAGAACATTTAGCCACGTTCTTTACGAACATTT
>JAXCLQ010000001.1:15322278-15333736 GCA_035584115.1 Cedrela odorata | reverse complement strand
GGCTCTATCCAACTTACTATACTATGTACCACTTCATTGCTCATCTTTCTCCTGCAAAAGACTCCTTATGTGTGAAGATACCACCTCTAGTGCAAGCACTGTGGCAACAATGCTTGGTGTAGACCATCCTACGTTACCTCACTTAATTGAGTGTGCTTATTTGATCAGCTGCTCTAGTTTATTTTCTCCAAAGATTAAGGGTGAGCAAGGTTTGATTCGTTCTGGTTAGGCAGGATTTCAAACCGAATCTAAATGATTAGTTTTAATTTGGCTCAAATCGAACAAACCTATAGTAAATGACAAATCTAACTGACATTTGTCGGTTCGGTTCGATTCACCTATTTAAAACTAAAAAAATTATTTTTTAATTTTATTGGCTTTACATTCAAAAATAAAATTTATTTTCTATATTAATCAAATTTAAATGAATCATTATTTATTGATTAAAATAATAAAAATTAAATATAAATATATATTTTAAAATAATTGGTTCGGTTCGATTTTTCTCAAACCGAAATCAAATTAATACATTTTCAAACCAATTCAAACCATTAGTTTAGTTCGGTTTGGTTCTGCCCACCACTATCAAGGATCGACAAGAATATTGCGGATCATATCGTTCTACTCAAATACCAAATGTCATGGGCTTAGTGTTAAATATAACGAAATTGTCCATGCGCTAGTCTTAAATGAGGTTATTTGAGGTTTAACTTTTAACAACATGCATACTAACTGGTTTTGACTTGCCTCGATTTTATTAGGAGGGCGGCTTTAACCCTTGACCAGTTTTTGTGTTGGGATGACCAAATGCGCTTATATAAACACACACACACACACACAAAAGAAAATTTATCAGTTGAAGTGTGCAAAAAAAAAAAAAATTTTGCAAATATTTGTTCTATTTATAAATAAAAATGAGTGAAATAATATATAGCGATTATATGAATTTTTTTTTTCATGTGCCTGTATATTTATTTCATAAATATGAATAGGTTATCTTTTCAATTTTCTCATTTGTTAGTTCTCATTGGACATGCTAATTATTATTATTTTTTTAATGATTTTTCTATTTCTTTATTTTTTTTATGGGTTTTTCGTAGGGGCGACAATTTAGATTATTGTGTCGTATTCGTGTTGTGCTATATTGGTATCTTGTCAAATAGAGGTCAATCCAAATTTTATTCGTTTATTAATCATGTCAAAATAATCAAACATAAATACAATTCGTTTATTAAACGGGTGATTTGGATACGATCCATTTAAACATGATTAATAAATGAACGAATTATAAACGAATCGTAAATGAATTATAAATAAATTGAAATTATTATTTTATTCATTTATGATATGAATTTGTTTACGATTCTTTATTCATTTATGATTCTTATCTTGAACGAATAAATAAATTGTAAACAAATTGAGACAAATTTTTTATTTGTTTATAACACGAATTTGTTTATAATTTATATTTTAAACGAATAAATAAATCTGATAATTCAAACACAATACGACACGCTTATTAAACTGGTGACATAAATACGACTTGTTTATTATTCATGTCAAAATTTTCAAATCTAAATTTATTTATTTACTTTGAATTCATGTCCAATAATCGTATTGTGACCTATATTACCTAGTTCCTTGTTTTTCTGAACCCTCCTCAGAAATCCAAAATGTCAAATTATTCTTGGGTTTACTTGCTCCATAAGTATCTGAGTGAGAGATTTTGAACTAAAATTAACTGTTTTTGTGCTTATTTTCTTGTCTTATGTGCAACGTAGAGTGAAATCTTAAGGCTGTGATCTTGCTTTAACTTGATACTGATATCACTCAGAAAGCTTAAACTAAGAAGTTGGATATGCAGGCCAGGCATCTAAGAGTTCTCAGGATTTTGGAGTTACAATTTCTGTAAGAAATTTTTTTGATAAAGAATATGTCATCTCCCCTTTTTTATTATTGTTATTTTATTATTTTCGTGTGTTTTCTATTTTTTTTTTCTAGTTGTTAAATCTTACACACGGATAATTGATTCAATTTGTTTATGACAACTGAAAAACAAATTGATTTCTGGATACAATTTGTAAAATTTATATGACTTCAACTGAAATTCTTAAAAAATTTGTTTCCTGATTGAGAACCTGCTCCTTATGAATTGAATGACATAGCATTACTATGAGCCTCCTGATCAAGGCACTAAATGCTTTTGCTTGCAATTATATTGCTGCCATCCTTCCCTTTATGGTACCTTGAAATTGTCGTAAATACCAAAACTGGCATCAGCAGCAGCATCACAATATATTTCTTATCTGTTAAATGAAACTCATCATATTCTGCTAGCATTTATTAGTTTCAAACTTGACTTTACACAAAGAAACCAGAGTTTTGAAACTGAACAGGAGTTTAAACAATTCCTTTCTAAGTAATAATTAACTACTTGGCAAAATAAAGTTACTCTCTTTGTAGACTATTTGAAAGTTGGCTTTGAATTTGAGGAAGAAGAGTATAGCAATGAAGATGCAGAAAAGCTAATGTTGTTGCTTTTGGGATATGAGTTTGGCCTCATTTTTGTTGATGAAGAATTACTACTATCTTGTTGATCATTTGCAGAAGATCCATTTAGAAGCATGTAAGCTTTCATGCAGTCCTCTCTCTCCTGTCTAATCTCCTTCAGCATTGCTTCTACATCTTTCATGGTAGGCCGATCATCTGAGGCAGGATTTACACACAGCAAAGCCACACCTAAAGTTTGCCACACTTCCTCTATTTCAACTTCTGGCCGTGCCTGTAAACTGTGATCAAGCACTTCCGTTGCTCCTCTTCTTTGCCTTACCCAATCCACAATGTGAAGCCCTTCTGGTATGGTCGGATCAATTGGTTGCTTTCCTGTTAGCACTTCCAACACAACAACTCCATAGCTATACACATAGCTCTTTTCTGTTATTTTCATCATATAGCCATACTCTGCATGCCAAATTGAGTACATGAGCATTTGATCAGCATCAACATTGTGAAGATTGAAATGGAAGATTCATTAAATATCATGAACAATTATAGTTAAATAAGTTAAACAATTGTGCAAAATAGGACATGAAAAACATAAACAAGTGTAAGTTTTCATGAACGTTTTGCTGATGTTACGATTTGTTACGATTTTTATAGTAGTCATCGTTGAAACGTCTTTAATATTTTGTACGTGAGATCAAAATTTGGCATCGAATTTTCTAAATGGGATGAAGTTTTAAGGATTTGAACTAATCGGGAGCAATGTAACCATAGGAACCAGCAACAGTGTTAGAAGACCGAGCAAAATCTCCCTCAGCAACAAGCTTGGCAAGCCCAAAATCAGCAATATATGGTTCAAATTCAGTACCAATGAGAATGTTGTTGGCCTTGATGTCCCTATGAACAATGGGTGGAACACAATCATGGTGTAAATAAGTCAAACCTTGAGCTGCCCCCAGAATAATCCGATACCTCAGTTCCCATTCCAAGCTGCTATCTCTCCTTTCATGAAGAAGACTACCCAAGCTCCCATTAGGCATATAATCATACATGAGCAATCTTGTATTTCGATTCCAACAGCAACCCAATAACCTAGCAATGTTCTTATGGCGAAAGGGTTTTTATCTCAGCTGAAAAGGAATCGCGAACTCCACATATTCCAATTTTATCATTTTGACATGCATATCTCGCAGCCATTGTTGTTGGCCAGAGCTTCTTCACTGCAATGACTTCCCCATTTTCCATTTTTGCACGATAAACAATCCCTGAACATCCCTTTGCAATAACATTGTCTTCCACTAGGCATTTCAAGACTTGTTCAACTGTGAAATTCAGCTACTGGAATGGAGTGAATTGCTAAAGCCATGACCCTCCTCCCATCTCAGATTCATTATCATCTTCCAACATTTTCCTTGCTCGAAAAATTGCAAAAGCCCCAAAGATTGCCAATGCTATAGTCAAGGTAATAAGCAATGCAATGGCAATCTTAAGTCTCTGTGACTACCTAAAACCAACTCTACTTACCATTCCCTCTGTTATGGCATTGCTCAAGAAACATGACTCTGACTCATGGCCCCTAGAACACATTCCCTGGTTTCCTGCCATCTCTATTGTTGATAATTGTCGAAAGAGCTTGCTATCTGGAAGATAGCCGGTGAAATTGTTGTAAGATATGTTTAGAGAAACAAGGTTGTCAAGCCCAGCTAGTGCTAACAAGTCACCTCCAAGTTTGTTGTGTGAAATGTCGAGTGTAGATAGTTTGTTAAGAGCGGAAATCTGAGGTGGAATTATTCCTGATAGCGCATTCCAACTCAAATTTAGATAAATATCAAGACCTTCAATTTCGAATAGTTTCACTGGAATTGGGCCAGAGAGCTCATTGCTGCTAAAGATCAAGCAATCGATGAATCGAACAACGGCCAAGAGAGAAAGGGATTGCTCCAGAGAGGGAGTTCCTATTGACTATGAGCCTATCAAGTGATGTAAGTTGCCCAAAACTTTCAGGAATGTGACCTAAAAATTGATTAAAAGAAATATCTAGCACCTGAAGCTTAGTGAGTGAGACTAAAGAGCTAGGTAAGGTGCCTCCAAGGGTGTTGTTGCTTAGGTTGAGCATCTGCAATTGAGTGCAATTGCCTATCTCATCTGGCACTGATCCACCAAGATGATTTTCAGACAGATCAAGGAAACTGAGTTTATTAAGGAATCCAATTTCTTTTGGAACGACTCCTTGGATTCTATTATTTTCAAGCCGAAGTCGAATAAGAGAACTGCAGTTACCAATCTGTGGAGGGATTGACCCTGAAATGCGATTGGAAATTATCAGAAGCTTTGTTAAATTTTGAAGCTGAAATAGTCCAGGAGGTAAGCTGCCAGTGAGTGCATTGTGTGATAAATCTACAGCTTCAAGGCTCCTGCAACTAGAAAAAATTTAAAGAGAGATCGATAGTCTTCAAGCTTTTGCAGTTACCTATTTCCTCAGGAATCACCCCATCAAAGTTGTTTTGCCATAGTAACATTTTCTACATTTTCTGCAGCTTACCCAACTGTCGTCGTAGTGAACCTGAGAGATCATTCTCATAGAGAAACAATTCAACAAGCTCTGAGCAGTTTCCTATTTGTGGAGGCATCTCACCAGAGAGCATAGTAGTATATACTGATAGTGTTTGAAGCTTGCTTAGTTTACCTAATGAAGCAGGCAAGGAACCTGCAACTTTTGTATCAGCAAGGCCAAGCACCTGCAAACTCTGGCAGTCTCCAATCTCATCCGGGATTTTACCTTCAATGTCTTTGTTTCCTCCTGCACGCATGACTTCTAAGTTTACCAGCTTGCCTAGCTCAACTTTAAGTTTCCCATTTAAATAGTTATCAAATATGAGAAGATTCCTGAGTTTGATGCAAGCACCAAGCTCATTTGGGATCTCACCCGTAAGCTGGTTGGAGTTTAAAATCAAGTTCTGAAGATTAAGGAGTTTCCCCATGCTTGGAGGAATACTACCAACAAGACTGTTTGAACTAACATCGATAACTGTTAGTTCGGTGCAGTCTCCTATGTCAGGTGAGATTATGTTCCAGTGAGATTAGCACCAGAAATGATCAGCTTTTGAAGGAAAGGAAGAGAAGAAAGATTGGAAGGAAAGGGAAGTTCAAGCTCAACTGACTGGATATTGATTTCAGTGACAAAGTTTTGGGAAGAATAAGTGATGTAAGACCAGTTGCAGGGATTGAAATCTGAAGGTTTCCAGTCAGAGAAAGCTGAAGGAAGTGAAAGAGAGTTGTGAAGCCAAGAAAGTAATGTAAGAACTTCAACATTTGCTGCAGAAGCAAGTGATTGAAAAAGAGCAAAGAGAAGGCTGAGGAAAAGAATATAAAGGTGGTGGTGGGTGGTAAAGGATTGGCTTAGCATTGGATGGTGTTGGTGTTTGTTGAAGAGATGCCTCGGCATCGGCATTGCCTATTGCTTCAAATCCCAAGCCACTCTTCTTGGTTTTGCATTGGGTCTCTCTCTCACTGTCTCCTCTCTATTTCTTGTGATTCTTATCTCAAACGCAACTCAACTCTACTAATGCCGCTAGTGCAATTCTATTTACTTTGCTAGCAAGCAAGAAAAGGATAGACAAAAGTAATAAAAGATTGGTAACCACGCCATCACCTTTGCCTCGGGGTTCTGTTCTTTGCTATATTTTCTAGTCTTTTGTGTTTTAACAGCCCTTATTAGATTACTCGTTAACAAATATCACCACGTGTTTCTACATTGTTTTCCTAAATAAGGTCAGTGACACAGACTGTTTTATTGTTGACTATCAAGCCACTCCTTTCAAGGGAAGTCGCAGCACAGCACCATTGATTCTTACTCTGTCAGAGAAAATTTTGCTTTACAAAACTTCACAAAATCTGTTTCCTTAGTGTTTCTCATCATTAAAATTTGCTCATTGGGAACGAAACCTCTCATTGAGAAGATACGTGGAACTTCTGCCATATGGATTTTGCTTTACTTTCATAACAACATATTTCTTCACATTCCCTATCTAGTATCTGTAAATTCAATAATTTCCCATATCAAATTTTCTTCATTATTCTTTATTTTCTACTATGCATGTTTTACGCTTTCCTTTTTCTCTTCTCCCAGACTAGTAGCTATGGCCAATATAATTGAATAACCAAAGGAAAATTATGCTACACAGTTAACAAGAGAGGCAAAATCATTTTTATGGGACAGATGAAACTCTGAATGCAAAACATATGTACTGCACTTAGTAATAATCATAATAAGAAATCCACACAGATAGCATCATCTTTTTCTTTGTCTAGTTATCCTTTGTTACTCTTTTACATATAATCAATTCAATCTTAGTTTGAACAACAAAATTACCGTCGGGTTTCCAACCCCACCCATTTTCTCTATTCATTATATGTGCAAGTTTAATTATATCAATTCCAAATTGCTACAGAAACTTTTGTTCCCTGTATGAGCTGGGCCTAGCTTTGTA
This sequence comes from Cedrela odorata, assembly GCA_035584115.1. NCBI lineage: Eukaryota > Viridiplantae > Streptophyta > Magnoliopsida > Sapindales > Meliaceae > Cedrela > Cedrela odorata. The sequence goes on along the minus strand of JAXCLQ010000001.1, from coordinate 15,326,744 downwards.
ATAGGCTCAAAATTGTCCCCATCCAAGTAAATGCAATAACATATTATATATATATATATATATATGACCATTATCTACCATTTCTGGATCATTTTTTACTGTTGTATTACTACCAATAATTGATACATGTTTAAAAACAGCCACAGCTACAAGGCAAAATCCAACTCGAGCCAAGTGTTCTGAGCAAGTAGCTATGGAGAGGAAAAAATTGATAAATAAAATAAAATATTTCAACGAGGCATCCCAAATTTTGAGGGTTTAATGTGAGTGAACTAAAGTTTAGCAAGTGGTTTGATTAAACCTACTTCTGCAATTTTTATATATTAATTTAATTATTTAGTGAATGAATTTATAGCTTAGCTTAAAATATATTCAAATGCAGGAAGAAGGTCCAACAATTTCAAAAAATATAATGCTGCCCGGAGCCCAGAGTTAGAGTGACCATGGGAACAACCACCGTGGAATCTATACGCGTTTTATTTTGATAATGTCCTAGTAAAATTTTCCTCCAACAATCAATATCTCTCTTTCTCAAATTCAAATATACCAGAAACCCATCAATTTTCTATGCTTTTGCTATTATAAGTGTTGATACAACAAAAATTTTTCTTTAGATTCAGCGCACTAGCACTAATTTTCTTCTTCTTACTTGACCAATTGCTTAACTTATAATCATAACAAAAACTTAAAGAGATAAAAGCCAGTTGTTCAGTGAAAACTCTTTGATACTTAAGTTTAGGTTTTGCTTTGTGAAGTGAAAGAGAAAAGAAAGACAGAAAGTAATGCTCTAAGTTTGAAATTTGGTTATTAAGTTTAGCATAAAAAATTTCACTACTCGTACCTAGTTGTCCTTAGCCTTTTTTTATAGAATATTCAAATCTCTCAATTTTAGTAAAATTCGAAGTAATCTGGAAATAATAATTTTATCATGCAAGAATCATGAAGATTTTATTTGTTAAGCATCGGCTTTTAGATTTAGTGGGATTTTAAGCTCTTTTTATAAAATACTTCCATTAGACTAATAATCTTTATTATGGAAGAATCTAGAAAGAATTTGGGAAAAAATTGAATTCTCCCTTGATACGTAATTGTTGAGTGGTCTCGAAAATCCTTAATCGATACTTCTTTATTTACTTAAGATAAACTCAAATTGTATGCATATCTGAGACTTTTATTAGCTGCGCCCAAGACCTTTATAGGGGGTCTCAGAATTAACAATCAAACTCGAGGTCTTTTGTCCGACCTCGGATAGTCTCATCCCTTATTATACTTGAAGTACTTGTTATCCCTTGATCAATATCTCTGGGGTCGGATTGGGCTTAAGCTATTCTTCCGTTTTTTGTAAGATTCTAACTTGGGCCCACTAACCTTGGTCATGTCCCAGGCCATATACCCAATATCAAGCCCCTAGTTTTAATCAATAATAACTGTTTTTTAACAAAAACTAAAATCTTTAATCTAAAAAAACGCGTCTGTCTGCTAAACTTAAATGCTTAACTTGAAATTTGCTAGCTTGTCCCATGTGGTGACTTGCAGTTGGCTTTCATGATCATGATGTTTCGGGCCTCGAGAGATCTTGTTGACTCTAATGATGACTGCCTTCTTTCTTATTAATGAGGGACATCCTCTTAACTACTCATCTGACGTGGCATTATCTAGTCCCTTAATTCATTATTTACATCAATGGTTGGGGGTTCATCATGCTTCTTTAAATACCTCTTTTTCATTCTTTCTCTTCCTTTATTTTCATCTCATATTGTCATTTCCTTCGCCTCTCAAGCAGTTTCAACGACAGCCAACTTTGACTTTCAAGCAAGGATTCTAAGTTTTTCTTTTTTCTTATTAAAAAAACAAGTTCTCATTACTACTTGTAGCCTTTCATTTCTATTGGATTGTTACAATTTTTTGGTTGATTGAGATGAGTATTGGATAGTGGTCTAGGGTTAGAAACTTTAGGTATCATTTCGTGAGTTGTTGATGACCCGGAGTAGATTTCGATTTTGTACTTTTCTTCCTTTTGAACAAAGATGAGTTTTGTTTCGAGTGATAGTGGATCTACCTCTAGGGGAAACAACTCTGATGTAGCACTAACTATTGTTCACGTTTCTTCTTCTATCTCGAAGAGGTAGAACGTAACACTATATGAAGCGAACTGATTTCCTTCTTCTACCATAGAGTCAAACTTAAAGGTTAATACTAGATGTTATAATATTTGTGAGGCGATTTATCTTAGGGTCTATAAAGAGGGCGAGATCCCTAACTTGTTGTCCTAGATAGTTATACCAAAGAGAGGAGGGGGGGTGAATTAAGTTATTTAAAAATTTAAAGTTTAAAATATATATGATTAACAATGCAATGTATTAAATAAACAAGTAAAGAGAGAAATTGCAAACACTGGATTTATAGTGGTTCGACAAGATAGGCCTACGTCCACTCTTTCGATTTTGGTTCACCACTGAGGTTTGACTATCTTCTTGTTTATACAGGTCAAGTGAAATCCAATATCAACTGTTTCTATGGTGAGAGGCAACCGTACAACTTCTTTTCAGGATGAAGGGAAAGCCAATACAATTTTCATTTAATCTGAATGATGATAAACCCAATACAACTTAGAAATGTAATTTTGTGTTTTAGACTCTCACAATAGGGCTGATATGTCAATAGACTCGTACAAGTAAATTTCTCTCACAAGAAAGAATGAAGAACAATTACAGTAGAAAGAGAAAGACTGTTCACGTTGAAAATTGTAAATGAATGTTCAAAGATTTTCAAGAATGTGCTTTGTTATTCTTCTTCTTTTGAATTTCTTTTATTTATATTTATTCTCTTTGTGAAGCTCTTTGTGTCTAATGGCTTGATTAGGGGCATTTAATGTCCACTATAATGTTACAAAAGTTACCATTGAGCTTTAAAAAGTGAGGAAATACCAATCTATTTTGGCAAAGTATCGATTCGTTTGGGCTAAATTTGAATTAAGTTAGACTTTAATCCCGGGTATTAATCCTTTCTTCTTCGCACATTGATCTGGTTTGCATCGAAATTATTTTTGAACTCTCTTAAATGCGAAGTGTCGATCTCTTCAGTCTTGTATCAATTTAGTTCGACTTGTAATTATTTTCGAACTCTCCGGAATGCAAAATATCGATATTCTCAACTCTGAGTATCAATCTCTTTTCTACTCGTATCGATATGCATTCTCTGAGTATCAATCTGAATGACTTGGTGATTACATCTGAGACTATCGATCTCTCATATTCCAAGTATCGACCTTCTTTAAGTGTATCGATCTAGTTGGTAAGGGTATCGATTCGTTTAACTTGGTGATTTCATATAAGGCTACTGACTTGCAAGATATCGATCTCTCAACTTCCAAGTATCGACCTTCTTCAAGTGTATCGATTTGTATGGTCAGGGTATTGATCTGTTTACCGAAAATGTCAATCCTTTAACTCTAAATATCGATTCTATTAAGCTTAAATCAAACTTTTCATAGAAAATTGTTTAGTTTGATCATAAGTTCATTCACATACAATTTTCTTGATTCTTATTATGTCTAAATCAATTTTATTGTCTATAAATTAAATTGACATTTAATTAACTTTGGTCATCATAAAAAACACACACTTCACATATCATGATATCATCAATTTCATATTAAAAATTACTAACTGTTGGTGTAGTATGCCCTAAAACCATTCGTGTTGTCGGTTTTAGGTATATTGTATTGAATTACTATTGTAATATATATTGTACATATTTATTAATAAAATAAATTGTTTCAATTTATGTGTGTATGCTGCTTCTTCTATCTATACATACTAATGATAGAATATGCATATGAATTATCCAAGACAATTAGATTATCTAAATAGTTCCCTACATATGCAATATCGAATGGACATCGGTATCGCACAGTAGGCACACTGAATGTCTTCGGTGAATATCATGAGATGATATTAGTGCGGGTGACATAATAGTCATATCATTAGGACATTAGTGTGGATTAACAGTTAGAGAACTATTTTTTGAACGTGATCAAAGATATGATGATTCACATAAAAGTATGTTGTCAATGATTCATCATATAATTATACTAGTGTGTTAACTACTCCTTAGACCTGAGACATCATAGCTGCTGATCGATATAGATGCACATGATTCATATAGTGTATAAATGTGAGACTAATCATGTCTTGTATACATAAGCCGGTTTGGTCATGTGTTGTTTATATCGAGATGTAAATTATTGTCAGATGGAATCCGTTGACTCGATACAGTGGATTTCGAGATTCTGTTGACTCGATCCAAATTCGAGTTCCTAGTCGAATATTAGTAAATAGCTGAAAACAAAGTCTTTGGCCAAAGCATTAGTGTCATACGAAGAGTTCATAGTGACAAGTTCAACATGTATTGACTGATTATCCGCATATGACTAAATTTAGGGTTTTGACATATGTGAGCCCTAA